>JASVEL010000079.1:0-233673 GCA_032618575.1 Nicotiana noctiflora
CGAAAAAGTCATTTCACTTTGTGTTCATCACCCAAAAATCACTTTTCCTTTCTTTTGTGACGCAAAAATTATTTATTTTATTCTAGTTATCTCAAAAGTCACTTTGGGCAAATTTTTATAATATTTTTACTTGAAAAGTCTATCATGTCCTTGATATCAAAAGCGTATCCACAATTTGAACTCTATGGGTTCAACTTTTAAGTTTTTTAGCATTGCACCCATTATAATTTGTAAATTATGGGTTCATATCTAATATTTTTATAATTTTAGTGAATTTTTACTCTGCATCAAAAGTTATGTGTTCAAATGAACCTGTTATTATCACACTAGATACATACGCCCATGCTTGATATTATAATTTTTTTCATTTTTGTAATACCTTCTATATTATATATCATTTATTCGTAATTAAATAACTTTATATTATTTTATTTATTTTATTTACAATATATCTCTATATTTAATTTTTTGATGGTACTTAATTTGTTTAATCATAATCAAACATGAGCATATTTTAAAATATAAGAATGACAAAATTATTTATCTTTTAATATCTATTTTGAAATAAAAAAAAATGTATTGACAATTGTGTTTTTAATAGTTAGTTAAACATTTTTAAAAATCAAATATAATTGTGTTTAAGATTAAGTTTTAAAAGCTTTAACTTTTAATATTCTTTATTTGAAAGTATTAACTTGATGTGCCAGTGTGATAAATGCGTGCATTTTGTTTATTTAGATTAACGAATATGGCTTGGCACTGATAAATCTATGAGCTTTGATTTTATAATTTTTATTAAAAATATTTCATCAGGCATGGTTATGAACGTTCATTTGAGATTTTTTTCATAGTAATGTTAGTAAAAAATTTAATAATGCTACTTATATATCTTAAAAACTAATATTAAGGAACATCAAAATGTTCGAATATATTACAAAAATAATAAATAATGTATAATATAAGTTTTTTTAAAAAATATGATTGACCAAGTGCATAGATATGTTATTTATATATATATATATATATATATATATATATATATATATATATATATATATATATATATATATATATATATATATATATATATATGTATATATAAATCGGAGGATTTGTAATGTCAAAGGCATAATAGAATCTTTAGGTGAAAGCTTTATAAAATCTTATCAAAATAACTAGTGCGATAACTAGAGCATGGTAAAATAAAGTTTATGTAACAATAAAAAAAAAGTGACTTTAAAATAATGAATACAAAGTTAAATAACTACTATTACATAATAAAAAAATAACATTAGGGTAATAAACACAATACAAAATTACAATGTGATGTTTTCTCATTCAAAACTAATACACTTAGAAAAGTCGCATAAATTGGACCTTTTTCTTTTATTTTTCAAGTTGTTATTGTGTTTCTAAAACAAAAAGAAGGGAGCCAATAATGTTTACAACAATAACAACAACCCAGTGTATTAAGATCTGGGAAGGATAATATGTACGCAAAGCTTACCCCTACCCCGAGGGGAAGAAAGACTGTTTCCGGAATACAATAATATTTGAGAAAAGAATATGAGGTGCCAAGCGAGACACCTACATGGGGGTAGGACCCAAACAGTAATTCCACTAATCAGAATTTTGGAGACCACAAAATTGTTGATAAGGTAACAGAAAACAAGAACACAATGAGTATGTACGTACATTTGCTGCAACTTTTCTGCAACAATGGCTGCTACTACTTCACCTTCACTCTCATCTTCCTTCCTCTCTACAGCAATCCCTGCAACTCATTCTCAGAATCAGCTATTCTTTCTCCCCCTTAATCACATAACTAAAAGGTCCTCATTCAAGATTCAGGCTGCAAAACTTCCTGCCGGAGTATGTTCTTTACTATCTATATATTTCCTCTGTTTCATTTTATATGATACTACTATTTTCTTAATCTAACACACCTTTTATGGTGCGGTCATTCCCCCGGATTCTGTGTGAATGTGAGATAATTTGTACACCAGGTTACCCTATTTACTATTACTATCTTTTTAATCTGTTCCAAAAAAATGATAACTTGCATTATATTGCGTAGGTGGAGTTGCCAAAGGAAGTACCAAAATTGAGCAGACCATTTCTGGGATTTACAAGGACAGCAGAGATATGGAACTCTAGAGCTTGTATGATTGGTCTTATTGGAACATTCATTGTGGAACTGGTAACTACATATCTTTATAGTGTATGTGATTTTAGTTACTTTACTAAGTACTGCATTATGATCTTTCTGGTTTTTTACCTTTTCCTGTTTTCAGATTTTCAACAAAGGAATTCTTCAAATGATTGGCATTGATATTGGGAAAGGACTTGATATTCCACTCTAATCGTTGTATATGTATAATTTCTTCATGCATAGACTCCAATTCTGTTGACTATGTATTCAGTAATGTACAACAGTGATACATTCATAATTCAAGAAAACATTTTAAAACCACTTCTGAAATTGATGTGGAAAAGCAATTCAGCTACAACCTTATAGAATATTAAATCATTCCATATCACCAAAAAAAATTCAGATCTTTATTGTTGAGCCTAGAAAATTTAGATGATTCGGGGTCGGTGGAACGTATTCAAAGGTGTACTACTTAGAAGCTTACATAATCCTCAATTTTTAACACTGCAACTCATAAAGAGCATGTTATATCTACAAATATAGATACATGTTAGTTGTGACCGTAATACATCTCAACTTTCCAAAGAAAACATGTTAAGAAAGGAAACTACAGGACCCGGCTGATTCGAGTATCTATGACCACCACCTCGGTTGATGATTCGGATGGCTCGAGTGCCTCGGCAAGTGACAATCTGCGATTTGTCCAAGCCTTTTCAGCCCACTGCTTCAGTTTTTCGCCTTCTGCTTTTCTATTTTGTTGCACGATAAGCGTCTCTGCATACCCACCTGCACAACAACCAAAACAACTTGATTGAGGCACTAGCATGGAATTGCCATATAATTTAGTGTGCATAGCCAGAGTACATCAAGAAGTCATTTCATGATACTTATCAAAGTAGGTGGCAATCTCATATAAGAAACAGCAGCAAGCGGAAGGAGTGGGTAGATGGAAGCTTGCAATCTTATCAACAGTCGACACAACAGATGTGCTCCTTTAAACAGAATCATTTTTTGCAGAAGAGGCAATCAAACTGTTAAGCCTAATATCAACCCTTCAAGTATGAACAGAACTCCACCGACCGCTGCAGCGGAATTCTTGATGAATTTTCTGTGTCTTTTTTTTTTAAAATCTTTTGAGTCAACTTAAATAGATCATCCATTCTTGAAAAAGATAGAACTGAAAATCAGGAGGCATCTGTTACTTCGCTCAAAGCACAACGTTCTGGGAACATGCTAACACCTATAATCTATAGCTTGTCACTTTCAATGAAGACTCAGAAACTAGACTGCCAGAAGGAAGCAGGGGTTGAGGAAAGAGAGACACTTTACCGTAAACGATAAATACACATCTTTTGCTACTACTATAAACTTTTGGTCCAGAAGAAAGTCTTGTAATTTGGGTAAAAGAAGACTTTCTGGAAGAGGTCAAACAGCTCCACAAAAGATAACAGATAAAACGTAAATAAGATTCATTCTATTTCAGAAGCAATGAATACCTCTTGCAAGGGCAAGTATGTCCCTTCTGGACAGTTTTGCTTCAACACCTGTAAAAGGAGATCAAATGGTCATTATTCTCTCTCGTTGACTTCTGCATGATGAAAACCTGAAAAATTTTCATTATTCCTCATACCTTCTATTTCTAAGGGTGGAGCTTTCAGAACTTCAATTGCTCTTCTATAGAGTCCCTGCATTCAAAGAAACCTTTTGAGAGAGTATTCTCACATTCAACTATTAGAATTCTGATACTTAGATCATTCATTAAATCTTTGGATTCAGGTAACTTGAAGTAAACTGTTTGTTAGCGATATATTTTTGAAAGAGCTCTTCAAAATCATTAAAAATATCCTAAACAAACACCACCTTAATCATATAGGCAAGGCAATAGACCCAAATTCTGTCCATTGGACCATGTGTCTTAAAAATTTGGAAATGCATCCCAAAATCTTCTCCGAGGGTTAAGGTGAATTCGACCCAAGCCAAATAATTGTTAATGGCCTGATGTTGCAAAGGTAAAAGAGATAAAGGACTAAAGGTACATGGTGTATGGATATTATTAATGGATTTGAGCATAGACTCATACCTCTTGAATCAAAAGAGAGCTTGACCGTTCCATGGCTGCTTTATGCCGATACATGAGAGCTATGCAGGTCAAAATAATACCTACCTTTGGATGATAATTACCTGCATCACATAAATAAACAAAAAATCATTAAGCATACAAATTATACAGTCGCTCATGCAACGATAAATTGATGTATCAAACCAAAACACTCTTCTGCTTTCTTCAGTGCTGCAGTCAGTATTTCCTCAGCATCATCAAAATTCCTACAACCAGAAAAGTCAGTGCATGAGGGAAAATAACAGAATTATAGGCATTTACAAGGGAAAGCTACATATTAAGAGATAAGCTCACCCCAAATGAGCCTCAAGCTGCCCTAAAGCACAAGTAGCTCCTAACAAAGTCTCCTCCAAATTCATGTTACAAGCTGATAAGGACTGTGAGTCGGTAAAATCTTTACTTTCTGATACATCCTGCATTGCCTTTTGATATAACTCCCTCGCCATTTGGAATTCCCGCTTACAATGAAGGAATTCACCATAAGATAGTGCAACGTTGCCTGTACATCACGATATCAATACATTGTAGAACTATATCATCCATGATGTTTCACAAGGCAAATCCTTACCAAAGCAACCTTTATCACCCTTAGCTCCTTCAAAGAATGACTGAGCTGAAATGAACCGGCTCAAATTTAAACACCTTAAAAATAAAGGATAACACGGAAAGCAGAGGAAAAAGCTCGACCACTATATATGTCTCACCTGATTCAATTTTACCACGGACCACCTCCACCAGCCCCTTCAATGCCTTTGCACGAGCTTCCAAAAACTCAGATCCGCCACCACCAATCTCGAGCCTTATGGTTTCCAGCAGTTGCAAGCATATATCTGCAGTTGCTGATGAAGCATCATCCTAAAATGGGAGACAAATTTGCTTATTTCCTTAATATATACAACTTTAAACTTAAATCATTTCATACAGACATCAGAAGTTCAATAGTTCTTACTTGATGCGATTCTAAATAAAGCCCAGCAAGTGCTTCAGAGGCGGCAACTGCAATCATATGCCTAATGGTTACCATGGGAACTCCAAAATATGATTTCTATCAAAAGTTTCCACAAGTTTTCACCTTTAACAGCTAACGATGACAAGCCTAAATCTTGAATTTTCTGGAGCTTCTCAATGGCTTCACCGAAATTTCCTCTAAAATTCCACCCAGAAAGGAGAATAAAATAATTAACTTCAACTTACAAGTGAGTCAAAAATGTAAGCACATAACCCTAGAATTAAGAGTCTGAAACCTTTCAGAAAATAAGGTTGACATGGCAAGCAAAACCAATCCTTTAGCACTCTCATCCAGCTGAGCTGAGTGGCACTGCTCAAGTACCAATTGAGCTTGAGCATATGATTCATCTACGAACCCCGCACGAAGATTAAAGAAAACTCACAATTACAACAGAGAACCAAACTAAAGACGCAAACTTGATGAGTTGGAAAGTAAAAACACCTGATGTTATAGAACGCCAATTGTGGCCCACACAGGAAATCAAAGTAGATTCTTATTTTAAACGGAGAATCAAACTCAAGACATGAACTTGATGACTTGGGAAAAGTGAAAGAGCTGATTTTGGGATGAACATCTACCACTAAATGGAAAATTAAACAAAATTCACATTTACAACTATTACATATAGTCGACCGCACCCAGAACTTAGCTCAAGTGGCGAAGGTTGAAGGATTTGTGACTTAGGTTGAGCTCTGCATCATATGAACTAAGCCTGGTATTTAAGTGGAGAATGGTAGAGTAGCGAGCACATTATCCCCGAGTTTCAAAGGTTGCGGTTGGTCGTAAGGCTTGACCGCAGACGGATTTCTCGGTCTCATATTTTGTAGGTTACAAATTTTAGAACCGCTTAGTCCTAGCTGATTGACTATCGCGTCTTCTCGAAAAGACACATCCATTTACGAAAGGGTATCACTTGAAAAATCCCGACTTTTGTTTACATTAGAGAGAAATGAATTGACGCCTTTATTAGTCTATACCTATAATAAGTAAGACTAACCAATAACTCATGAAATGTGTTAATAAGTTGTTAGATAAGAGTGAATTTCCAAAACTTAGAAAAGAGAGAGCTAGGAATTCTTCAGTATTACTAACAATACAAGTCATAAGACTTGGTTTTATCATAGCAGAGTCTTTCCATAAAATAACTTCGTGCAGGGGAAAATAACTAATCTAAACAGAGCGTTTAGCATTAATCTTCATTTGCTTCTGTCAACTTTCTTTCACCAAACATTACAAAAACACAGAATCAAACCCAAGAATCGAAAACAGGCAACTAACACCCACATGTAAAATCAAAGCAAAATCCACATTTACAACAGCAAAACAAACTCAACAATCAAATTCATGAGATGGGTATAGTGAAAAAAGACCTGATTTTTGAGCACGTGCAAGGGAAAGAGCATAATTGATCATCTGAAGAGCAACTGGGTTGGTCTTAAAACTACTAGTGTTAACATTGTTGTTGTTAACAGAGAAGAATCTTGGGGGTAGCAGTTGTGATGATTTTGGTGACCCGAAAACAGAGCCACCAATTCTTGCAGCTCTACAGAGCTTAGCTCCGATTCTAAGCATAGTAGCTGCTTCTCCAAAAACCCTAAGAGGTATTTAAAGGGTTTATCAGATGAAGATAGAGACTATTTTTCAGTAGCTCTTTCTTTCTGAATTTGGGGTTGTGACCGTTTTAGGCGGTTTTGCCCTTCCGGTCCAAATTATTCTTTGGAACATATTTTGGAAGAAAATATAATTTTTTAAAAACCATGGTATTATTATTCTCCCTTGGAAAAAAATGTATTGTAGTACGTGGACTAAAACATAAACTTTTATGTGTGTTTCTAATAATTATCTCAAAATTTTATTTTTTTTTTTTTGGTAGGAATTTATCTCAAATTTTAGAGTCATACAAATATAGGATATATTTAAAATAATAATTATTTTTTTCCTAAACTTCATGCCAATTTATAGCCTATTTAACTAAGCTTCTTTCGGCCAAAAAGTTCTATGTGTTTGGCGAACCTTTTAGAAGTAAAAGAAAAATACTTTTGAGTAGAAGCAGTAGTTATTTTTTATAAACAGAAAAGAAAAATTTCTTGCTAAATATATTTTTGTAAAAAGTATTTTTGAGAAAAATACACTTAAAAATAGTAAATATCATGTTTTGAATTTTACTACCTGTTGTCGTTTATTAATTTGTTTCCTATCCTTTCTCGTCATGACATAAATATATACATTGGTTTGCAAATAAAAGATTTATAACTTATTATTCTATCGATTGAATAATGGAGGATAAAATTGACTAAATAAAGCATTTCTAGTTTAATCGTTAAAGTATTGGAATGTGCTTGCGCCTATTATCCTTGGCTCGAAAATTATATACGTATGCATAGTTGAAAAGTTCTTGAAGAATATTCGCATTCATTGTCAATTGTCATGAAGGAATAACACAAATGGTTTAAAACATCCATGCCCTTAATCCTGAATCCGCTAATAATATACTTAGGTGGAAGGATCTTTTCTCAAATGCTCTTTTGCTAATATGTTTACAATTAAGTAAATGGTGCCGAGGTCGAGAATTTGGGTTGAAGGTTAATAGATAATTGAGTGCTTTTCTTTTTAATACCAATAATATTGATGTAGTCTTTTATTATTTTCTTATTTGTAGATTTCTATTATTACTTGTTGTTTCTGTCGTTTTGGTTTTTTACTATCTTTTTGTTGTTATTACTTGTTGCTATTATTATTTTTTTTTTCATCTTATCTTGAGCCGAATGTATGCCGGAAATAGTCCATCTACCTTTTTAGGTAGGGATAAGATTTGCATATACAAAATGTATAATACACTATACTCCTCAGATCTCACTTGTGAAATTACACTAGACTTGTTATTCACTATTAAGTCTGTTGAGTTAGAATTGAGGGAACCATTCTAATCTTTAATGTGAAGTTAAGCGATGGCTTAACACTTAATGCAGCTAAAATTCCCCCTAACAAAGAATAATGATTAATCTTTATTGTAACTCTGTACACAACTTGTCCTTAATATTGTTCAACAAGTTAATCGAGATGATTTAAGCGTCTAATGAGTGAGTCAAGTTGAAAATTGTACACAAGGCACTTAAGCATGCTCCATTACATCTAACCATGTGAAGTATTTATCTCCAAATCTCATTAAGCTCTAGGGGTACAAGTCCTCACCTTGAAGTAATGCATATATGCCTTTGCTCTTTAAAAAGGTAAAAGAATACTTATGACAATTAAAAAAAAACTAAAAGCACTCTTAAAACAGGATGTTCAGTCTGCAGTTTAAAATCCTTAGTTCTCAGAGTTAAGCAGCCACTCCCCATAAACTCAGTACACACTCTCAAAGTGTCAAAATGCTGGTTTTATCTCATCTAGTCAGTATTTCATTCTGTGTATTCCTCTTTCTTGTCAGCACAAGTAATTCTTAGCTCTTAATCCTTTACTTTGTTTCAAGTCTGCATGCATGATATTTTCTCAGACTTATATTACTTTTTGTCATGTGACTGCAGATGGAACACAACTTATTCTAGTTAACAACTGCAGAAGAAGCATATGGCCTGGAATTCTTGGCAATACAGGGAAGATGACTCCTAAAGATGGCGGCTTTCATATGAGAAGTGGTGAAGAAGTAGTGTTCGATGTGCCTAACAAGTGGTCGGGTAGGATATGGGCCAGACAGAACTGCCACTTCGATAGAAATGGCACAGGCTCGTGTGACACTGGCGATTGTGATGGCCAGCTAAAATGCCGGGGGCTAGGAGGTAAGCCCCCGGCTACAGTTGTGGAAATGACACTAGGCTCATCGACTTCACCCTTACATTTCTACGATGTGAGCTTAGTCGATGGCTTCAACGTGCCAGTTTCAATGAGACCTGTGGGTGGAGGAATAGGTTGTGGCGTGGCGGAGTGTGACGTTGATCTGAATATATGTTGTCCATCAGCACTGGAAGTGAAAGTTGGTGGAAAAGTGGTAGGGTGCAAGAGTGCTTGCTTGGCTACACAATCAGCCAAGTACTGTTGCACAGGACAGTTTGCAAATCCCAAAACTTGCAAACCAACTATATTTGCTCATCTTTTTAAGGCCATCTGCCCTAAGGCTTATAGTTATGCATTTGATGAGTCTTCTAGCCTATACAAATGTAGAGCTTCAAGGTATGTCATTATTTTTTGCCCTCCCAAATGAGGAACTTGAAAATCCATATACAAGTTTTTGTACCTTAGCATAGGCACTATGCGTTCAACTTATGTAATTCAGTCTTAATGAGAAATTAGTTGAAAGCCAATAAACAGCAATATTAGTACTAGTTGAAATTCCCACATGGTGATAAATTGAACCCCCCCCCCCCCACAGAGAAAAGAACCAAATCCAACAGTTGATGTTTTAAATATACTGCCACCAAAAAATACAGCATTACACGCTGAAAATTTCAGTTAAACAACAAATGAAAAGAAGAAAAATTGGACAGATGACACAGAGGAGAAGAAAGGACTATAAATTATCCAGAAAACACTCGGCATCTATCATACAAAGTTATTTGTGGTCACAAGATATGTTCAGACAAAGAACTGGTATTGCCTAAACAACGTATATTATGCAGAGAAGCGTTTCTATTTTCTTCCCCAGCCACGGCTCCACTGCAGCTATTTTAGGCAGGAGGATCCTGTGCAGAAGGTGGACCTAGGCCCAGCAATAATGGGGCCTGTTTCTATTCACTACTCGGCTTTGTATCCTCATTTCTATTTGCAGCCCAGGCTCTCAGAGGTGGTTCAAAATGCTTACTAGCCACATCAGGTGGTAATGCATCATCCTCTCCGGGGAGAACAACTAGGCCTTGTTCTCTAAGAGAAGAAGGCTCATTGTAGCAGGTATTCCAGAGGGAATCCACGAGCTGCCGCTCTTCTTTAGCAGCACCAAGATCTTCAGGTGACAAAAATCCCCTTAATTCGCTCCTGGTGTATTTGCTTGATTTTTTCATCATCTTCACTTGACGAGCCATCTGCCGCCTGTGCTGTCCTGTCTTGGCCAAGATCAAGAAGGCCTCGTAGGGCAGCCTCTCGCACCTCTCCATCCTCACTGGAGGCTAGATGCATAAAAATTCGAGGAAATCCTAACTCGGTTACTACAGCACAGTCTGAACAATTTTCATGTAGTAAATAATGGATCAAGTTAAGGGCTTTCCTGGGGAAAAAACAATACCTATTAGAACGAATACAACATAGGAAGCTTTTACAGAAAGTAAGCAGTAACTTTATCCGATTCTTTTGATTCTCAAAATATCTGGAACATGAAATTGCAAAATCATACCTTTGAAATCTCACACTCTCGGAACTCAAAGCATCTCTTAGAGCTGCATAACCATTTGCAAGACGAAATGCAGCAATGCCAGGCTTGTTGTGCCTGATTAAAGCTGGAATAAAGGGAAAAGAATAATTGATCAGTGTTATTGCAACACGGATGACATGTCAACTGAAATTAAAGGACTTAATTTACTAATGAATCATTCATCAACAGGAAAAATACCCACATGAGATTGCACCAAGAGCTTTAGTGCGCGCAGTAACATCAGGATCTGAGGTGAAATATGAGAGAAGAGGTTCTAGGCCGTTAGCTTCCATTACCAGCTGCTGGCAAGGGGTGAAGTGCATGTTGCGAAGCTTACTAAGTTGTTGATTGCCATCGGTTGTTGCGGGTTGTGTCCGGAATCACAACACTCATGGCGGCTGATGGCTTTCGGCAATGGAACGGCAAAGCAACATGCTAGTAGCACACCGCAAGGGGCGAAGTGTATGGGGCGAAGCTTACTAAGTTGCCGAATGCCATCGGTTGTTTTGGGTTAGGTCGGAAACCCCCTCCCCCCACTTTTATGAAAAAAAAACTAACTCTTTTATGTGTAAATATTATATGGAAATTTTTTCCACTATTTTCCCTATTTTTCGGATTGTTCTGAACAATTGTACTTACGACTTCCGCCGCTTTGGTTCTAATGTTTGCATGGGAGTTCTTTAAGTAACCAAGAAGAGGCACCAATCCACCAATTGAGTGCAGATCTGCCAAATTAACAATAAAAGGAGAGAGCATGAGACCAAAACTTCTAATAATGGGAATAGTATTAACTATTGAAATCTCCAAAAAAAAATGTCAATGTAATCAACCGAGTTAAGGAAGCAATATCCCCAATTAGTCATAGGCTTTCTAGTTTAACACAATGCAGCAAAGGATGAGAGCTAAAGTGCTATAGTGGGTTCTTTATTTCATACTCTTTGATACTCTTCAAGCCATCTTCTCTAAGTGTTTCATTTTTATCCTAGGAAGAAAACAGTTACCAAGCTCTTAAAGAGGCACCAGAATCAAAAACAACTTAAACTGTAATTTCCACTCTCTTTATGCCCATGCAAACGGTAAACCCCTTGACTGCAGTCATACCAAAGCATCTACGATACCTCTTTTTTGTCTTTTCGATTTGTTTACTGTCCTTTTCTCTTCCAGGTTGAATAGAAGTCTCAACCACCTCGCAGGCCACAATGACACTGAGAATATATATACATATAAAAGAATATTGCAACTACAACAAACATCAAGAAGAAACCGAATGAAATCCCACAAGTGGAGAGGACCCTACCTTTAAGAAGGCACAGAGATTGTTTGCAGTAGACCCTCGGCTTAGGATAAAAGAATATTGCAACTGCTTATATAAACTATCAGAACTAAGCTTACGACGCAAAATAGTGGGACAGAGGATCTTGAGTGATGTATGGTACTATGTAATAGCGTCAGCTTAATGGATCTTGAGTGAAGTATGGTACTGACTACATAATAGTGTCAGCTTGGTCCATTAAGGTTCATTATTTTGCTTTCCAACAAGTACTACAGTGTAGACTGGATAATATCTGGACATCACCAATAACAACCCCTAGAAACCAGGGATAACAAGCAGGAAATCAGGTGCGATATCCAAGAGGATTACGTGAACTTCAGGTTTTTATTTGTTTTGGTTATGTGATCAAGGACAAAGATCTTCGACAGAGATGTACATGAAGTTACATATCTTTACTGAAAACTTATAGTCACACGCAGGTTTTCCTTACGATGAGCGGATGAATGTCCTTGAACTAGTCGGAAGTAAAAGATCAGTGCAACATCATTACTGCTACTTCAAGAGACTTCATCAGTCTAAGAAAAAACCAAAGTAGAATGAAAGGTTTAAACAGGCCCATCATGCATACTGCAAAGTAGCTACTCTACAGAAATACAGGATGCTTGTCAGGCCATATTTTAGAAAACAGAAAAAATTTACAGGCTTGGCTCCTAGATGAACACATGATATGCACCACCTTTCTGTATCAGCAAAGGAAAGGTCAGTAAAAGAATGGAATCATATAACCAATAAAGTTACTCCTTGATTAGGCACTTTTATTTTGTTTTTTAATTACCAATGGATAGTGGGGCACAGTTCTAAACTCGGTAATAATGGGTACACCAATCTACCATCATCTACTTAAATAGCAGGCTTTTTTATGCCGTAGAGTTCAAACATGTGACGTGCAACATTAGAAATTTCGACTAGACCTTCACAATATTATTAAGAAAATGAATCTTGTGTGTAACTCAACTCTAAAAGCTAGTTCATAAGGCGAGAATTGCGCAAGATCATATAAGGAAACGAGAGCTAATTCTCTCACCCGGTGTTTTAAAAGGCATTTTCGGGGCGAGGCGCACCAAAAACGCCCCAAGGCGACAGTGTAGGGAGAAAGTCTCGAGGCGTACGCCCAGCAATTGAAGGCATAAGCCCGGGCGTTCGGGGCGTGTTTTTATAATGAGGCGTAAGCCAGAGACTTTTTCAAATTAAAACAAAATTTATTGAATAAGTCCTTCATGTAATACCCAAATTCTCAAAAACCAGCTGGTAATTACTCAAAAGTTTTAAAAAGGAACTGAATGTATTAAATTAAAAGTCAATGCCTTTTTTTATTGATTGAAGCCCTAATTCATGGTCTTTCCTAATTCTTTATCTTGTCCACTAGTCAGCTAATATCTCCCAAAAGCAATGAATATTCAATTTTTTTATTACAAAGAGAACTACATTCTCCTTCGTAGCAGCAAGTTCAAAGTTCAAAATTCAAATTACATGTTAGTCATCCTTTTCGTTCCTCCATGTAGAAAACTTTATTTTTTTTTTTACTCAAGTTAATTGTTTGTGCTTGTAAGTAGTGTATAATAGATTGTTCTGACTAGTTTTTTGTGGGGATGGAGCACACACACACATATATATATATATATATATATATATATATATATATATATATACGACATATTTCTAGTTTTTTTCGATTTTTTCTGCAATTTTACATGTTTATAAATATTTATTACTGTAATTATATAATTATATACAATATTAAAAATTAAATATTTATGGGGCTTACACCCTGTGCCTCGGGGCTTACGTCTATCTGAGGCATATGTAAAATGCCTCGTCTAGCGCCCACGCTTTTTAAAGCACTGCTCTCGCCCGATGTGGGACATGCTAACACTCCTCTCGATGACCAAGCTAGACACATGGAGCATGAACATATTAACATGGGGACCTAGCGAAGAATCATATCGGTAAAGCTCTAACACCGTATTAAGAGAATGGACCTTGGGATATCAACACCAAAAGCTAACCCACCAAATGAGAATTGACTCAAACCATATAAGGAGACAACAACTTATTCCCTTAACTAATGTGGGACATTTAACCAAATATCTCATCAAATTAAATCTTTCACATATAAATCAACTAGGTCTCAATCCCTGATAAGTGAGGCTTGCTCAGTTGGTAAGCACCTCCACCTACGACCGTTAGGTCCTGAGTTCGAGTCACCATGGAAGGAAAGTGTGGAAACACTATAGATCCTCCTAATTTGGGAGGGGTAAAAAAAAAAAAACTAGGTCTCAATCCCTAGTTAGTTTTAGAATTATGCAAGACGTAATAAAAATCGAATCATGATATGCAACATGTTGCTAAATATCAAAGAACTCACCGTTAGCCATGTCAACATGTTCTTGTAGCTCATCCAGCATATCTGGAAAAATCACCAGACCAGCAAATAAGACCAAAGGTCACAAAATAGAATACACATTGACCAAAAAACTAAATACAAAGGACTCAAAAACCAAGTACTTTCAATATCTTGGGAAGTTACCCCCTGTGATTCCAAGACCTGCTCTGGAGTCTGCATGACAAGAGTAATCTCCTTCATTCTCTTTACTACATCAACAGTTTGAGCTTGCATAGCCTCCATAAACCACCTCCTATCCTCCTCACTGGTAAACCAATAAACCCATCAACCATAAATTTCAATCCCAAACTAAAAGAACAATAAAAAAACAGAAACTTTATTTAAACTACAACATCAATCGGCCACGCCTCAATCCAAAAACTAAGTTGTCCACTATATGAATCCTCTTTTATCCATTATACTCATATCTACACTATTTTCAGCTGCTCTTCCACCTACAACAACCCTCTTCTTTTATCTTGGCGTAAAACTGGCTTGGCTTTGCAAATAACTACCCTTCTTCACGACTTCACTTATATACCAGGTTTTGTCTACAGCAATGGTTTGAACCTATGACGTGCGCCTATCACATAGGTGAAGTTCTTATTCAAATAATTACGACAAAAGAAAAAGGAAATTAAATAACCAAATAGCAAATCAAAGTTCCAATCTTTCAACTTTCAGTCTCATTAACAATTCATAAAATCACTCAAACAGGATTCAAATTTTCCATGACCTCTTGAGATAAATTTGACCCACTTTAAGAAACCACATAAACATAAACATAAACATAAACATAAATATTTTATAAAAAAAACAAAGATTGTATAAAAGAGTGTTACCTTAAATTGCGAGAAGGATTAGTACCATCAGCATGAGACAGACTCCACTTTAGTAGACCATCCCAATTAGGTCGCTCTTTTGCCATTTTTTGTTATTGTTTTTTAATGAACAGCAAAAATTTCTCAGAAACCTTATAGCTTAGTAATAATATAATAAATAAATATAAATAGACAACGTTGGAGAACAAGGGGTATATCCCCCAAATATTTAAGGACTATTTATTTAAATTTGGTTGATGTAGGATTTTTTTTTTTTTGATTTAAAAGATAACTTATAGTATATTATATTAAACAGTGTCCTGTTTAATATAATTTGGCACTGGCACATTGTAAGAAAATATGCCTAATGGTCTCATCTGCCTCATGCCAGTATAGGCATGTAGCCTCTTGAGTGATATTACAATGTTTGAAATAGCTCATAGTAGGTAGTCTTTTTTTGGACAGTAGCCATATAAACCCTTTAATTTTGGGCTGAACAGGTAGCTTCCAAATCTAGTCATAGTTAATAGTAGTAGTTCTGACTGAATCATGATTTGATTCCAAGATATTATACATAGTCTTAGTACTAAAGTTATTTGTAGGAGTAAGGCCCCAAGTGATACTATCAATATTATTGCTAAATTTAAAAATAAAAACAGATTGGATTAGAAGACGAATGTTATTTGGTAAGTAAAAAAGGAATTTTATTCCAATTTCATCTTTCATTATCCAGGAAGGAAGAAATATAGTCATATGTTGATGATCCAAAGGCAAAGGCTAGTAGATAGTTGATCTAATAGTTATACCAGGTGTTATCCATGGATCTTCCCAAAAGTTGCCTCTTCCTATGTTCCATTTTATACCTAATTGGCAAAGATGCCAGTCATCTATAATTTTGGGCTAAATAAAGGAGTGCTTTCTATCATTTGAAATGTGTAAGTATTTGGTAAGTAGTAAATTAGCCCACATAATGTTAGGAGAGTTGAATAATTGTCACGCTAAGTTTGCTAGTAATGAGTTGTTCTTATTCTTAATTGTTGTATTCCTAATCCACCCATAATTCTTAGCTTAGTAACTTCATTCCATTTAACAAGATGCAATTTCTTTTTCTCCAAAATAGTACCTCATAGAAAATTTCATTGATACTGATCCAGCTTATGGACAATATTAGAAGGGATATGAATATATTGCATAACATGATTTGGATGTTGATTTAAAGTAGATTTTATTAAGATGGTTCTTCCTGTGAGAGTTAGAAATTTAGACTTTCATCCTTCTAATTTATTTTTGAAAAATGACTTTCATCCTTCTGATTTATTTTTGAAATTATCCAGCAAGAATTGGAAGTCAGCCTTAGTAGACTTATCTTGAAATACGGGGAATCCTAAGTATAATAATAGAATCTTGACCCCATCCATATTGCAATCGAAAATCTCCCTTTCATATAACATCCATTAATTATATCAGAAATAATTCTAGTATAGTGCAAATTTTAACTAAAGTAGTTAATTATACAAATAGAATAATAATAATATAATGTATTTGTGTATATATTTGTTTATGCATTTTATTTATTCAATATTCCTAGTATATTTACAGAATAGGTAAAACATATCTATGATCTACATAAATATACATAAAATATTTATGAAGTAATTTTAGTATATTTCAAATTTTAGTTAGAAAATTTTAATTATACAAAAAGTATAATAATTTTATATAAAGTATATGCCTTATTCAAGGTCACGTACAATAAGCTAACCTTTATTTAGAATTAGGATTGGTCTTATTATTTAATTAATTTTATGAAAGAGAAAGAAAATAAGAAGTAAAGAAAAATGTGTTGTAAAATAAAAGCAATGCAGCAAAATGTAAATAAGAAGAGATAGAAAGAAGGGAGAAGAGTTTTGTTCTTTCACTTTGGTGTATTTTTCCATTGCAATTACATGGCCTTTTATAGGCATAAAAAGCAAAGAAGATTGACATAAAATAAGAGATTTAATCTTTCAATTATTCACAACATGGGCATCCAATGTAGTATCCAATGTAGCATCCAATGTAGCATCCAATGTTGTAAAATTATTCATAACACTCCCCCTTGGATGTCCATGTAACATAATGTGTCTCACTAAGAACTTACAAAAAAATTGGGATGTACATAGTTATTTATAATATACATTGCTTGCTGCCTCATTAAAAACCTTACTAAGGAAAACCGAGTGGGACAAAACCTTGGTTAAGGAAAAGAGTGCAGCATGTACTTACTCCCCCTGATAAAAAATCACTTAATGTTTCGAAGACGACGCATTCCAATCTTATATATCAGCTTTTCAAATATTGAGGTTGGTAATGCCTTAGTGAACAGATCAGCCAAATTATCACTTGAACGAACTTGTTGTACATCTATTTCACCACTCTTCTGAAGATCATGAGTGAAAAAGAATTTTGGTGAAATGTGTTTTGTTCGATCTCCTTTGATATATCCTCCTTTCAATTGAGCTATGCATGCAGCATTGTCTTCATACAATATTGTTGGAATATTCTATTTCGAAGAAAGACCACATGTTTGCTGAATGTGTTGAGTTATAGATCTTAACCAAACGCATTCTCGACTTGCTTCATGAATGGCTATTATCTCTGCATGATTTGAAGAAGTAGCAACCATATTTTGTTTTGTCGAACGCCATGATATGGCTGTACCTCCACTTGTAAATAAATAGCCTGTTTGAGATCGACCTTTGTGTGGATCAGACAAATATCCTGCATCTGCATAACCAATCAATGATGGCTTGGATTCATTTGAATAAAATAAACCCATATCAATGGTCCCTTTGAGGTATCTAAATATATGTTTAATACCATTCCGGTGTCTTTGTGTTGGCGAAGTACTAAATCTTGCCAATAAGCTTACCGAGAAAGCTATATCTGGTCGGGAATTATTAGCAAGATACATTAATGCCCCAATTGCACTAAGATATGGTACTTCGGCACCACGAAGCTCTTCTTCATTTTCATGAGGTCGGAATGGATCTTTCTTTATATCAAGTGATCTTACAACCATCGGGGTACTCAATGGATGTGCTTTATCCATATAGAATCGCTTTAAAATCTTTTCGGTGTATGTTGATTGATGGACAAATATTCCATCTTTCATATACTCAATTTGTAGACCAAGACAAAATTTTGTCTTTCCAAGATCTTTCATTTCAAATTCTTTCTTCAAACAGTCTACTGTTTTTGGAAGCTCCCAGGAGTTCCAATGATATTTAAATCATCAACATATACGGCGATTATAACAAATTCAGATCCAGACCTTTTTATAAAGACACGGGGACAAATTGGATCATTCTTGTACCCTTCTTTCAACAAGTATTCACTCAGACGATTGTACCACATACGACCTCATTGTTTCAATCCGTACAAAGATTTCTGAAGCTTTATTGAACAAGTTTCTTGAAAACCTTTATATGCTTCTGGCACTTTAAATCCCTCAAGTACTTTCATAAAAATTTCGCTGTCTAATGATCCATACAAATAGGCTGTAACAACATCCATTAGATGCATATCAAGTTTTTCTTGCACTGCCATATTTATGAGATACCTGAAGGTGATAGCATCCACTACAGGAGAATATGTCTCCATATAATCAATTCCAGGCCTTTGGGAAAACCCTTGTGCCACAAGTCGTGCTTTATATCTAACGACTTCATTTTTATCATTTCGTTTTCGCACAAAAACCCATTTATACCCTATTGGATTTATGCCTTCAGGCGTTCGAACTATGGGTCCAAAGACTTCACGTTTTCCAAGTGAAGTTAACTCTGCCTGGATAGCGTCTTTCCATTTTGGCCAATCATTTTTCTGTCTACATTCATTGACAGATTTTGGTTCAAGATCCTCATCTTGTTGCATTATTTCAATAGCAACATTATAAGCAAAAATGTTATCGATAACAATATTATTTCGGTTCCATCTTTTCCCGGTTGAGACGTAACTTATTGATATCTCTTCATTTTTATTATTTTCAGGTACCTGGACCTCCCCCAAGGTCTTATCATTTGTTACATCTTGGGGCTCTTCTTGAGCCACTACCTCTGTGTTATGTTTACTTTGATCACTTGCTCCTTTTTTTCTTCGAGGATTTTTGTCTTTAGAACCGATTGGTCTACCACGTTTCAAGCAAGGCTTAGGCTCATTTGCTTTAATTAATTGTCCTTTCGGGATATCAACTCGAATTGGAGCATTAGCAGCTGGAATATGTGACTTAGTCACCCTTGGTAGGTTAGTGAATGCATCTGGCAATTGATTTGCAATATTTTGCAAATGAATAATCTTTTGAACCTCTTGTTCACATTGATTTGTTCGAGGATCTAAATGAGACAGTGATAATGCATTCCAATCTATCTTCATTTTCAGCTGCTTATTTTCTCCCCCTAATGTTGGATATATTGATTCATCAAAATGGCAATCAGAAAATCTTGCCGTAAATAAATCTCCAGTCATTGGCTCTAGATATTTTATAATAGAAGGAGATTCATATCCAACATATATCCCCAACCTTCTTTGGGGACCCATCTTTGTGCGTTGTGGCGGAGCAATTGGAACATATGTCGCACAACCAAAGATCCTAAGATGGGAAATATTTGGCTCCTGACCAAAAGCCAACTGTAATGGGGAGACTTTATGATAACTTGTGGGCCTTATCCGCACAAGTGTTGATGCGTGCAAAATAGCATGACCCCATACTGAAATGGGAAGTTTTGTTCTCATAAGCATTGGTCTAGCAATTAATTGGAGGCGTTTGATCAATGATTCCGCTAGACCATTTTGTGTATGAACATGAGCAACCGGATGCTCAATTGTTATCCCAGTTGAAATACAATAATCATTAAAGGCTTGGGATGTAAACTCACCAGCATTGTCAAGACGAATTGTCTTAATTGCATAATCTGGAAATTGTGCTCTTAACTTTATTATTTGAGCCAACAATCTCGCAAATGCCATATTGCGAGTTGATAGTAAACACACATGTGACCATCTTGTAGATGCATCTACCAAAACCATATAATATTTGAATGGTCCACATGGATGGTGAATGGGCCCACATATATCACCCTGTATACGTTCCAGAAATGCGGGGGATTCCATCTTAACTTTAATAGTTGATGGTCTAATAATTAATTTTCCTTGAGAACATGCAGCACAAGAGAATTCCTTAAATTGAAGAATCTTTTGATTCTTCATTGCATGTCCATGTGAATTCTCAATTATTTTACGCATCATATTAGAACCAGGATGGCCCAATCGGTCATGCCAAATAATAAAATTATCTTGATTAGTAAACTTCTCATTTACTACGGCATGTGTTTCAATCCTGCTAATACTTGTATAGTACAAGTCGGAGGAAAGAGCGCAGGTAACATTTCAAGCACATATTTCTTACCGGACATTATTGTAGTAATATAAAGATATTCAATCTTTTCATTATTGGTAGTCTCAATATGATAGCCATTTTGGCGAATATCTTTGAAACTTAATAAGTTTCTTTGAGATTTACTACAATATAGTGCTTCATCAATAGCCAAATTTGTTCCTCCTGGTAGTAATAAATTGGCTCTTCCAGAACCTTCAATTAATCTTGTACTACCGGATATTGTATTAACATCCGCTTCTTTCATTACCAAATAAGAGAAATATCTCTTATCTTTTATAATTGTGTTTGTTGTAGCACTATCCAGAAGACATATATCATCTTTATTAATCTTGAGTCCAACTGAAGACTGGGGAATGTTCATATTCTTCATAAAAAAAAAGGACAAATAATACATTATAAGAAACATGAAAGTCAAGCAAAAAAAAAACATTAAGAAATACATTAGGAATGTAGAAAACTAGCAACACATGATGCATTAGGAAAATACACTCAAGAAAAATAAACTAGTTGCAAACATAAAAATAACAACTTTTATAGCTTCATTCCCCAGTAAGATGATTAGTTCTTCAGTCAATATCCTCAAAGAAGTCTCCAACTTCTAAATGAGTAATATTTGTTAGGCCTTCAAAATCATCATCTTTATATGCAAGATGTGCCTTAGAATCATATTTATTTGAGGGACCTGCTTCATCATCATTATTTTGAAAGGTCAAGTGTGCCTCCACATTATTTTCCCTTTTCTTGAGAGAGTCTTGATAAAGTTTAACAAAATGCTCGGGCGTACGACAAATGCGTGCCCAATGACCTCTCATACCACATCGGTGACACATGTGAGCACGTGATTTTTGCCTTACTTGAGAAGTACTCCCAGAAATTTCAAAAAAATAAAAATAGTTTCGTGTTGGGTGTGATTTTTGTGATTTTGTGTTATTTTATCTTTTGTGTGCACGTTTATTTATTTAAATCAAAAATACAAAAATATATGCTAAGTTTTGCATTTTTAGTGTTTGATATCGAAGTCATGTGATTTACATTTTTAGGTGATATATAATTGTGTGGGATAATTGTATGTATATATATATATATATATATATATATATATATATATACATGTACATATACATATGTGTAGTAATGAGATCAGATTGGGCCATAGTTTAGTCCAGGGAAACCAGGCCCAAACGAATCCCAACCCGTCCAGCATCTATCATTGTGTAACACTTGATCTGGACCGTTGGATTTTATTATCCAACGGCCCAGATAAACCCTTTAATCCCAATATACACTCAGGCTATGATTTAACCAAACGACGTCGTTTGGTTTAAATGAGGGGATCCTGATCGTTGATCGTAAATGATCCAACGATCAGGATTTAATCTCGTCTCTCGTATATAAGGTTCATTCCATACCCCGCCCCCCCAAGCCAGACCCCCCCCTCTCCCTTCATCTCCCTCAGGAGCTCTCGAACACCCAGCGTAACGCCGCCGTGCCCCGTCTGCCGGAAATCGCCTCACGGCGGTTCCGGTAGGCCAATCACCACCAAACCAATGCCAAAACCTTCCCCTCACCTCCCCCATCACGAACCCAGCCTCCACTAACCTCGAATCATGCCGGAGCTCCTCGAATCTTCATTTGAAGATTCGAGTCAAGCTCGAACCAATGCCAAATCACCCCAAATTCACACCACAGTCTCCTCACACCTCCCCCACACCCCCAATGACATTGGTTTGCCTCGAATATAACCAAAAATGCAAAAGCCCTAAATCCGAGCCCAAGAACCCTAATTTTGAAGAAACTCAATTCAGGCCGGGTTAGCCGTAATTGAAGTCCAAGGGACTTTAGTCTAGGTGTTCTCAATCGAGAACATCTTGATTAAAGCCCGTTTGGCTTCAATAATTCCACATTCTGTTCAAAGCTTGGGTCGGCAGTTTTCTTTTGAGGTATTCACTCCTTCTTTGGTCGTTTTAATTCGATTTGTGTGAATATGTGTGTTTGTTTTATTCATTGTTTCAGTTTCTCATGCTTTTAATTTCTCATACCCGTTGGTCTGTTCTTCTCATTTGAGGCCTTTTATTTGGCCAATTCCCTCTGTTTTCAGTAGTTAAAACGAATCATAGGTTCAATGTGATTAATGTCGTCAACAATCCAATTCGTTTGTATAATTTGCCCTGGCCTGCCCGTATGCAAAGTGTGGGATTTGGTTACTGTTTGATTCAGATTAAAGGGAATTAGTTGTTTGTAGTTAACAAGTTAATTGTTTAATCACGCACCCATACATGGGCTAGTGGAACCTGCACAGCAGGGTATCCCACTGAACACTGCCACCAGCCTTGTTGTTTAATGTTTGAGTCCATACCTTTGGACAGTAGTTAGTGGGGTTTGCAGGGAATTTGATGGGTCTGGCAGAGTTAGGAGTGGGCAGGGTAATAGTTAATTAGGGGCAGGTGTTCTGGAGGGACTTTTAGCTATAAATATAGCATCAAACTGCACCTATAGGGGATATACATTGATAGAGATTCATACAGACACTTGAGAGCATCTGGGAGAGCAAAAAAAATAGTACCTGGAGAGCAAATATTCATAGATACATATAGACATTTGAGAGGATACCTGAGAGTAACTAGAGCACCTGAAGAAAAATAGATACAAGGATACACATATAGGAAGATACAGAGAAAGGCTACTGTTTTCATTGGTTTGGAGTCACTGTTTCATCGAGTTTTCTTGGCTACTGTCTGGCTGGTTCTTCTGTTAGTTGTTATTGCTGTGTTATTGTGGCTACTGCCACTGGTTGTGGTCGTGTGTGCTGATATTGCTGCCTGGTTGTTTGGGGTTGCTTTTGGTCTATTGGTGGCTGGTCTGTTAGTGTTTGTTGCCTGGGGTTTGGTCTTTTGGGTTGCTGCCTGGCTGTGTGCTGTTACTGCTTGGTTCAAATATTGCTGTTAGTCCTTATTGTTGCTGCTGTGGTGTTCAATTGAGGCTGTTGGTCAGTAGTTTATTGCTCTTGGTCGTTTTGGTTCCTGGCTGATCTATAGTTTGCTGCCTGGTTTGGTTGTTGCTGTGGTTTCATTATTTTGTGGCTGTGCTACTTAACTGTAATGGCCATTTGATTGCTGCCTGGCCATTATTGTTCCATTAGTCCATTAGTTGGTAAAGTTTGAAGAATTTGATCACTGTTTGGTTTGTTGGGATTATTAGCTGGTTCACCATTTGTTTTGGTGTGGAGTTGTTGCTGTTACTGTTCCTGTTACTGTTGCGGCATTACCATCGCTCACTCTTCTTTGTTCTTTCACATTCCAGGTACACATCTTTGTTATTGTAATTCCCTGGTTCAAAAAGAATGAAGCCTGAAGTTCATGTTTGAAGTCTGTTGAATCATGTAGTCGTCCAAAGTCTATGCTTGATTACATTCTGTTACTGTCTAATTAAATTTGTATTGTTAGTTTTGTTATGGAAAATGTAGCTAGACCAAAGATACACTATCATTAGATATGCACGTAAACCCGAATTAGTCTGTTGTATCTCTGTTCAATCTTCCCTACTCATGTGTGTAATCTCCAAACCTGTTAAATGATAGACCTTATGTTACAAGCAAGATTAGCTAGGGAGTTGTTACTCAACGGAATGACGTAATTAGATTAAAAAGAGTCGGGGGTGCATTTCATGTGACCCGACCCCAATTTTGGGCAAGAATAAACAAAGCGTGTTAAGAACCACAGGTGCATTTCATGTGATGTGGTTCGTAGCAAGTTTTAAGTAATTTGGAATCAACTCTTAAGTAAGATACAGTGGGATGTAGTTCGCTTTAGATTTGAACCGAAGGTACGCCTCGCCCAATAGTTACACTAATCACATAGCCATCATAAATGTACATATAAATACTTAGATTTCGAGATGCGTCGTTTCTTAACGAATATCACGCCTTTCTCAACAGTGTAAATAAGTAGTCGATCCGGGTGCATATTTTAGTTGTACCTTGTTTCTTTTAATACGGGTGTGCATTTCATGTGACCCAAACCCAAACCCCGAAATGTTGAATAAGAATATGTTGAGGATCCGGGTGCATTTCATGTGACGTGATTCGAAAGCATATTTTTAAGCAACTTTCTCTTTCGTAAATCACAACCAATAATAAAGGCGGTAAAGGGGTATTAACTTGCACTAAGTACATAATTGTAAAAAAGCAGATAGATAAGCCAAACACGACAGTTGAGCGACCGTGCTAGAACCACGGAATTCGGGAATGCCTAATACCTTCTCCGGGTTAATAGAATTCCTTATCCGGATTTCTGGTTCGCGGACTGTTAAATAGAGTCATTCTTTTCCTCGATTCGGGATTTAACCGGTGACTTGGGACACCATAAATCTCCCAAGTGGCGACTCTGAAATAATTAAAATAAATCCCATCTCGATTGTCCTTTAATTGGAAAAACTCTTTGCATCCTTGCGGGTGCGTAAAAAGAGGTGTGACAGCTCTGGCGACTCTGCTGGGGACATCTTTAGAATTCGAGCTCGGAATAACTGTTGTATTTGGCATATTTTATTATCTGATTCTTTTATTATCTTGGGTTTAAATGTGCAACATGATATTTTTATCGCTTTGATATTTTTTGAACTGTACATATAAATTGTGTCGAAACCAATCTCCTATCTGAGTCTTTTAAATCATGAAGAAGGGTGCACTTCGTGTGACTTCTTTCCTGTATAGTGTCTAATTCCCATTTTAGAACGAGGTTTGGATAAGTTGCAAAACCGGTGAAGCTTCTGTATTCCCGGGTTGCTGCCTCCTCCTCGGCTCGAGCTGTCCGCTCGGGTAAGCCAAGTCTAGAACGGATAAACCCAGGTTTTTAAACCTAGAATAACAAAGCTTCATGCCGGATCCCTAGTAGGAAACGTTTATTTGCATCATGTCGCATTTGGCTTAGGGGACTCAACACGGGGGTTGGGTCCGTCTAGGACAGGTGACCTGAAATGAACAGACTATCCTGCTGCATCCTGTTTGTCTTGCGCATTTATCTGTTATAGACTTGCATGCTGACCGGCTTTTAGAAAAAAAAAAAAAAAAAATAAAAAAAAAAAAAAATGTGTGTGTTTTGCTCTTAAGATAGAAATAGCTTATTTGTTTTCCTTTAGTAAAGTGAATAATGCCGTTTGTTTCGTCAAAACCGAACTACGGGGGTTTGATTCTCATCGGATGTGAGATACGTAGGCAACCTCCATCGGGTCCAACTTCACCTTTTGAAAAATTAACTTTTGTACTAAATAAGTCGGTGACGCTGTTTTTAAAAATAGCCGAATGTTCCCGAAAGGGACGCCGGAAGGCTAATTTCGTATAAACGGCCACCTTTGGGTCAATTTTGATTTCGATCAATTTACCCCACAGCCTTAAAAGCCTTCGTCCCCGAGACGTTGAAAGGCCGTGATTGAAAACTGATTTTTTTTTATTTTTAGCAAAACAAAGTTGTTTTCTTATTTAAATCACCTTAATAAATGTGCGGGATGAGCACGAATCAGAATAAATCATTTTCAATCTTTAGTGAGGTCCCTCGGCAGCTCCGTATATGGTGGAACGATTTGGAAGACAGTAGCAAAAAGGTTGTAGGGAGAATTTTGGGAGGTTTGGTTGATCTGTTGAATATCGAGCCAAGGGAAGACATCATCAAGGCACTGGTATCTTTCTGGGATCCGACCCGCAATGTGTTCCGTTTTGTTGACTTTGAATTGACGCCCACATTAGAGGAAATTGCGGGCTATGCGGGACTTAATGGGAAATTAAGAGGGCAATACCTGCTCTCACCAAGACCGGTATCTCCACATGGGTTTCTGGATTTGTTGAGCATTAGTCGAAAGGTGAAAAATGATGATCTGTTGAAAGGGTATTGCGATCTTCAATTCTTATATCAACGGTACGGCACTCCTCGGGGTTTTGAAGAGTCAAACCTTGGACTGACTCACGCAGGGAATAGAACCAAGTGGGAGGCCAGACGAATTCTAGCATTCCTAACGACATTCTTGGGGGTTGTGATTTGTCCGCGTGAAGATAAGAAAATAGAGATAAGTCTGGTAGGAATAGCCGATGTTGCAATCAAAAAGGCTACCAGCACTGTGGTCCCTTTGGTTTTGTCCGAAATCTATCGAGCTTTGACTGTATGCCGAGAAGGGGGCAATTTCTTCCAAGGTTGCAATCTGTTACTTCAACTATGGATGCAAGAACACCTCCATCACCGAACACAATACATGAACCATGGGTTGACCGGAAAAAACTGTATCAGGGGTTTCGAAGAACGGATGATGGGTGCTATATTCCCTGAAGGCGTCGAGGCATGGCTTGCACGGCTGAGCTCAATAGAAGCCGATCAGATTGAATGGGCATTCGGGTGGTTACCCGATACTGAAGTAATATATATGGCAGCCGAGGAGTGTTATATCCTTCTGATGGGGATCCGCAGTGTCCAACCATATGTCCCTCACCGTGTATTACGTCAACTAGGAAGGTTTCAGGTTATTCCTACCGATCAAGACCTAAGGAAATACGCCATTGAGTTGAGCCCGGGAGTTGTCTTCCCCGAAGAGAAGGTTAGAAGGCTGTGGCACGAATGTCGGTTCCTTGAGCCTAAAACCATGGTCCGGGAACTATCTAAGGGAGAGGTGGACCCAAAGTACAACGTGTGGTTCGAGAAAAGATTTCAGATTCGTCGGAAATGTTCTAAAAGAGCCCATGTCCAACAAGTTCACAGAAGATTCACGGGAACAATGGGATTGGTTAGCAAAGGAGGAGGGGTATAGGACGAAGATTGGCAGGATAGAACAGCAGGTCCGGGACCTTCAGTTCGAGAAGAACATGCAAGCCGCCACCGACGAAGGAGACAAAAAGAAGTTGGCACAAGAAAAAGACTTCTTGAGAGCTCAAATCCAGCAAATGAAAAGAGATGCTGACAGACGGTCGAGGAGTCGGGCCGACGAAAAATTGATAAGGGGTTTGAGAAGCCAAGTCACCGACATCCAAAGAGAATTGGACGAGTCAAAAGCCCAAATAACGAGGATCCGTGCTAGCTGGAAAAAGGAGGCACATCAACATGCACTTCACCTAAAGCGGGTGGAAGAAGATTACACTGATATCATCACTAGCCTGAGGGAAGCAAATGTTGTCCTTAGGGAGCGGGTTTTCAAGCAAGCCCAAGATGCCAGAGAGCAGACCTCGACCGCTGCCACAATTTGATGGCCCGACTGCGAGGGCAAGTGGATAGGCTCCTAGATCAAGTCACCAACAATGCTCGATGATTGGGGGCGAAAAACCAGCAAATAGAGCGGCTACTCGGAGAAAGGGACATGATCAAGGACAGAATCGGAGAAATCGGGCACTATGTCACCATGAAGTGCCTGGCTTGTGAACGAATGCCCCGCGCCGACCTTTTCGCTTCAATTATGGGTTATGTTCACCGGATCATGGAAGAGTTGAGGGAACTACACAAGGACCTCACACCAAGGCCCGCGGCAAGGCCAAATGATGCCTCGCGGGCCCCCAGGGATTTTAGGGCATTAGATTTTTGATTGAAAATGTATTTTGAAATGTTGAGTCAAGCCAGTTGGCAGTTCTATCTTTACTTTCCTCAATCAAGCATTTTCTTTTGTTTTGTTGTTGTAAGACGTGTTTTGTAACTACACGGTTTTATTGGATATAAAATGTTACTGAATTTTGCCACCATCTTGTTACCAGAACTACGCTCGGTCTGATTCGCGCGGGGTCGTGATACGTAGGCAATCCACATAAGATTCGACCACCACTAAAAAGAAAGAAAAAGAATCCAAAGGCTAAATAACAATAAGGCTTGCAAAGATAGTCGAAAAAGAAAAAAAAAAGAGAAAAAGAAAAAGAAAAAGAAAAAGAAAAAGGGCCGGAATGACGCATGTTAAAGAGTACACGTAGAAAGGGTTATTTGGTTAGGTGCATTGCATCCAACGTGCTATAACATATCTGTCAAACTCGGTGAACTAACAAGTTTGTTGCGTATTCCGGAAAGTTTAGCAGTTGGTTTGACAGAATATACTGGCCAGCCATCACTACCGCACTAGATCCAAAGGACCAGTTACAGTAAGCATGTCGAGTTCTGGCAAGAGTCTCGAGGAAGAAAAATCCGAGCTACAAATCATGAAAGAAGAGGTGGACCGGTTAAAACAACAGATAACAGAGATGCACCTGGCCTGGGCCAGGGAACAGTCTTCACCAAACCGCCCTACTCTCGCCTCGGCTCCGGAACATCCGCCCATCGATCCTTCAACAAGCGCCCCGAGCTATCCATACTTTTAGGGGGAAAATCCATATGCCACCCACATTCCACCAGCCAAACCAAATCCTCCTCCAGTCACCCCCGTTTTTGTAGCACCTCCACCTGCTCCTCTGCAAAGGCCGGCCAGCGAGCCATATGTTCAGATCCATGACAACTCTTACTATCCTCCAGAGCCTACTTTCAGGGCTCCCGAACCACAATCACATACACCTCATTGGGATAATCCGGCAGAACCGGAAAAACACTTCCAAAGTTCGGAACACGAGGAAGTTGCCAGAAAAGTTAAAAGCCTGGAGCAGTCCTTCAGGAACATGCACGGTTTAGGCAACCAGGTCAGCGTCGCCTATAAGGATCTGTGTCCATTTCCGGACGTCCAGTTGCCAGCAGGGTTTAAAATGCCCAAATTCGACCTATACGAGGGGCATGGTGACCCGATGGCCCACCTGCGAGGGTTTTGCAGTAAAATGAGAGGGGCCGGAGGACGGGACGAGCTTCTGATAGCTTACTTCGGCCAGAGTCTGGGAGGATCGGCGTTGGAGTGGTACACTAGACAGGATCCCAGTAGATGGTTTACGTGGGATGATTTGGCTCAAGCTTTTATCGGCCAATTCCAATACAATCTTGAGATAATCCCCGACCGCCTATCATTGCTAAAATTAGAGAAGAAGCCTGCTGAAAGCTTCAGGGAATTTGGTTTCCGATGGAGGGAACAGGCGGCCAGGGTAGATCCGCCGATGAGAGAAAGCGAGATGGTGGACTACTTCTTGCGGACATTAGAGCCCACCTACTTCGGACATCTGGTAACGTCCGTGGGCAAATCATTCACTGAGGTGATAAAAATGGGGGTATGATCGAGGAGGGTTTGAAGGCCAACAAGATCATGAGCTACTCAGCACTGAAAGCCACCACTCAGGCTATCCAAAGCGGTACTGGAGGAGTACTGGGGAAGAAGAGGAGAGAGGAAGTGGCGGCCGTCGAGTCCGGGGCATGGTTCAGAAATAGAGGCCCCGCACCCCAATATAGCCCACCCCAACCTCACCACCAAAATTACTCCCACAACCCATATAGCCGCCCGCAACATTACTATCCCGCACCTGATCCCCATTTTACTGTCCACCATGCACAGTCCTATTCTGCACCTCCCGCTCATGCACCGTGGCGTGCACCAAACCCCCAGAACAATCATCCACCCCCAAGAGCTTACAGAAACCCCTCGGGCGCGAGTTTCCGTCCGAACCAAGCATTCAGGGGCGACAGGGCGCCGAGGCCAAAGACTTTCACTCCCTTAGGAGAGTCTTATACCAGTCTGTTCCACCGGTTGAAGCAAGTAGGTTTGCTAAATCCGGTTGAAGCTAAGCTACCAAACCCACTCCCGAAGAACTTGGACCATTCAGTAAATTGTGCTTACTGCTCGGGATGTCCGGGACACGATACAGAAAAGTGTTGGAGGCTAAAGACGGCCATCCAGGAGCTCATTGACACTCGCAGGATTGAGGTCCAGACTCCAACAGAGCCCAACATCAGCCAAAACCCGCTTCCAACTCATCATGAGACCAATATGATCGAGTTGGTACGGGCAGAGGAAGGAAAGGAGAAAGCCTCTCAGACTGTAATGATGATTAAGTCTAGCGGGGCAGGAACGAGAAAAGGGCCAAGCTTTGATGAGTCGCCCAGTTGCAAGAAAGACATACCAGGAGAGTCGGAAGCAGGAAAGGAAAGTGTGAACGAAGTACCGGTGAAGCCGGCCAAGATAGTTGTACCAGGGGCAGCAATCAAGCCCATCTTGACAGTAGCAGGCGTTCGAATGGATCCTTTCATCATCCGGCCGGCAACACAGTTGCCAGTAACTGATAGCCGGGCTGTCCCATGGAATTATGCTCGGATTACAACGACCTACAGAGGAAAGGAGGTGAAAGAGGAAGTTTGTGAAGCCCGAGGGTTGACCCGCTCGGGGAGATGTTTTGCCCCTGCGGAATTGAGGAAGACCACTCCGGCGGTATTGAAAAAGCCGGTCACTGATGAAGAGGCGGAAGAATTCTTGAAAAAGATGAAGCTGCATGACTACTCTGTCTTAGAGCAGTTAAAGAAGACTCCGGCGCAAATATCATTGCTATCCTTGCTGATACATTCTGAAGAACATCGGCAAGCATTGATGAAAGTCCTGAATGAGGCACATGTACCGGATAAAATCTCAGTGAGCCATTTGGAGAAGATCACCAATAGGATCTTCGAAGCAAATCGGATCACCTTCGCCGATGACGAGTTGCCTGAGGAAGGCACTGAGCATAACAGGGCTTTATATCTTACGGTGAAGTGTGAAGAGGCGGTGGTTACCAAAGTCTTGGTCGATAATGGGTCCGGTGCTAACATTTGTCCTCTCTCTACACTGGGCAAATTGAAGGTAGGCATCGGCAGGGTACGCGAGAACAGGGTATGTGTTCGAGGGTTCGACGGAGGAGGCAAAGCGTCGGTTGGTGACATAGTGCTAGTCTTGACAATTGGGCCAGTGGAGTTCACCATGGAATTCCAGGTGCTGGACATGGTGGTGTCATATAACCTCCTAATAGGGCGACCATGGATTCATGCCGCAAGAGCAGTTCCATCCAGCTTACACCAGCTCGTCAAGTTTGAATGGGACCAGCAGGAGATCGTCGTCCATGGAGAGAACGATCCACAATCAGGCACCATCATTCCCTTTGTTGAAACAGAAGAAGATGTTGGGCCGTGGGTGTATCAAGTCTGCGATGTGGTGTCCGCCCACCGAGTTCCGGAAGGGGAATGTATTCCCGGCGACAGAACAATTACTGCGGATGTCATGGTGGCGCGTGAAATGTTGCGACATGGTTTCGTACCCGGTAAAGGGCTAGGTGCATCTCTGCAAGGAATCATACAACCGGTATCGGTGGTCGAGAACTTGGGAACCTTCGGCTTGGGATTCCAGCCAACCTCAGAGGACATCCGGCGAGCAAAGAAGAGTAAGCAGAAGACATGGGTGCTCTCAAAACCTGTTCCACGCCTTTCCCAATCTTTTATCAGGTCCGGAGCAAGAGGACATCCAGCGCCAAAGATTCCCGGTCCTACGGTCAGGCCAGACGAAGAGTTCTTCGGGAAGTTCGAAAACCTATTCACAGATGTATGTATGCTCGAAGATGGTGAAGGATCCAGTCATGCCGAGATACAATTTGTGGGACCAAAGGCAAAACTGAATAACTGGAAGGCTACTCCTCTCCCTGTCCGGAAGGAGTCTTGGTAGTTTGTCTTGGATTGTTTTTCCTTCGAAATTTTGTATTGGGGGTTTGTCCCCGGAGTAAAATCCCGTTTGTTTTGTTCATTTTTGATTTAAGTTTGCAGTTTGTTTTCCCTTTGTACAATTCCCATCAATGAAATTTGGTTCCTTCGTGTCTAATTTTGTTTATCTTTTCTTCTTTTTACTTTTCTGAACAGCCTTCTTTCAACTGATCTTAATGATATGGCGTGCTTAAAGATTAATCAACCCAGTCTAGAAAGTCAATCGGGTTTGGAAATAATAACACATGAAATAAGAAGTGACGAGAGTGAGTCGGAGTACGGCGATGATGAAGCCGTAGAAGAAATCGGTGAAGAATTAAGTCACTTCGAGGAAAAGCCCAAACCGAATTTAAATGATACTGAGGCCGTTAATCTAGGGAATGCGGATGACGTCAAAGAAACCCGGATAAGTGTCCATATTGAACCCGATCTGAGAGAAGAACTGATCAAAACGCTCATGGAGTTTAAAGATATTTTCGCGTGGTCGTACGACGACATGCCAGGACTCAGCACTGATCTAGTGGTTCATAGATTACCCACTGATCCGGCATATCCTCCCGTCAAGCAAAAGTTGCGGAAATTCAAGACGGAGATGAGTGTGAAGATTAAGGAGGAGGTAACCAAGCAGTTGCAGGCGAAAGTCATTCGTGTCACTCGATACCCTGAATGGTTGGCTAACGTAGTGCCGGTGCCAAAGAAAGACGGAAAGATCGGGGTATGCGTGGACTATCGCAATCTCAACAAGGCAAGTCCTAAGGATAATTTCCCACTTCCCAATATCCATATCTTGATTGATAATTGCGCCGGACGCGAAATTGGATCCTTTGTGGACTGTTATGCGGGATATCATCAGATTTTGATGGATGAAGAGGACGCAGAAAAGACGGCTTTTATCACACCGTGGGGGACTTATTGCTACCGAGTGATGCCGTTTGGTTTGAAGAATGCAGGGGCAACCTATATGAGGGCGATGACTACGGTATTCCATGACATGATACACAAGGAAATTGAGGTGTACGTGGATGATGTGATCATAAAATCTAGGCGTCAAGAAGACCATGTTGCCGACCTCGGGAAGTTCTTTCAAAGACTTCGAAGGTACGACATCAAGCTCAATCCGGCCAAATGCGCATTCGGAGTTCCATCAGGAAAGTTGCTAGGATTCATCGTCAGCCGACGGGGCATTGAGTTGGACCCCATCCAAAATCAAGTCCATTCAGGAGTTACCCCCGCCGAAGAATAAAACAGAGGTAATGAGTCTGTTGGGAAGGTTGAATTACATCAGTAGGTTTATTGCCCAGCTTACGGCAACTTGTGAACCCATATTCCGCCTATTGAAGAAAGACGCCGCAATAGAATGGACGGCAGAATGTCAGGAAGCGTTTGACCGGATCAAAGGGTATCTGTCAAATCCACCCGTACTAGTTCCGCCTGAGCCAGGTAGACCCCGATTCTTTATCTGACGGTCTTGGAGAATTCGTTTGGCTGCGTACTAGGGCAGCATGATCTTACCGGCAGGAAGGAACGGGCCATTTACTACCTCAGTAAGAAGTTCACAGTCCACGAGGTCAAGTACACTCATCTGGAAAAGACATGTTGCGCCCTAACTTGGGTAGCCCAAAAGCTGAAACACTACTTGTCTTCTTACACCACGTACCTCATTTCGCGGTTGGATCCGTTGAAGTATATTTTCCAGAAACCCATGCCTACAGGGAGGCTAGCAAAGTGGCAAATATTACTTACGGAATTCGACATCATATACGTGACAAGGACGGCTATGAAAGCTCAAGCCCTGGCCGATCACTTAGCTGAAAATCCCGTTGATGACGAATACGAACCTTTGAGGACGTATTTTCCAGATGAGGAAGTATTGCAGATTGAGGGGTTGGAACTAACCAAGGATCCGGGATGGAAGCTCTTCTTCGATGGAGCGGCAAACGCAAAAGGAGTCGGAGTAGGGGCTGTGCTTATATCTGAAACAGGACATCATTATCCTGTTACTGCTCAACTGCGTTTTAACTGTACCAATAACATGGCCGAGTACGAGGCATGTATCTTGGGGTTGCGATTAGCGGTGGACATGGATGTACGGGACGTCTTGGTCTTGGGGGACTCGGACCTTCTAGTACATCAGATTCAGGGAGAATGGGAAACCAGAGATTTAAAGCTTATCCCATATCGTCAGTGCTTGCATGATCTGACCAAGCGCTTTCGATCAGTAGAATTCAGACACATCCCAAGGATGCATAATGAGGTTGCCGATGCTCTAGCTACTTTAGCGTCGATGCTACATCACCCGGATAAAGTTCGTGTCGATCCATTACATATCCAGATCCGGGATCAACATGCTTATTGTAATGTGATAGAGGAAGAGATGGATGGTGAGCCGTGGTTTCATGATGTCAAGGAATACCTCAGGTTAGGAGTATACCCAAAGCAAGCAACTGGAGATCAAAAGCGAGCTATTCGGCGGTTGGCGAACGGATTTTTCCTTAGTGGAGGGGTGCTGTACAAAAGAACCCCAGATTTGGGATTGTTGAGATGTATAGATGCAAGTCAAGCCACAACAGTGATGACGGATATACACTCGGGAGTTTGCGGACCACACATGAGCGGGTACGTATTGGCGAAGAAGATTCTTCGAGCAGGATATTACTGGCTCACGATGGAGCGGGATTGTATAAGTTTCGTGCGAAGATGCCATCAGTGTCAGATACACGGAGATTTGATTCATTCTCCACCAACTGAATTGCATACAATGTCAGCACCATGGCCGTTTGTTGCATGTGGTATGGATGTTATTGGACCTATAGAGCCTGCGGCTTCCAATGGTCATGGGTTCATTCTGGTAACGATTGATTATTTTACCAAGTGGGTGGAGGCCAAAACATTCAAATCGGTGACCAAGAAGGCGGTGGTGGACTTCGTACACTCCCACATCATTTGTAGGTTTGGAATTCCAAATATAATCATTACAGATAACGGTGCAAATCTTAACAGTGGATTGATGAAAGAGGTATGCCAACAGTTCAAGATTACACACCGAAATTCCACACCGTATCGCCCAAAAGCAAACGGTGCGGTCGAGGCAACAAACAAGAACATAAAGAAGATATTGAGGAAAATGGTAGAAGGATCTAGGCAATGGCATGAAAGGCTACCATTCGCGCTGTTGGGGTATCGCACTACCGTCCGGACTTCGGTGGGTGCAACTCCTTACTTGTTGGTATACGGGACTGAAGCAGTAATACCCGCAGAAGTTGAGATTCCATCCCTCCGAATCGTCGCTGAAGCTGAGATTGATGACGACGAGTGGGTCAAAACCCGATTAGAGCAATTGAGCTTGATCGATGAAAAGAGATTGACAGCAGTATGTCACGGCCGATTGTATCAAAGGAGAATGGCAAGAGCATATAACAAGAAGGTACGTCCCGGGAGATTTGAAGTGGGACAGCATGTGCTGAAGAGAGTTCTACCACATCAGGCCGAGGCGAAAGGCAAGTTCGCTCCAAATTGGCAGGGACCTTTTGTGGTGACTAGAGTATTATCCAACGGCGCTCTATGTCTGACTGATGTCGAGGGAAGATGCACCGACATGGCTATCAATTCTGATGCAATTAAGAGATATTATGTGTAATTCTTTAATGCATTTGTCAACGTTTGGTTTCGTTTGTGTGTATTTGGCATTTTTCGAAGAATGAAATGACAGAGGCAATTTTTCTACTACCCAAACACTTTAACCTTTGTTTCCCCATTTGAGCCTTAATTATTCTTTCATATACCCTCTTTCGGAATCATCAAGGAAGATGTGTAACAGAATAGAAAAGAAACAAAGAAGTAATACAAGAAAAAGTGAACTACGTTCGACCTGATTCCTTAAGAAGGATACGTAGGCGCCACACGGCTCGGTCATAATAAAATAAAAATCAAAAAATCCCCCAAGCAACAAAACTGGGGCAGAAGTCATTGTTTCGTTGGAAAGATAGTGTGGATTCCGAAAGTTGTAATAAGCTAACCGTTGAGGCTAAACCCCTTTCTTCGGCCTCACGCGCAGAAACCATATCAAAAACCAGAAAGACCTCTCGATCAGTATTTGAGAAGTGCCAAGGCATGTGAATGAAAGCCAAGAGTGACATCCCGACCCTCGATTGAATTCAGGATGCACAAGCCGAAAGGGGATAACGCTCTAGAGGGAATCTCAGGGGTGATACCCCGCCGCAAGGAAAGAAAGCATAAATGAGAGAGTCTTAACGGTGAAAACCCTCGCGGGCACCTTAAGGCGAAGGAAGTTGAGAGAAGTAAAATGAGAGAGTCTTACGGTGAAAACCTTTACGGGCACTTTAAGGCGACGGGAGATAGAGAGAAATGAGAGAATCTCATTAGTGAAAACCCTTTGAAGGGCACTGTGAGGTGGCAGGATGAGATGGTTACAAGATGTCTGCATGAGACAAGGTTGGGACATCCGTTCACCTCTAGCAGGACGCGGTATCAGAAAGTGATTGACATAAATAGACTGGGTAGTTTAATCTCAAAGGCGCGGCATAACATTGGATCAGGCACACATTCAGATAAGTTTTCCTATTTTTGAGTTCAGAAAAGTTTTTCTCTTCTTTTGTCATTTGCGGTCGGTATTCTTTTCTTTTCTTTCATTTTTCGAAAATTGATTTTTCAAAGCTTACTACCAAGTCTCCCAAAGCAGTATATTGAAAGTGAATAGGCATGGAACAAGGCAATGAGACAGAAGTCGTTACGATAATGAGATTGGGATGACAGGCCGAGTGGAAGGTTCGCAAGAATTATGGAGTATGATGGACACATGTGGCATGTCCGAAAGATGATTTCACGCAACAGATCACCGGCTAAAAAGAGTCGGACCAAACCAAAGATTGGAATAAAAGGAAAGATGAGAAACCGTTCGTGGAAAGAACATCGTCCCCAGCAAGCGTCAACGTCGTCCTCAAAGTTCGAGAGAGGCCAAGCAGCCGAAAGAGAATGGCCCCAACAAGAGTGGCACGACCACTCACTGCGTTTTGAAACTAACAATTTTTCTTTGATTTAAAGCAGGAAAAGAGGGTTCGTTGGCAGAAAAGCATACCGTCCAGAAGTTTATCACACTGGGGCAGAAAATTTTCTCTTGTTGCGAAAATTTTCTGGAAAGCAAGACTCAGAGGATAAGTGTAGAAAGCAACACAAGATGGGGTGATCTTTGAGCCTGGTATCATCCCCAGCAGTTATTGGAAAAAGAAAAATGGCTTCGAGATTCCCCCAGCGGTATTACATCCTATAATTTGATCAAGGAAACAAAAGCGTGAGTCCCAGAAGAGGTAGGGGAAGAAGGAAGAGAATGAAGAATACTTCCTCAGCAGCATCATCCCCAGCAGGCGAGTAAACAGTTCCAAGATACCCCCCCAGCAGCCAGAAGAAAAGTAATACGACCCAGGGGAAGGCAATTCCAAGACAGGTTAATTCGGAAGAGAAGGTGGTCCGAGAGGCAACGCAGGAAGAAGAAAATGGTACAAGAGGCAAAGGAAGGTAATCAAGATAGGATGAAATCAGAAGTAGTAGTTGAAGTCAGGGAGCCCGCCTGGAGAATGGAGTGGCGATTTAATTTTGAAGTAGTAGTTGAAGTCAGGGAGCCCGCCTGGAGAATGGAGTGGCGATTTAATTTTGAGGTTGTAGTTGAAGTCAGGGAAGCCCGCCGGAGAATGGAGTGGCGATTTAATGTTGAAGTAGTAGTTGAAGTCGGGAAGCCCGCCTGGAGAATGGAGTGGCGATTTAATTTTGAAGTAATAAGTGAAGTCAGGGAGCACGCCTGGAGAATGGAGTGGCGATTTGATTTTGAAGTAATAAGTGAAGTCAGGGAGCCCGCCTGGAGAATGGAGTGGCGATTTGATTTTGAAGTAATAAGTGAAGTCAGGAAGCCCGCCCTGGAGAATGGAGTGGCGATTTAATGTTGAAGTTGTAGTTGAAGTCGGGGAGCCCGCCTGGAGAATGGAGTGGCGATTTAATTTTGAAGTTGTAGTTGAAGTCCGGGAGCCCGCCTGGAGAATGGAGTGGCGATTTAATTTTGAAGTAGTAGTTGAAGTCGGAAGCCCGCCTCTGGAGAATGGAGTGGCGATTTGATTTTGAAGTAATAAGTGAAGTCAGGAAGCCCGGCTGGAGAATGGAGTGGCGATTTAATGTTGAAGTTGTAGTTGAAGTCGGGAAGCCCGCCTGGAGAATGGAGTGGCGATTTAATTTTGAAGTAGTAGTTGAAGTCAGGGAGCCCGCCTGGAGAATGGAGTGGCAATTTAATTCTGAAGTAGTAGTTGAAGTCAGGAAGCCCGCCTGGAGAATGGAGTGGCGATTTAATTTTGAAGTAGTAGATGAAGTCAGGGGCCCGCCTGGAGAATGGAGTGGCGATTTAATTTTGGAGTTGTAATTGAAGTCAGGAAGCCCGCCCGGAGAATGGAGTGGCGATTTAATTTTGAAGTAGTAGTTGAAGTCAGGAAGCCCGCCTGGAGAATGGAGTGGCGATTTAATTTTGAAGTTAGTTGAAGTCAGGAAGCCCGCCTGGAGAATGGAGTGGCGATTTAATTTTGAAGTTGTAGTTGAAGTCAGGGAGCCCGCCCGGAGAATGGAGTGGCGACTTAATTTTGAAGTAGTAATTGAAGTCAGGGAGCCCGCCTGGAGAATGGAGTGGCGATCTGTTTAATTTGGTAGAGGAAAGCGGTAGAATGTAACAGAAATCCCCGGCACGAATCCAAGTTCATAAGAAGAGAAGAAGCATCGGAAGGAACGCCAAGTCAGACGGGATGGCAAGGAGCGCGACAAGATCAAGTTAAAAAAGGATAGATAAGAACTTGTAGTACTGTAACTTAGTCTAGCTTCTTGTTTTTCGTTGCCTAATGCGGTGTAACAAGGAAATCAGCTGAGCGGTGGTAACAGCAGTAACAGCGGCAACAGCAGTAACAGCGAGATCGCAGCAGGCTGGTAGTCCCAGCTACCAGAACTTCCCGAACTACATTGACCTGATTCCCTTTTAGCCAGGGATATGTAGGAGACCTTTGAAGCAAGGTTCGGTCAAAACTTTTCCAAAATGCTTCATACGGAGTGTTCGAATGGGCAAAAATCGCTTATATCCGCTCATTTATCTTTGCACGAAAACTCTGCGTGTTTACGCGCAAAGAGGGGCAGCTGTGAGCACGTGATTTTTGCCTTACTTGAGAAGTACTCCCAGAAATTTCAAAAAAATAAAAATAGTTTCGTGTTGGGTGTGATTTTTGTGATTTTGTGTTATTTTATCTTTTGTGTGCACGTTTATTTATTTAAATCAAAAATACAAAAATATATGCTAAGTTTTGCATTTTTAGTGTTTGATATCGAAGTCATGTGATTTACATTTTTAGGTGATATATAATTGTGTGGGATAATTGTATGTATATATATATATATATATATATACATGTACATATACATATGTGTAGTAATGAGATCAGATTGGGCCATAGTTTAGTCCAGGGAAACCAGGCCCAAACGAATCCCAACCCGTCCAGCATCTATCATTGTGTAACACTTGATCTGGACCGTTGGATTTTATTATCCAACGGCCCAGATAAACCCTTTAATCCCAATATACACTCAGGCTATGATTTAACCAAACGACGTCGTTTGGTTTAAATGAGGGGATCCTGATCGTTGATCGTAAATGATCCAACGATCAGGATTTAATCTCGTCTCTCGTATATAAGGTTCATTCCATACCCCGCCCCCCCAAGCCAGACCCCCCCTCTCCCTTCATCTCCCTCAGAAGCTCTCAAACATCCAGCGTAACGCCGCCGTGCTCCGCCTGCCGGAAATCGCCTCACGGCGGTTCCGGTAGGCCAATCAAACCCAAACCAACGCCAAACCTTCCCCTCACCTCCCCCATCACGAACCCGGCCTCCACTAACCTCGAATCATGCCGGAGCTCCTCGAATCTTCATTTGAAGATTCGAGTCAAACTCGAACCTATGCCAAATCACCCCAAATTCACACCACAGTCCCCTCACACCTCCCCCACACTCCCATTGACATTGGTTTGCTTCGAATCTAACCAAAAATGCAAAAGCCCCAAATCCGAGCCCAAGAACCCTAATTTTGAAGAAACTCAATTCAAGCCGGGTTAGCCGTAATTGAAGTCCAAGGGACTTTAGTCTAGGTGTTCTCAATCGAGAACATCTTGATTAAAGCCTGTTTGGCTTCAATAATTCCACATTTTGGTTCAAAGCTTGGGTCGGCAGTTTTCTTTTGAGGTATTCATCCTTCTTTGTTCGTTTTAATTCGATTGTGTGAATATGTGTGTTTGTTTTATTCATTGTTTCAGTTTCTCATGCTTTTAATTTCTCATACCCGTTGGTCTGTTCTTCTCATTTGAGGCCTTTTATTTGGCCAATTCCCTCTGTTTTCAGTAGTTAAAACGAATCATAGGTTCAATGTGATTAATGTCGTCAACAATCCAATTCGTTTGTATAATTTGCCCTGGCCTGCCCGTATGCAAAGTGTGGGATTTGGTTACTGTTTGATTCAGATTAAAGGGAATTAGTTGTTTGTAGTTAACAAGTTAATTGTTTAATCACGCACCCATACATGGGCTAGTGGAACCTGCACAGCAGGGTATCCCACTGAACACTGCCACCAGCCTTGTTGTTTAATGTTTGAGTCCATACCTTTGGACAGTAGTTAGTGGGGTTTGCAGGGAATTTGATGGGTCTGGCAGAGTTAGGAGTGGGCAGGGTAATAGTTAATTAGGGGCAGGTGTTCTGGAGGGACTTTTAGCTATAAATATAGCATCAAACTGCACCTATAGGGGATATACATTGATAGAGATTCATACAGACACTTGAGAGCATCTGGGAGAGCAAAAAAAACAGTACCTGGAGAGCAAATATTCATAGATACATATAGACATTTGAGAGGATACCTGAGAGTAACTAGAGCACCTGAAGAAAAATAGATACAAGGATACACATATAGGAAGATACAGAGAAAGGCTACTGTTTTCATTGGTTTGGAGTCACTGTTTCATCGAGTTTTCTTGGCTACTGTCTGGCTGGTTCTTCTGTTAGTTGTTATTGCTGTGTTATTGTGGCTACTGCCACTGGTTGTGGTCGTGTGTGCTGATATTGCTGCCTGGTTGTTTGGGGTTGCTTTTGGTCTATTGGTGGCTGGTCTGTTAGTGTTTGTTGCCTGGGGTTTGGTCTTTTGGGTTGCTGCCTGGCTGTGTGCTGTTACTGCTTGGTTCAAATATTGCTGTTAGTCCTTATTGTTGCTGCTGTGGTGTTCAATTGAGGCTGTTGGTCAGTAGTTTATTGCTCTTGGTCGTTTTGGTTCCTGGCTGATCTATAGTTTGCTGCCTGGTTTGGTTGTTGCTGTGGTTTCATTATTTTGTGGTTGTGCTACTTAACTGTAATGGCCATTTGATTGCTGCCTGGCCATTACTGTTCCATTAGTCCATTAGTTGGTAAAGTTTGAAGAATTTGATCACTGTTTGGGTTGTTGGGGTTATTAGCTGGTTCACCATTTGTTTTGGTGTGGAGTTGTTGCTGTTACTGTTCCTGTTACTGTTGCGGCATTACCATCGCTCACTCTTCTTTGTTCTTTCACATTCCAGGTACACATCTCTGTTATTGTAATTCCCTGGTTCAAAAAGAATGAAGCCTGAAGTTTATGTTTGAAGTCTGTTGAATCATGTAGTCGTCCAAAGTCTATGCTTGATTACATTCTGTTACTGTCTAATTAAATTCGTATTGTTAGTTTTGTTATGGAAAATGTAGCTAGACCAAAGATACACTATCATTAGATATGCACGTAAACCCGAATTAGTCTGTTGTATCTCTGTTCAATCTTCCCTACTCATGTGTGTAATCTCCAAACTGTTAAATGATAGACCTTATGTTACAAGCAAGATTAGCTAGGGAGTTGTTACTCAACGGAATGACATAATTAGATTAAAAAGAGTCGGGGGTGCATTTCATGTGACCCGACCCCAATTTTGGGCAAGAATAAACAAAGCGTGTTAAGAACCACAGGTGCATTTCATGTGATGTGGTTCGTAGCAAGTTTTAAGTAATTTGGAATCAACTCTTAAGTAAGATACAATGGGATGTAGTTCGCTTTAGATTTGAATCGAAGGTACGCCTCGCCCAATAGTTACACTAATCACATAGCCATCATAAATGTACATATAAATACTTAGATTTCGAGATGCGTCGTTTCTTAACGAATATCACGCCTTTCTCAACAGTGTAAATAAGTAGTCGATCCGGGTGCATATTTTAGTTGTACCTTGTTTCTTTTAATACGGGTGTGCATTTCATGTGACCCAAACCCAAACCCCGAAATGTTGAATAAGAATATGTTGAGGATCCGGGTGCATTTCATGTGACGTGATTCGAAAGCATATTTTTAAGCAACTTTCTCTTTCGTAAATCACAACCAATAATAAAGGCGGTAAAGGGGTATTAACTTGCACTAAGTACATAATTGTAAAAAAGCCAGATAGATAAGCCAAACACGACGGTTGAGCGACCGTGCTAGAACCACGGAATTCGGGAATGCCTAATACCTTCTCCCGGGTTAATAGAATTCCTTATCCGGATTTCTGGTTCGCGGACTGTTAAATAGAGTCATTCTTTTCCTCGATTCGGGATTTGACCGGTGACTTGGGACACCATAAATCTCCCAAGTGGCGACTCTGAAATAATTAAAATAAATCCCATCTCGATTGTCCTTTAATTGGAAAAACTCTTTGCATCCTTGCGGGTGCGTAAAAAAGAGGTGTGACAACACATACTAGCTTTACCTTTTGAATGATTAATTTGAGAACCCTTATTGTTCTCCAATTTATTTCCACCATAATGACGATAATTGTTTCGCCCCCTGCCACGTCCACGTTTACGACCATGTCCACGACCACGGTAATTATTTTGTTTTCTTTCAAACTTATCATATGTTGCTACAACATTCACTTCCGGAAATGGAGTTGACCCAGTGGGACGGGCTTCATGATTTTTCATTAACAGAGTATTATTCTGCTCCAGCCACGAGTAGGCATGTGATTAACTCAGAATATTTCTTAAAACCTTTTTCACGGTATTGTTGTTGTAGCACCACATTTGAAGCGTGAAAAGTAGAAAATGTTTTTTCCAATAAGTCCTCATCTGTGATAGTGTCTCCACATAATTTTAATAGAGAACTTACTTTAAAGATAGCAGAATTATACTCACTTACGGTTTTAAAGTCTTGCAACCTTAAATGTATCCACTCATACCGAGCTTTCGGTAATACCGTAAGTTTTAGGTGGTCATATCGATCCTTTAAACTAATCCATAATTCAAGTGGATCTTTTACAGTTAAATATTCAGTTTTTAACCCTTCATGTAGATGATGACGAAGAAAAATCATGGCCTTCGCTTTATCCTCGATTTGATGCTTCATTTCCTTGTATAATAGTATTTCCAAGACCTTTAGCGTCAAGGTGAATTTCAGCATCAAGAACCCATGATAAATAGTTCCTCCCGGTGATGTCAAGTGCAACAAATTCAAGTTTTGATAAGTTTGACATAGTGAAAACTATCATAAAAGATGAATAAGTTAGAGAAATAATTAAATAATTAATGATAACAAAACGATTTAGATAAAAGAAATAAAAATAGAACTATATCATGTTAACAATCTACTATTTTTTTTTCTTCATAAAGTAGAAGCTTTTCACTTTATATTATTGATATATATGTGTTAATAGAATTGAACGTGAGTAACATTATTTATGTCCCAATAAATATAAAGCAATTAAACTATAAAATTATTACGTATCAGTTCATTTCTCACTGTTAGAATATTTAAACAAATGGAAATGCAATTATTAGTAATGTGCATGAATTTAATTAGAAATTTAAATATCAAAGTAATGTTAACAACAAATAAGTGAAGTACTAAAATAAACACTCAACTTTGAACATGTTATTAGTTGTAGTGAATATATAATGTATACACAACATACATATGCATACATGATAAACAAAAATGTGAAACAGACGAAAAAAAAAAAGGGAACAACAACATGAATTATGTAAATTATCAAATATTGCAAGAGTTAAACATATGATATGTACTGCGATAAAAAAAATTATTATAATGATACATACCTTAATCAAATATGGCTCAACTTAACAGAAGTTAAGAATAAAATTACAACTTCGTGCTGATAACGTGTTGTAAAATAAAAGCAATGCAGCAAAATGTAAATAAGAAGAGATAGAAAGAAGGGAGAAGAGTTTTGTTCTTTCACTTTGGTGTATTTTTCCATTGCAATTACATGGCCTTTTATAGGCATAAAAAGCAAAGAAGATTGACATAAAATAAGAGATTTAATCTTTCAATTATTCACAACATGGGCATCCAATGTAGTATCCAATGTAGCATCCAATGTAGCATCCAATGTTGTAAAATTATTCATAACAAAATGATAGTTTTTCAGTGTTATCTTCAATGGCATTAAACAGTCGAAGAGGGTCCCACTTGATCAGGAAGTGGCACTGTGACAGTTTTAAAATGCTTCAGCGACACGTGGCATGGAAAAGTTGAAGTGGACCCCATAATTTTAGAGAACTTATCAAGTGTGTACAAGCGATAAGCTAACAAGTACAATATCTCTAAAGCATATAAATAATGAAATTTCAGAAACACCCTATGCCAGGCAAACATATTGACCATAAGCTGAATTGAATGAGTTAATAAAAACTTTTCTCTCACTAAATTAAATCAATTCTATTTTTCTTTCTTTCTTTTTTATATTTTTTACTATTTTACTTTCTAATTTAAAATCAAATTCTATAAATTAACTATTCTTTTTTGTCACATTTGATAAATCCTCGCATCAGTAATCAAGTTCTTTTGTGTCTCATTTTGTTTAATTAAGAAATCTCAGAGACAGTTATCGTAAGGTTCAAAACTCAGTGTAAAAAATATAGCATTAAATGAAATACGTTATTCTCTCATCACTTTTTTGGTCTTAATATTATATGGATATTATGAAAGAATTTCAGGATCTTTTAATGTATTTTAGTTTTAAGCCACATGCCCTCATTAATGATCAACAATTATTTATAGACCACTGCTTATGAACGTGTTATTCCTCCATTCATATATGGTAACTAAATAACACATTCACTGATTGTTATCTTATCTTAATTGAGATTGTATAAAATTTGATTGAGAATAGCAGGGGATGGACATGTGGCTCGATTAGGGACTAGTAAATCTTTAATTTAGGTCCCTGAAATTTTTTAATAATGAATTTTATGATTTTATTTCAAGTTAGACAATATTAAAGTTTGTAAAAAAAATACAATAAACCTTTGACAAATGAAAGAAAGAAAGAAAGAGTATATACTCTTTAACACTAAAAATATTTTAGAACTTTGAATTAAATTACTTAGATCTTCATATTAGTAAACATATTTTTTACAACAAAATCAAAGGTAACATATTAAAAATACATGTCTTACATCCAATTTATTTAATTTACCTCTTACTAATATAAATGATAACACTACTATGTGAAGTTAAATGTTTCATCATTTAAGCATGTTATACTATAAATAACAAGTATGAAAAAATGGCAACAATATCTTCTTTTGGTATTAGTGTGTCATGTATGCATATGTATATATATATATATATATATATATATATATATATATATATATATATATATATATATATCTTGGGGCATGCACGCGATAAAGAGACATTTTAAATAGAGCATGTTGCATTTAAAGAGGAAAAATTTTTGTTTAGTGCTTACACAACTGAAAGTTGGCTAAAACAGTGAGTGAAATATGGCTCAAAAAAATTGAGAGAAATAAAAGCCCCCGACGAGGATCGAACTCGCGACCTTTCGCTTACGAAGCGAACGCACTACCACTATGCTACGGAGGCAACTTATATAATATTTATTATATAATATACAATATATATTTCTTTTACTCGTTAAAACCAGGCTATTAGGAAATAGAAGTTTCATACATTAACTCGCACAATAACCAACGAACAAATGCCAAAGTCCAAAGGCAACGATTTGATCGCCCTAGTCGCTCTGGCATTTACCAAAAATATTTAGCAGTATGTATACTGGAGAAGGAGTTGAAGACATAGGATTGGTCTAATCAATTTTAACATAAAAATTATGATCCTGACATGACTAAGAAGGGGTGGAGCAAAGTCTTGACCTACTGGTTCTGATAGGATTTTAGTTTTCTTTCCATGTAACAAGATTAGCAATACTATTATTTTCCTAACATAAGACTTTAAAAAAACTTGAGTTTGCTTTTTCAAATATTCTAACGTGTAAATTTAACATGATGTTGAGTCCATCTAGTATACTAATAAAAAGTATAAGGTCTCTTATTAAATTTCGCTTTAGGCCACAAACTTTATGGAGCCGTCATTGATAGAGGTGGGTATGCAGACACGAAGAAGCGGTAGACGAAGAAGGTTCGAGGATTTTTTGGAGGGGTTTGAAAGATTTTCTCCAACCAATGTACGTGAACTGTCAAGACAAAAAGAATGGACCTTTTGCGAATGAATCTGGAATATAAAATGAGGAAATTACACAGAATATAACTTTATTAACACTTATTTATAAAAGTTACAACTGCTTTAAGAAAATTTCACAAAATACAATTTATTACAACTTTTTAATTAGATTACTAGGTTCATAAACTCCTAAAATTTCTTCCCTAAACTACGGACACTGGCACAAACAAATTGTTCTCAAGTCAATCAATAGTAAGCTGAGACGACACGGGTCTTTCTTTTAGGTCTTTCCTTACCAGCATGGAGGAACCATACTAGAAAGAGAATTGAAAGGGCCTTCAAAAAGAGCGAGGGAGTGATGGGCAACCATAGTCTATATGTTGCTCGTGAGCCGCCAAGTACCAGTCTCGCAACAGTATTGGCGCAAAAGATCGGTCCTTCACTTGCTGATCGTTCGCGAGTCGAACTCGCTCTCTTGCCACGCCTTCCACTCACTCGCTTGAGTCAGACTCAATTACTCTTTTAGTTTGGAGGATCATTCATTATTCACTCTCTTGCTATTATCCACAGGGAGCGCAGCAACCAAGATGCATATTATCATATAGAAAGAGGCGAAGCGTAGCGATTCGTAGTACCGAAAAAGTTTTGCTAACCGGCAGGCAATAGAATCAGCCGATAGACGCAGGCAGGCATAGCGAATCACATAGATAAGCCCCTACTTTCCAGCGCGCGGATGGATAGGGCGGCCGAAGCGCGAAGGGGATGGATGTATGAGCGATTGAAAGAGCCGGTCTTGAAAACCAAAGTATTTATAGAAATATCAGGGGTTCGAATCCCTCTCCATCCGCGAGGTCATAGGGCTGCTTCGCCTAGCAGCACGACGCTTGTATTGCTCTCCCACAACCCTGTTTTTACGGTTTACGCTGCTTCTATTTCGCTAGTGATCAGTTGCACATTACCTAAGTTTTTAGGCTCATGTAATATCCCAATCATTCCTATATTAATTATTAATACAATCAAAACAAATTCACTCTCAAAAGAAACACGCATTTTCAGTTTTAAATTATAGAAGGTCTTTATTTTTTTTCCTTACAACCGAGATAAATCATTCAAGGCTGGGGAATTTTGCAGCCGAAAGTATTCCCCGAAATTTTTTTCACAATGTATAATGAAGATCATGCAACTGTTGGTACTTTAGAACTGACATCGAGTGATGTGTGTAGCACTATTGGGAAAGACAATCAGTTTGCAGAAGCACGATCTATTTGCAAGGAACTTGTACGTGTAAATACACAAGAAATTTTCACTACGGGTATAATCCTTTTCTATGTTATATATATATATATATATATATATATATATATATATATATATATATATATATATATATATATATATATATATATACAAACAAAAAAGAAAAAAAAAGAAATATTATTAACAAATATACTATACTAGTATAATATATATTAGTATATACACACTACACACACACTATGTATTGCTGAAAAAAGAAGAAGAAATATTATTAACAAATACTATACTAGTATAATATATACTAGTATATATACACACTATGTATTTCTGCATTTTTTTTTTTTTGGATAATGATTCCTTCATATCCAATAAAATTTTGGTTCAACGTTTTTTGATTGATTAATTTTGCACAGCTAGAGAGATGTGAGATTCTTTTTATGTCTCAACGTGGTTATGAGATATTATTATAATTGTCATCATAATTAACAAAATGTAGAATGTTAGGGGCTAATTATGGGATATGTGATTCCCCTTTAATAGGAAATCTGGCGTACTTTTAGCTATATTTTTATGCATTTGTTGTATAAAATATTATTCTACTGAAAAATATCCAAATAACCCCCTGTACTTTGCGAAAAGGACCAACTATACTCCTCGTTAAAAGTATTGCCCATATCCAACCTTGCCGTTATATTATTAGCCCGGATACCCCTCCTGAACTTTAAACGGAGCCAAATACCCGCCAGAACTTTACGATAAAGTCTATATATAACCATCATTTTTTTAACAAAAATATTTTATTTTTATAAAAATATATCTGTAAAAACTGAAAATATTTAGTTGAAAATAATTTTTTCAGTTCTTAAAAATGAAAATATTTTGTTAAATTTTTTTTCTGTTTTTACAACAAAAAAAAAACAGTTTATACAAATTCGTTTTTCTAGTTTTTCCGGTTTTAAAACAAAAACTTTTAAAAAACTGAAAAACAGAGAAAACAATATTTTTCAAAACCGAAAAATAATTTATTGAAATATTTTATTCAATTTTTAAAAACAAAAATATTTTGTTAAAAACTAATAATATTCTAATTCCTCTGTTTTTAGATTTTTTTTTTCAGTTTTTATAAATAAAAATATTTTATTAAAAAAATAATTTTTTGTCACGACCCCAAACCCGGTCGTGATGGCGCCCAGCACACTGCTAGGCCAGCCCGACCAATCAACAGAAACACGGAGCTATCAACTCACATTTAACCCTTTTTTAAGCATAAACAACGATAGAATAATCATAAAGAAATACCCAAACACCGGGATTAGACATCCCAAACCAGTACAACCTCTCAACGGAACAAGTGTCATAAGTCATGAGCCTCTATCAAAATTTATAAACTGTGATAGTGTATACAACTGTGCACAAGTGTGGGATAGACAGAACAAAAACAAAGATAAACTGGAGAGCGAGGTCCTGCGGACGCTAGCAGCTACCTTGACTGTCCAAATGCAACTCCCGAGCAGCTATAGAATCAGCTCTGATGTGATGTACCTGAATCTGCACCGAATGTGCAGGGAGTCGGATGTGAGTACTTCCAACTCAGCGGTAATAAAAGTAAATAATACTGAAGAAAAGAAACCACGCAAAGCGCAAGGCACTATCTCATGCTACACAATACAGAACTATCTTTTTATTCCTTTCCAGCATATGTGAGTAGATTATTTAGAAATCTCAATTTTTAGCTTTCTTTCTTTCACGATAACATACCAATACCTGGGTACAATATCAAGCAGTGCAAGTCTGCACTCAAATCAGCCCCTTGGGCTCAGCACTGCTTAACAAGTACCACCAGGGGATCTGGTCAATAAGACAAATAATGTATGTGTGCCAATAATGTATGAGTGTTATATGTTATGCCACGTAATACAAAGAAACCAATGTATGTATGCCATACAATGCATAATGACGTTGTGGCATACAACCCCATCCATGCAAAGGCGCACGCGCTCACAGTGGGGGTTCAGACTCCGGAGGGGCTCCTACAGTCCAAGTGCAATATCAATATCACACCTGCCGCGGCGCGCAGCCCGATCCATATACCACTGCAGCGTGTAATCCGATCCATGCATGTATATGCATATGCTCACATAAATCGTCATGCTCTCACATATAGCCCTCGGCCCCAATTAGTCTAACGAATAATCAAGAAAGCCCATCGGGCAACAGTATCATATTAGCTCGCAGATAGAAATGTCATTAAGACCTTGTTCAAGTTTTTCATAACCTTATAAAAATGCTGAGTAGCAAAATATCATTAAAATCTTAGATTTAGACAAAAATATGCACAGTGTTATCAAGATAGTGACACCAATCCCTGAGGGATTCAGACAACCGGTACGAAGCCCAAAGCATGATAATCAGTCCAATACATGATAATTAATATCTTTATTAGGGCGTCAATTCAATTTCAAGCAATTAGGTGTTATTATTTATTAAGTGGGACAAACCAAGTCACAATCCCCAATGGTGTTCTACCCCACACCCGTTATCTGGTGTGCAAGTCACCTCAATACAGCACTAGGATGTGCAAGTCCGAGGTTTACTAACCCTTAGGACATCATTTACAAGTATTAGCCACCTCGATCCGGCGAAAATTCAAGCTCTGCGACGCCTTAGCTCCTCGAACCAGCATCCACGCACGTCAAAACTAGCCAAATTCAGTACAAATATATCAAAATAGGCTAACGGAACAACACCCAATCGAACACAATTAAATTACATGAAAAACCAGAAAGTTGCCAAAATCCGACTTTCGGTACGCTTCTCGAAAAATTACAAAAGTTACATATTCGGATTCCTTATCTTAACACGAACCCATACATATAAAGTTTATCAAAATCGGACTTCGTTTGCCCATTCAAATCAATATTTTACCATAACCCAAGCTTAGGGCAAAATTCTCCCATTAATTCTCCCAATTTCAATGAAATAGAGGAAGATTCTAAGATAAAAACACGTATTATGGCCATGAAACTTACCTGTGATGATTACCCGGTGAAATCTTCTTCAATTCCTGTCAATATGCTCTCTAAGAACTCAAAAATGGGGGTTTTGGGTATATGTGTCGCAAATACACTATTCTAGTTTTTAATATTTCTGACAGACAGTTACCCCTATGCGATCGCAGCCACTGGCCCGCGATTGCGATGTACAAAATTCCCTGGGCTCCAAAATGTTCTATGCGATCGCGGCCCTTGGCACGCGATCGCGATGCACAAAAATCTGAGCGACCAATTTCCTTCTACGCGATCGCAGCCCTTGGCTCGCGATCGTAGTGACCAACCTTTTACTCTTACGCGATCGCAACACTATCTTCGCGATCGCACAGCTTCCAAACTCTACCCTACGCGATCACATGAACTCGACCGCGATCGCATTGCCTTAAATCCTTGCCTTACGCGATCGCATACAGACCATCGCGATCGCGACGCACCCAAACACTACTTTATGCGATCGCATGAGACACTTCGCGATCGCGAAGAACAAAAATTCTGCATTTTTATTGCACCAGAAATAGCAGTGGCTTTTGGCACAAAATGGTCCGTTTGGACCCCCGGATTCATCCCGAGGCTCCCGGGACCCCAACGAAAACCACCAACCTACTCCAAAACACGATGCAAACTTGTTCCAATCATAAAAACACGTCCTTAAACTTGAAAATCATCGAATCAAAGCGGATTCAAGCCTAATATTCATCTAAAGCTTCCGAAACCAACATCTAATCAAAAATCCGACCAAACGATGTCCGACTGACCTGAAAATTTTCCGGCATATGCAAAATCACCCATCGAAGCTACTGCAACTGTTGGAATTCCATTTCTACTCCCGGATCAAAATCTCACCTACCGATCTTTCGCCAAAATTCAACCTTAGCCAATTCAAGCCTAAAACTACACTGGACCTCCAAATTTAATTCCGATCATTCTCCTAAGACACAAATGACCTTCCGGAGCTGACCGAATCATCAGAATTCGATTCCGAGCTCTCTAACTCACAAGTCAACATCCGGTTGACTTTTCTAACTATTCCTTCTTCTAATAGACTATTTGTCTCATTTCCAACCAAACTCAATCCGAATGGACTCAAACTCACCAAACATGCATGTTGAAACATTAATAAGCATTTAACGTGGAAAACGGGGTGATAACTCACATGATGACGGGCTGGATCATCATATTCTCCCCAACTTAAGCAAACGCTCGTCCTCGAGCGGACCCAGAGTTGTACTAGATGCCACACAATAGCCGAATGACCTCACCAAGCATATACTCGGGGTGATACCACTTCACCCTATCAATCATAAGTCCAATAATGTAGTATACCTGAATTTCCACAGTCTATCTGAACCATAAACCACATTGCACTTTCCAAAATCATATACCAAATCCGAATCCCACATCTGTACTTAGAGTACACCCGAACCAACAACAATGACCCATACTCGCCACTCCGGGTGAGATCATATGATGTATCAAACAACCACAATCACTCGAGACAATGGTCCCTAATCACAACAATTGGCCACAATAACCAAATACTAGCAGAAAAACCTTTCTCATTAGATAGAGTCTTATTCCAACACCTTCATATCCCGCCCACGGCAACCGAACACGCGATATATCGATCCCATCTCTCAGGTCAACCATTCATGAATCCATTTCCCTTTTAACTGATACCACAACAGATTTCGAAGCCAAATCTCGCTATTACCCTTCTAACCAACTGAAATCACATATGCTCGCACTCATTAATGACTCAAATGATCATTTCGGTTATAACACATCGCACTGGTGATATGACACCTCAACACCGACCTAAGCCGCGACGAGCACATCACAGGTTCCAATAAGAAACGTCTGAACACACTCAAATCATGACAACTGACTCCAACAACAGAGCTGTAATTCAATTCCTCTGTACCATCATAACATAGAACTGAGATCCCGTCTCACATCATAGGAATAGAGTACATGACTCCTTCTCGAAAGGTCATAACATCACGTAGCCTTGCCACGACTCATGATTCTATCCAAACACTATTACTCACAAAGCACCTCAAGTCACCATGCTCAGAACGGTCAGTCACGCACAGATCTAGGTCTGAACCCAAACGATCAATCTTACCCACGGTGAAACAATTAATATATGCTATCAAACTGATGTGTTATTCGCCGAGTGATACCCAATACAGACCTTTCCTCAGAAGCCATGAAGTATTGTATACAAGGTAACATATAATTAAGTCTATTTTCACATTACGCTATTATGGCGTGCAACCCGCTCCAATGACAACCCGTGGCGGCGTGCCACCCGATCCAGATATCATACCTGTGGCGGTGTGCCACCCGATCTTGATACCATACATGTGGCAGCATGCCACCCGATCCAGATATTATACATGTGGCAGTGTGCCACCCGATCCACGCATAAATCTAGCAAAAGGGAATGCACATCGGGTTAAGTTGCTCATTACAACAAACATATATAGCCTAAAGCTCGGCCACATGAAACGCATCCGACAAAGTTCCTCAATTCTGGAACTGAATCAGTGGTAGATACCTCTACAATGACATCCGCCACGAAGACCCAACTGACAAAGCATTACTTACCAACCGTACGCTGGCCCTAGGTTACATCTACCCTGCTGGAGCATGATCCGATGCTCTCTGCCACGGAGTTTGCGACATTTTTCTGACATAGTCCATATCACATCAGTCTAGACAACCTGACTTATGACTTCCAGTCTGCAATCATATATCATTATTCAAATTCATCATATCAAGTAACGAGAGAGCCACTAGTGCTTCCAATTTCCAACAACCACTAAACGGTGCCGATACACACGATATACCACCACTGCGTAGGCGGATTACGAGAACTTCTACTCTTCAACACATATATAACACATGAATCACTATACCTGATCCACACTCCACCGTACGACTACATAACACACATCAAGCATCCCTTCATACCACGAAAGCCATTCGAAAATTTCCTCATGCCTTCAACAACTTAATCATCACTGTCAATCCAACAAGAGGATACCACAATACCACTAGATGTTATCAATTTATATTACCTTGCCCTTTTGACCATATACTTTGCCAAATCACTAGAATAGCAGTGCCATTTTCATTAATCACCAGAAATATTTATTCTCAAATTATCTGCAGCTGCCCATGCTACTTGAGAATTTTAATGACTTCCCATATGGAAGAAAAAAATCATTACACATTCCATGCTTCGCATACCGACAGGAAATAAACTCATTTTCAAACCATGGTAAAACACATCAAAAACTCTTTCTTCTAATTTGTTGCATAAGTTTAACTGCCAGGACTGAGTCATTTTACCCACATCGAGCTACGCAACTGCCAGCACTCAAGAGCTTTGCTGCACAATACCTGCAAGACTCATTACTTCAAACACGTATCAGGAATTAATCGTATCCTTATCATACCATTTCAGTTTATCAACAAGTTGTTCCATTTACCCAATTCCTTTCTGATTCATCTTTAGTTTAATATTAGCCTTTACTGTAGCACCACAATACCTCAACTCATGTTACCATACGAGACTCGTACATAAGACCACACGGTCTAAGACCCATAGGCCGCTGAATAATCTCTCAAATATTTCCAAGAAGTACCACATTCTACAATACTTTGTTTTGAACAACTTCCTACGATTTTGAATTTGTTATCATTACTTTCCAATACGGATACATAGAATCCCATCATTCATATGATATAACACAAGCCTTGATCTTTTCTTACGAAACCACCGTCTTTAGCCACATACACAATCTTAAGACACCTGACTGTTACAAGCAAAAATCTTGAACACTGCAAAACCATTCTCGGGCGTCATTCACCCTTATTCAGCTGTAATTCAACTGTCCTATTGAACATAACCACTCATGCTTTGTTAGAACTATGACATCGCGGAACATGATTACCTACAGGTACAATTAGCTATCTTTCTTTTCTATACACCAAACATTCCTTACCAACAACAGTTCAAAACATCCTAGTATTTCTTCACATCTACGAAGAACCATAACCTTGTCAGAATTTTCCCAACATACTTAAAGAAAGTACCCACATAACACACAACCGTGCAATTAGTTAATTAATAGCAACCTCCCCAACTTGGCTCGAAGCCATACATCAAAGCACTTTTAACCACTCATGGAATTCTTACTCAAATGATGCCACAATGTTATAATGAGATTAAACTCATGTCATTTACAAGCTTTGGCGGAGACTCGAATCATCAGAAATCTTCATTCTTTTGCACTTCTTGTATTCATTCACACACAACAGTTAAGCTCATTCCTCGGGACAAAATCTTTTCTAAGTCTCACATTTTCCAAAAATTTCGGCAGAGTTTCCTGTGTAATTTGGCCTATCCACCTGCCAGAGAATTACCAAAACCATCCTAACAATACATCGGCAATTTGACAAGACATCATAATGCACATAGCACAACACATTTGATCTTTCTAAGTCTGAACTCAAACTACCACACGTAATGCACTTTACCTTCCCACTAAGAGACATGAACATATTCACTACGCCCATAGCTAGGGCTACACAACGAATCACAATAAGAGTCGAACACCTAACAACTCATCCATTATCAAGTTGCTATTTCCACAATTTGGGATAATAATGGTCATATAATCTTCATAATACTAGCTCGCAGAATCAACACCTTGGTGCTCAAGCCATAGACAAAGATCTGGCCTCAAGTCCTCCCGACTGGCCCAACATAAACTCACGGAGATCATATCTCGCCCCTCAATCAGGGAATCACAAGCCATTAAGGCAATTATATTACTGAGCGCTCGAGTGCACATACACGCATATGAAAGGAAATTTCAAGAATTATATCTCAAGCTTAATCAAGTACGCACGATAAGAATTCCAAGAAATGTGAAGTGTTTCCTAAAGGTTTGCAGCCTCCCGAGGATAAGTACAAGCGTCCCCGTACCGATCCACAAGACTCTACCAACCGGCTCAAGACTCATGAGGCCTAGTAACGTAGGCTCTGATACCAACTTATCACGACCCCAAACCCGGTCGTGATGGCGCCCAGCACACCGCTAGGCTATCCCGACCAATCAACAGAAACACAGAGCTATCAACTCACATTTAACCCATTTTAAGCATAAACAACGATAGAATAATCATAAAGAAATACCCAAACACCGGGATCAGACATCCCAAACCAGTACAACCTCCCAACGGAACAGGAGTCACAAGTCATGAGCCTCTACCAGAATTTATAAACTGTGATAGTGTATACAACTGTGCACAAGTGTGGGAAAGACATAACAAAAATAAAGATAAACTGGAGAGTCAGGTCCTGCAGACGCTGGCAGCTACCTCGACTGTCCAAATGCAACTCCCAAGCAGCTATAGAATCAGCTCTGCTGTGATGTACCTGGATCTGCACACAAGGTGCAGGGAGTCGAGTGTGAGTACTTCCAACTCAGCGGTAATAAAAGTAAATAATGCTAAAGAAAAGGAAACCACGCAAAACACTATCTCATGCTACACAATACAGAATTATCTTTAAACTTCAATACACTATCATTTTATTCATTTTCAGCATATGTGAGTACATTATTAAGAAATCTCAATTTTTAGCTTTCTTTCTTTCATGATAACATACCAATATCTGGGTACAAATACAATCTCAATCAGTGCAAGTCTGCACTCAAATCAGCCCATTGGGCTCAACACTGCTTAACAATTACCACCAGGGGATCTGGTCAATAAGGCAAATAATGTGTGTGTGCCAATAATGTATGAGTGTTATATGTTATGCCACGTAATACAAAGAAACCAATATATGTATGCCATGTAATGCATAATGACATTGTGGCGTACAACTCGATCCATGCAAAGGCGCCGGCGCTCACTGTAGGGGTTCGGACTCCGGAGGGGCTCCTACAGCCCAAGCGCAATATCAATATCACACCTGCTGTGGCGCGCAGCCCGATCCATATACCACTGCGGCGTGCAGTCCGATCCATGCATGTATATGCATATGCTCACATAAATCGTCATGCTCTCACATATGGCCCTCGGCCCCAATCAGTCTAACGAATAATCAAGAAAGCCCCTCGGGCAATAGTATCATATTAGCTCGCAGCTAGAAATGTCATTAGGACTTTGTTCAAGTTTTTAATAACCTTATAAAAATGTTGAGTAGCAAAATACCATTAAAATCTTAGATTTAGACAAAAATATGCACAGTGTTATCAAGACAGTGACACTAATCCCTGAGGGATTCAGATAATCGGTACGAAGCCCAAAGCATGATAATTAGTCCAATTCATGAAAATTAATATTTTTATTAGGGCGTCAATTCAATTTCAAGCAATTAGGTGTTATTATTTATTAAGCGGGACAGACCAAGTCACAATCCCTAGTGGTGCTCTACCCCACACCCGTTATCCGGTATGCAAGTCACCTCAATACATCACTAGGATGTGCAAGTCCGGGGTTTACTAACCCTCAGAACATCATTTACAAGTATTACCCACCTCGATCTGGCGAAAACTCAAGTTCCGCGACGCCTTAGCTCCTCGAACCAGCATCCACGTCAAAACTAGCCAAATTCAGTACAAATATATCAAAATAGGCAGACGGAATAACACCCAATCGAACACAATCAAACCAATCGAACACAATCAAATTACATGAAAAACTTTCAGTACGCTTCTCGAAAAATTACAAAAGTGACATATTCGGATTCTTTATCTCAACACGAGTCCATACATATAAAGTTTATCAAAATCGGACTCCGTTTGCCCATTCAAATCAACGTTTTACCATAACTCAGGCTTAGGGCAAAATTCCCCCATTAATTCTCCCAATTTCAGTGAAATAGAGGAATATTCTAAGATAAAAACACGTATTATGGCCATGAAACTTACTTCCGATGATTACCCGATGAAATCCCCTTCAATTCCCGTCAATATGCTCTCTAAGAACTCAAAAATAGGGGTTTTGGGTATATGGGTAGCGAATACACTATTCTAGTTTTTAATATTTCTGACAGGCAGTTACCCCTATTCGATCGTAGCCACTGGTTCGCGATCGTGATGTACAAAATTTCTTGGGTTCCAAAATGTTCTATGCAAACGCGGCCCTTGGCACGCGATCGCGATGCACAAAAATTTGAGCGACCAATTTTCTTCTACGCGATCGCAGCCCTTGGCTTGCGATCGCAGTGACCAACCTTTTACTCTTACGCGATCGTAACACTATCTCCGTGATCGCACAGCTTCCAAACTCTACCCTACGCGATCGCATGAACTCGACCGCGATCGCATTGCCTTAAATCCTTGCCTTACGCGATCGCATACAGACCATCGCGATCGCGATCGCGATGCACCCAAATACTACCTTACGCGATCGCATGAGACACTTTGCGATCGCGAAAAACAAAAATTCTGCATTTTTATTGCAGCAGAAACAACAGTGCCTTTTGGCACAAAATGGTCCGTTTGGACCCCGGATTAATTCCGAGGATCCCGGGACCTCAACGAAAACCACCAACCTACTCCAAAACACGATACAAACTTGTTCCAATCATAAAAACACGTCCTTAAACACGGAAATCATCGAATCAAAGATGATTCAAGCCTAATTTTCATCTAAAGCTTCCGAAACCAACATCTAATAAAAAACACGACCAAACGATGTCCGAATGACCTGAAAATTTGCAGGCATATCCAAAATCACCTAATGGAGCTACTGCAACTGTCGAAATTCTATTCCGACTCCCGGATCAAAATCTCACCTACCGATCGATTTTCAACCTTAGCCAATTCAAGCCTAAAACAACACCGGACCTCCAAATTTAATTCCGATCATTTTCCTAAGCAACAAATGACCTTTCGGAGCTGACTGAATTATCAGAATTCGGTTCCGAGCTCTTTAACTCACAAGTCAACGTCTGGTTGACTTTCAACTATTCCTTCTTCTAAGAGACTATTTGTCTCATTTTCAACCAAACTCAATCTGAATTGACTCAAACTCACCAAACATGCATGTTGAAACATTAACAAGCATTTAACGGGGAAAACAGGGTGATAACTTATATGATGACGGGTCGGGTCATCACATTTTTGCAATTTGTTTAAAGTTTCACACAAAGAAATGTCTTTTTCTTTTGGAAATGTTCTAATTTTTTTTTTTGTAAAACTTAAAAAAAATCAAAAATCTTTTTTTTAACAAAATATTTTTTTTGTAAAAATATATTTGTAAAATTATGTAAGAACATCGGAATCAGATTATTTTCAGTTTTTAACAAAATATTTTTGTTTTTTAAAAGCTGAATAAAATATTTTCAACAAATTATTTTCGCTTTTGAAAATTATTTTTTCTTTATTTTTCAGTTTTTTTAAAGTTTTTTTTTTAAAAACCGAAAAAACAAATTTGTAAAAACTTTTTTTTTGTGTTGTAAAAAAGAAAAAAAAAGTCTTTTTTTAAGAACTGAAGAAATAATTTTCAACAAATAATTTTAGTTTTACAAAAAAAAGATTTGTTAAAAAATAAGGGTTATATATAGACCTTATCGTAAAGTCTATGGGGGTATCCGGGCCAATAGTGTAACGGCAAGGTTGGATATGGGCCAAACTTTTAACGAGGGCTATATTTGGCCCTTTTTGCAAAGTATAGGGAGATATTTGGACCTTTACCCATTATTCTATTATTAGTTGTAGATTATGAAATATTTTATAAATTCCTAAGTAATTATGAAAATTCCCCATCTTCTTGGGTAGACTATCAAAACTTTATGCCCATCGATGTTCCACTTTGGGCCAATTTTAGTCAAAATATTATGGTATAATCAGTTTTCACACTAGTGAGTTAAAAATAGCCAGCTATCAAGCTAATAAAAAATAGCCACTACTTTGCTGTAACAGATACCTATCCCGTATAATTTACTGGAGTTCTAGTGTATTTGTGTACGAACTCCAACATATTATGCTGGACCAGTATACTTTGCTAACTCCTGTAAAATTTGCAAGAGACTGGAGCACCAGTGCTCCAAACTCCAGTATATTATACTGGATATTTATACTTGCTGGAACTCCCATAAAATATGCGGGAGTTCCAAATGCTTGAACTCGCGTAAAATTTGCGGGAGTTCCAGCATACTTATCTTGGAACTCCCGTAAAATATGCGAGAGTTCAAGCATACTTATGCTAGAACTCCCGTAAAACTTGCGGGTGTATTTTCCGAATTTTCAACAGTATTTTCGCTCAAATTTTTCTTTACATAAAAAGTGGCTAAATTTCGATGACTTTTGAAACTTGGCTACTTTTCAACGACAAGTTGTAAATCTAACTATTTTTAAATTTCTCAACCAATTTTATTTAGTTGGATGATGGCCCAAGCTTTTAAGAAGGAAGTTTGAATTGATAATATTTGCTAATATATTTAAGAGAATTTTTCATAAAGCCCCATCTTTTAGATCTTATTAGTCATTTATAGATACCATTTGTTATATTACATGTTATAGATACCTTTTATGTTTTTATACAATGTATTCCATGTATTTAAGATGTTGTATTCATTAATACAACAACAAAAATAGGCATAAAAGGTAAAATTCCAGCTAAGTTTGACATGTATTTAGCTGTATTTAAGCTATTGTATTCATGAATACAATAGCAAAAATAGGCGTGAATCACGTGAGTCCAGCTAATCAGTTATTATATTCGAGTGTATTCGATTGTATTCATGGAGTGAAATATGGGGTTACGGCTAGACAAAGATTATACTATTTTTAAAACAGAAAGTGAATCAATTAACATAATATACTCCTAATATAACTCAACAAACTTAATTATAACACATGAAATTTGTATTTTTCAGTTATAAAAAAAATTCTCAACCACAAAATACAATGAAATAGATAGAATACAGAGGGATACATTGAAATACAATGAGACAAAAGACATTAAATATAATGAAATAAATGAAATACAACTAGATACATTGAATTACAATAAGAAAAAAAGACAGTGAATACAATGAAAGACATAGAAATACAGCGACATACATTGAAATGCTCTTAAAAAAGTAATAGAATCTTCAAATTGCTCAGCCCCAAACGTCACACGACCTATTTTAGTCGATAATGTTTTGGCGACCTATCGGATTCCGACCATGATTCCATAAACTAAGGTATTTACTTATGGCATCTACAGTACTAACGAAGTCAAATAATCCACTACACAAGTGTCGTTGATTTTTCATCATCATAACTGTTGTTGTTATTGATGAAGCGGCGGCGGAGGTCACGGTATTTATCCTTACAAATTTGAGTGGTCAATAGGGCGAGTAAAGAGCTACGGCTTTGGAGTCTCATGGCGACAGATTCCCAGTTCTTGAGACCATGCCTTTTCACTGCAAACGCTAACAGAACTTCCTCCCATGTACCCCATGGGAGAAGAAACGTGGGTATGTGGGAGAAGAGAGTAAAGTGTATGTAAAAGAGAGAGAACGTGTTTAGAGGAGTTATACGGTAATTATGTGAGAGAAAAAAAAAGGAGAGAAAATTATATTATTTTAGCATATATAATGCCTTAAATGTAGGATATAACTATAATTAGATATTTTACTATAAGAGATAAAAGGTATTTATTATTGATAAATAGGATACTAAAGTTTTCTATAGCGTGTAAAATTTTCTATATTTAAATTACATGTGCTTTTTTTCAAACCACTTATGTCCATTTAGAAGTAGCTCATGACAAAAAATGACAAATTCATTCATGTGTCGCAAGAAGAGTTTTTAAACTCGATTTTAATTACGAATTTTAATATCAAATCAGTTCAAATCACCTCCAATCTTTCTCGATATTTGTATATTAATTCATCTATATGTTTTCAATAAATTTCAACCATACCCATAGAAAAAAAAGTCCTCTTGTGCTTAAATTTTTGAAATCTTATATATATATATATATATATATATATATATATATATATATATATATATATATATATATATATATATATTCAAGTCTGCATGCATAATATTTTCTAAGCTTATATTACTTTTTGTCATGTGACTGCAGATGGAACACAACTTAGACAGATGACTCCTAAAGATGGTGGCTTTCATATGATAAGTGGTGAGGAAGTAGTCTCCGATGTGCCTAAGAAGTGGTAGGGTAGGATATGGGCCAGACAGAATTGCCACTTCGATAGAGTTGGCAACGGCTCGTGTGACACGGGCGATTGAGATGGCCAGCGAAAACGCCGGGGGCTAGGAGGTAAGCCCCCGTAGTTGCGGAAATGACACTAGGCTCATCGACTTCACCCTTACATTTCTACGATGTGAGCTTAGTCGATGGCTTCAACGTGCCAGTTTCAATGAGACCTGTGGGTGGAGGAATAGTTGTGGCGTGGCGGAGTGTGACGTTGATCTGAATATATGTTGTCCATCAGCACTGGAAGTGAAAGTTGGTGGAAAAGTGGTAGGGTGCAAGAGTGCTTACTTGGCTACACAATCAGCCAAGTACTGTTGCACAGGACAGTTTGAAAATCCCAAAACTTGCAAACCAACTATTTTTGCTCATCTTTTTAAGGCCATCTGTCCTAAGGCTTATAGTTATGCATTTGATGAGTCTTCTAGCCTATACAAATGTAGAGCTTCAAGGTATGTCAATCATTCTCTGCCCTCCTAAATGAGGACTGAGGAGAATTCGAAAATATATATATACAAGGTTTTGTACCTTAGGAGTGGATGGAATCAGATATCTAAAGGAACTTTCTTGACCAAACTTATGTAATTGATCAGTCTCAATGAAAAAATTAGTACCAAATGAACAGCAATGGTAGTACTAGTTGAAATTCCCACGTGATAAAATTTACCAAAAATAAAAATACATCCAACAATTGATGCTCTAAATGTGCTGTAACAAAAAACAGCATATTATGTGCAGAAGATTTTTGTAAAACAGCGAATTAAAAGAAGAAAATTGAAAGGGTTGACACTGGAGAGGGAAGGACGATATATTATCCAGAAAACATTAGACAACTAACAAGATATGTTCAGACAAAGAACCTCGTAGTGCCTAAACGCCATACGTCATGCAGAAGCATCTCTATCTTCTTCCCCAGCCATGGCTCAACTGGAGCTATTTTAGGCAGGAGGATCCTGTGCAGGTGGACCTAGGCCTAGCAATAATGGGGCCTGTTTCTTTTCACTAGGCGGCTTCGTATCCTCATTCCTATTTGCAGCCCAGGCTCTCAGAGGTGGTTCAAAATGCTTACTAGCAACATCAGGCGGTAATGCATCATCCTCTCCAGGGAGAACAACTAGGCCTTGTTCTCTGAGATGAGAAGGCTCATTGTAGCAGGTATTCCAGAGGGAATCCACAAGCTGCCGCTCTTCTTTAGCAGCACCAAGATCTTCAGGTGACATAGCGGAAATCCCCTTAATTCGCTCCTGGAGTATTTGCTTGAGTTTTTCATCATCTTCACTTGAAGAGCCATCCACTGCCTGTGCTGTCCTGTCTCCCCCAAGATCAAGAAGGCCTCGTAGGGCACCCTCTCGCACTTCTCCATCCTCACTGGAGGCTAGATGCATAAAAATTCGAGGAAATCCTAGCTCAGTCACTACAGCGCAGTCTGAACGATTCTCATGCAGTAAATAGTGGATCAAGTTAAGGGCTTTTCTGAAAAGAAAAAAAAAACACCTATCAGAGAGATATATAGAGGAAGCTTTACCAAAAAGTAAACCACAACTTTATCCGATCAGAAACATCAGGAACATGACATGTGCAAAATATACCTTTGAAATCTCACACTCTCAGAACTCAAAGCGTCTCTTAACGCTGCATAACCATTTGCAAGGCGAAATGCAGCAATGCCAGGCTTGTTGTGCCTGATTAAAGCTGGAATAAAGGGAAAGATGTAATGCTAATTGGTAAGTGCTATTGGAACACAGATGACATGTCAACTTAAAATAAAGGACTCAATTTACTAATGAACCATTTGTCAACAGTAGAAGTACCCACATGAGATTGCACCAAGAGCTTTAGTGCGGGCAGTTACATCAGGATCCGAGGTGAAATTTGAGAGAAGAGGTTCTAGGCCATTAGCTTCCATTACAAGTTGTTGGCTCTTTGGATTGTTCTGAACAATTGTACTTACGACTTCTGCCGCCTTGGCTCTAATGTTAGCATGGGAGTTCTTTAAGTAACCAAGAAGAGGCACCAATCCACCAATTGAGTGCAGATCTGCCAAATTAACATTAAAAGGAGACAGCATGAGACTAAATCTTCAAATAAAGGGAATAGTATTAACTTTTGAAATCTCCGAAAAAAAATGTCAAGGCAGTCAACCGAGTTAAGGAAGCAATATCCAAATTAGTCATAGGCTTTCTAGTTTAACACTAATACAGTAAAGGTCTAAAGGATGGCTTAAGTGCTAAAGTAAGTTCTTTATTTCATACTCTTCAAGCCGTCTTCTGTAAGTGTTTCATTTTTATCAAAGGAAGAAAACCAGTTACCAAGCTCTTGAAGAGGCACCAGAATCAAAAACAACTTAAACTATAATTTCCACTCTCTTTATGCCCATGCAAACCCCTTGACTGCAGTCATACCAAAGCATCTAAGATACCTCTTTTTTGTCTTTTTGTTTTGTTTACTGTCCTTTTTTCTTCCAGGTTGAATAGAAGTCTCAAGCACCTCATACCGTAGGGCACGATGACACAGAGAATATATATAAAAGATTATTGCAACTACAACAAACCCAATGTAATTTCACGAGTTGGAGGATACGCAAACCTTACCCCTACCTTTAAGGAGGCACGGAGGTTGGTTTCGGTAGACCTTCGGCTTAGGATAAAAGAATATTGCAACTACTTATATAAACTAATGGAACTGCTTATATAAACTAACAGAACTAAGCTTACGACACAAAACAGCAGGACAGAGGATCTTGGGTGATGTACGGTACTGACTATGTAATAGTGTCAGCTTAATGGATCTTGAGTGAGGTATGGTACTGACTACATAATAGTGTCAGCTTAGTCCATTAAGGTTCATTATTTTGCTTTCCAACAAGTACTACAGTGTAGAATGGATAATATCTGGACATCACCAATAACAACCCCTAGAAACCAGGGATAAACAAGCAGGAAATCAGGTGCGATATCCAAGAGGATTACGTGAACCTCAGATTTTTATTTGTTTTGGTTATGTGATCAAGCACAAAGATCTTCAACAGAGATGTACATGAAGTTACATATCTTTACTGAAAACTTATAGTCACATGCATGTTTTCCTTGCGATGAGCGTATGAATGTCCTTGAACTAGTCGGAAGTAAAAGATCAGTGCAACATCGTTACTGCTATTTTAAGAGACTTCATCAGTCTAATAAAAAACCAAAGTAGAATGAAAGGTTTAAACAGGCCCATCATGCATACTGCAAAGTAGCTACTCTACAGAAATACAGGATGCTTGTCAGGCCATATTTCAGAAAACAGAAAAACATTACAGGCTTGGCTCCTAGATGAAGACATGATATGCAGTTATGCACCACCTTCATGTATCATCAAAGGACAGGTCAGTAAAAGAACGGAATCATATAACCAATAAAGTTAATCCTTGATTAGGCACTTTTTATTTTGTTTTTTAATTACCAATGGATAGTAGTGCACGGTTCTAAACTCAGTAATAATGGGTACATCAATCTACCATTCACTACTTAAATAGCAGGCTTTTGTGTGCCGTAGAGTTCAAACATGTGACGTGCAACATTAGAAATTTCGACTAGACCTTCACGATATTATTATTTATAAAATGAACCTTATGCCTAACTCGGCTCTAAAAGCTATTTCATAAGGCGAGAATTACGCAAGATCATATAAGGAAACGAGAGCTAATTCTCTCACCCAATGTTTTAAAAGGCGTTTTCGGGGTGAGCTCTGGGGCAAGGCGCACCAAAAAAGCCCCGAAGCGATGGTGTGGGGCGAAAGTCTCAAGAGGCGTAAGCCCAACAATTCGGGGCGTACGACGGGGGGTCGGGGTGCATTTTTATAGTGAGGCATAAGCCCCAGAGACTCTTTCAAATTAAAACAAAATTTGTTGAACAAATCCTTTATATAATACCCAAATTCTCAAAAGTCGGCTTATAATTACTCAAAGTTTCAAAAAGGAACTCAAATGTATTAAATTTAAAAGTTTAAGACCTATTTCATTGATTGAAGCCCTAATTCATGGTCTTTCCCAATTATTTATCATGTCCGTTAGTTTGCTAATATCTCCCAAAAGCAACGAATATTCAATTTTTTTTTACAAAGAGAACTTCATTCTCCTTCGTAGGTTCAAAATTAATAGTTAGTCATTCTTTTCAGCTCAAATTACTTGTGCTTGTAAATAACGTATTATAGATTGTTTTGACTAGTTTCTGTGGGGATAAAGCACATCTATATATATGTATTTTTCACATATTTATAGTTTTCTTCAATTTTTATGCAATTTTACATTTCTATAAATATTTATTGTAATTATATAATTTTATAAAATACTAAAAATTAAATACTTATGGGGCTTATGCCCCATGCCTCGGGGCTTAAATACCTCGTCTTGCACCCACGCCTTTTAAAATACTGCTCTCACTCGATGTGGGACATTGTAACACTCCTCTCGACGATCAAGCTAAACACATGGAGCTTGAACAATATAACATGGGGACCTGACCAAGAATCATATTGGTAAAGCTCTAACACAAAGAGAATGGTCCTTGGGATATCAACACCAAAAGCTAGCCCACCGGATGAGGATTGACTCAAACCATATAAGGAGACAACTTATTCCCTTAACTAATGTGGGACATTTTACCAAATATCTCATAGGATTAAATCTTCCACATATCAATCAACTAGGTCTCAATCCCTAGTTAGATTTAGAATTATGCAATATGTAACAAATATCGAATCATGATATGCAACATGTTGCTGAATATCAAAGAACTCACCGTTAGCCATGTCAATCGATTCAACGTGTTCTTGTAGCTCATCCAACATCTCTGAAAAAATCACCAGACCAGCAAATAAGACCAAATGGCCAAGGGTCACAAAATAGGATACACAGTAACCAGAAAACTACAAACAAAGGCCTCAAAACCAAGTACCTTCAATATCTTGGGAAGTCACCCCCTGTGATTCCAAGACCTGCTCTGGAGTTTGCATGACAAGAGTAATCTCCTTCATTCTCTTTATTACATCAACAGTTTGAGCTTGCATAGCCTCCATAAACCACCTCCTGTCCTCCTCACTGGTAAGCCAATAAACCCATCAACCACAAGTTTCAATCCCAAACCAAACTCCCAAATAAAAGAACAACAAAAAAGAGAAACTTTATTTAAATTACAACATCAATCGACCATGCCTCAATCCCAAAACTAATTTGACCAGTATCTGAATCCTCTTTGTTTCCATTATACTCATATTTCTACTAATTTTAGTTGTTCCTGAGCCGAGGGTCTTCGGAAAAAATCCTCTACTTTATAGGGTAGAGATAAGTTTTGTGCAATCTACCCTCCCTAATGGGTGTAATAGTGGGATTACATCGGGTTGCTGTTGTTGTTGCTGCTACTATTTTTAGCTGCTCCTCAACCTACAACAACCCTCCCCTTGTATCTTGGCATAAAAATGGCTTGGCCTTGCGGAACATACGTGGAGTTATTATTCAAACAGCTACCCTTCTTCACTTAAACACCATGCTTTAGTATACAGTACAGGTTCGAACCTATGACGTACGTCTAATCACATAAGTGAAGTTATTATTCAAAACTACTATACCAAAGAAAAGGAAACCAAATAAAAAAGTACCAAATCAAAGTTCCAATCTTTTAACTTCTCAGTCTCATTAACAATACATCAAATCACTCAAAACAAGATCAAAATTTTCCATGACCTCTTGAGATAAATTCGACCCAATTCAAGAAACCACATAAACATAAACATAAATTTAAGAAAAACAATGATTATGTAAAAAGAGGTTACCTCAAATTGCGAGAAGGATTAGTACCATCAGCATGAGACAGACTCCACTTTAGTAGACCGTCCCAATTAGGTCCCTCTTTTGCCATTTTCGGTTCTTATTTTTTTAACAAACAGCAACAATTTCTCAAAAACCGTAATAAACTTAAGCTGATGGAGAACAAGGAGTACATATAGAGGTGGGTATGCAGACACGCAGTAGACAATGAAGTTTCAAGGACAATTTGGAGGGGTTTGAAAGACTTCGCGAATGTACCCGAATAGTCTACACAAAAAGAATGGAACTTTTTAGAATGGATGTGGAATATAAAATGGGCCTTCCTCTGTGGACAGACTATAAAAAATTTTAGCCATGTTTCACTTGGCCCAATATTATTTAGGAAAAAGTACTGATATAGTCGATTAAAATTCAAACTTACGGACCTCTGGCCTAAAATTAGACACTTATCAAAAGTAACCAAAAATTAAAGATAAATGGAAGGAAGGATTCTTCCATTCGAAAACCACGCTAAAAATCTTTCTTCCTTTCTTGTTTTTATAAACGTATCAATTTCATAGAGACCTACATTCTATAAATTACAGCATTTTTTCTCAAAAAATTCTCTAAAGAAGCTCCAAATTTCACTCAAAAATCGATCAATTTCACTGTAGAAGCAGCAATTTTCTTTCAAGAATTCTCTGTAAGTACAACTTTGATGAAGGAATTACGAACTATGAACTCCTCGAATGAATTTGTCTTGTCATATTTCTCTGTTTCAAAATTGACACTAGGTTCAATGAGAATTTTTTTTAAAAATATATACGAATAAACAGTTACAGAATTTTGTGAAGAAATTGATGCAAAACCCAACCACAACTAAAAATTCATGTATACTAGATACTAACGATGAACTTTAACTAAGCAATTAATCGCAAAAGCCTAAAAAAAAGCAACATCGCTTCTCCAAAAACACGTGCAATCCGAAAAATATATAAAACAAGAGATTTTCTACTTCAAATTACTCGAAATCACAATTATCAACCGCAAATATTAATTGAAAATGGATGTTAATTGAACAGTGTCTATACAAAAAAAAACGTTAATTGAAATTATTTGGGCTCAAAATGATATTTGGGCCTTTTTAATAGATATTTTATTTTGGGCTATTTTTGATTAGGAAAGTTTATAGAGTGACGATTTGGAAAATTTTCACTATTATTTAGTTGCTATTGTCGCTTTTTAATGAATTGGTAATATTTGCCAATAATCCCCCAATATCCTTTTACAAGATCAAGGTATGTTTTTTAGGAAATTCTACCTCATATACAAACTATTACACCATATTTATTATAAATCAAAATAGTTTTTAAAGATTATACTTATAGCTACCTTTTTATTTTATAGAAAAATAGTTATACCTATCATTGGGCCTGAAGTAAGCCAATTATGTTCTTTCTCTTTCTCTTCCTTCTCTCTCTGCGAGCAAAAGGAACAAATCGTGAATTCACGAAGACCAATAAAAATAAAAATGGGGCAGAGGAAGATGCATCAATGGAGCATAAATTAAAGAAAATGAGAGATCCATCATCAAGGTTCGACTCTCCAGATCCTAATTCTACGTCTTTAACGCTGCCACTCAATGCTGCTTCTAATCGCCGTCGGCGTCATCATCCATTATTGGTGATTCTCTTAAGCGAACAGATCTGGCCATGGCTACGCCGGAGAAGATTTAAGGGCCGGATTTTTGTTCGTCCCCATTTTTGTTTTAATATATCGTGGCCGGAAAATGCCATCTGCGGCGAACTTTCTTCTCTCTTTGCTATTTAGTCACATAAAATAATACAAATACACTCAAATACATTTCATTTTTATATAAATAAATTATTTTTGCATGTATTTATGTATTCTGAAGGTTTATATATTCTTAATACAGTCGAATATCATTGTGTTTTATGATTTTTTATTATTAGAATACAGTCTAATTAAAATTGAATAATATGTTTAATAGTGAATAATAAATATATATGAATTAAATACAATGTATACAGTCGAAATGAATAGAATAATATATATCCTATTTCTCGATTTTTGATGTTTGAATAGTATTGAATTCAATATAGTGAAATTGAATACATGCGCTTTCTGTTATTAAACACGCGCATTCACTATTCTATGGGCGGATTAGTTTACTGTATTTATAAATACATTCGCACGAATACATGAAATACAGAACTAAATAGCTGTAACCCCTATTTTTTAGGCGAATTACCTTATTGTATTTATAAATACAGTCGCGCGGATACATGGAATACAACGCAGTAGCAGCGAAATAAATGTAGAATTAATTTTCTTGAATTAAATTAGGAGTGTTACACGCTAATTGATCCTCTTTCTGTTATTAAATAGGTGGACACTCCTATTTTTAGGCGAATTCCGCTATTGTATTCATGAATACAGTAGCACGAATACAATTGCACAACTGGACTCTCATATTTTTAGGTGAATTCCGCTACTGCATTCATGAATACAGTAACGCGAATACAGTCACGTAACAACTAAATAGTAGATATATGAGTAATTAAGTATATGGCACCTATAAAAAATTAATAGTCACTAAACAACAATGATTTCTTAAAATTCTTCTATTTTTTATGAGTTTATTTTCTTTATTTTTTTATCAGAGTTGTGCAACTATTATTTGATTTTCTTTTCTAAAGTGAAAATTTCCCATCTAGTGTGAAACATATATAGTAATGCTAAGGGTTACTAACTTCAATGTTATCCAAAAATATTGGTTGAATTTTAAATGAATAGTACAATTTTACATTTAGTTTGATTTGATAAAGCATAACTTTTCTAGTTTAATAATATATCGTTGGTACAATAAACAGAGTTGCTCAGCATCTAGTTTGCACTTATTCATATAAAAAATGACAATATATTTGTAACCCCTCAATTTGACACAATGTTTCATTGTGACATTTTAAGCAGTACTCTCAATTGGGGTATTCTCCATCAGTTGTGCATTCTCCTTCTAACTAATTTGAGGCTGAGCCGTGGCGGAGCTAGCCTATCAATTATGAGTATTTGATCAAAAAGTGTTGAGCTTCATGTTAAACAAAGTAAATAAGAAGATTTTAGGTAAATCCTAACCAAAGATAATTTACCCTAGATCTAAGATAGAGAATAAGAGTAAGCAAACATAGTACACATAAGATTTAACTGTAACACTAAGTCCTCTTACATAAGGAAAGGGTGGTGATTTATATAACATTAAACAACGATGCAGAATACAAAAGTAAAAAGGGTCACCGATCTTTGCAAGGTTGAACCTCATACATTTGATATGATAAGACTAACAAGTATATGTCGAGAATCTCAACTTCCTTGCTTCTTTCTCCTTCGTGGAGAGACAGAGAGAGAGATCAATGTCTCTCATCTTCTCAGAAAACATATGTCTGTTGATTTTTTTTCCGCCCTCCTTTTCCTTTTTTTCTCACTTAGTGTATAAACTAGGTCTTCTCCATTACCCAACGGTCATTAATCATAATACTTTAGTCATTTAACTATATAATGGGTCGGCCTCTTGAAATGTCGCAATATAAAATTCGCCTATCGAATGTTCTGAATACATGACCTCGGTCATGGCCGAGCTGCGTGTCGTTATAGCGTTATATGGATACGACTGTCGCAAGTAATTTTTCACCGTCCTTTTCCGCACCGCTTCTTGTCTGGTCAGATCTTAACCCATACAGTTAGTCCCTCCGCCCATTGGGATCGCCTCTTGGCGAGCTCGATGGGCGGACTCTGTCAATTCAAAAATTGTGAGAAATTTGAACACTTTGCGCAAGAAACGAGCATCTCATGGCGAGGTAGCGACGTGATGTTTCGAGAGGTACGCTAAACCGTCGCATCAATTCAGAATGTTATTAATACTTCTCATGCATCATTATGTCATACGTTTTCTATGCATTGCATCATTTTCCATGCCCTTTTCATTTTCTAAATAGTGGGGTTTGGTTTTCCTGCCCAGGGCATTTATATCCCTATAAATAGGGGGAATCCCTCATTTTAATGTTATGCTTCTTAATCGCTCAAGAGAAATTTTTGCAACTCCTCTTCTTCTCCTCCGGTGTCTCATATTTCTGTTTTTGTTAGGATATGTTGTGACCACTGCTTTTTTTCCTTATCATTCTCATTTTCTTCAATCAAAGAAATGATGGCTCGGGTTTCTTCCAACTTTGATAAATTCGTTGGTGCTCCGGTACCGTAAAATGATGTACCCAAAATCGAAGAGGGAGTGGGTCTGGTGGAAGACGAGAGTTTTTTGATGGTAGATAAGGTGGTTCCCGTCTAGGGAATGTGACGACTAATTTCAATAGCTCTGCTGGGGAAGAGCCGAAACCTGTTTTCTCAACGATGGATGATTCGGTGCTCACGACATTCAAAGAAATATGGGGGATTCCCAATCACATTGAGCTAGTTCCGGCAGGTTGGGACATACACCATCCGGGCTACTATGCGTTATACACATATACATTCGTCATTGGATACACGCTTCCTCTTCCCTCGTTGGCGGTGGACTTCTGCCGCTTCTACGAGCTGTGTACGGCCCAACTCTCTTCGTACATATACAAGCTTTTCCTTATACTTAGCAAGTATGCGGATCAAAAAATTTCTCTACAACATTTTCATAGAGTCACGATGATTCACATGCGTCATCAAGGGACTAATAGTTTGGTGGTGAATATGGACGACAAGACCAACCGATGCTTCTGAGAAAATTGCTTCTATATCCGCACGGAGCACGTAGTGTCTAACCCTGTCGGGTTTCCCTGGGGCGTGGAATTTCGCCCGTAGGTCTCTTTTTCCTTTTATTATATATTTTTTTAACATGGATGTTGGTCGTCTCTCTTTGGTAACCATAGTGTCTTCTATTTTTGTAGCCGAGAGGGTGCCTCCTCCATAAGTCACCAACATCCGCAAATGGGTGAGCGCGATTCTACCCAACACTATGGGGATCCGCGAATGGGTGCCTTTTCTTGAGAGGTTTGCACAAAAGCCTTCCATTGGTAAGTCGGCTTGTTTCGGTCTTAGTCTCTTTATTCTTGGCTCCATCTTTTTCCTTTATCTTATCTTTATTTGTTCTAATTTCTTGTTGGCGGGTCAGAGAGGAGTGAGAAGGACAAGGGATCCTACCCTTGCTTTCTGTTAACTGTCTTTCTCTGCCCGACTCACACCAAGAGCAAATATGGATGAGGGCAACCAAAGTTTGGTCGCTCGGCAGACCGTGTCCGCAACCAAAATTATTCGTTTGGAGGTTGTTTCACGGTCAAAGAATCTGGTCCCCACAGTCCATTTAACGGGTGAACCTTCTCGTGGCGGTGATGAAGAGACTCCGTAGGAGAGGCGAAGGATAGTGTTGGAAAAGGCGTCTTTAGCTGAAAGGCCCTTGAGGGGCTACCTCATTTTACCGGTGCCTGAAACTGGTGGTGGTTCCAACCAGGGTATGGAGTCGATGCCTATTGCGTGCGTAGAAGAGGTTGTTGTCGCAAAGGGATAGAGTTCCGAAGTTGTTGCTACTATTCCAAGCGACATTGACGTCCCGGCCAGCCTTTACCGCATCTTCGGCTATTGAGAGGTTGAAAGGTGTAGTGGTGGAGGATTATGAATCCGATTCTGACATCGATCCTAAGGACATAAGGATGTTGAGGTTTTTACTAGAGTCGATGTGAGGGAAGAAGGCCCTACCCGCATACTCCAAATCCCATCAAATTTTAACTTGTTGGAGGACACGGTGGATTTGATGCCTCTGTTTGACCTTCTCTGCTCCACCGTCGAAAGCATATTTCTTCGGGAGATTAGTGATTTTGGTTTGTCGTGTGGTGTAGTGGGGATGGCCCTAAGGGTGAGTTCCCTTTTTTTATTTTCTTTGTTTTATGCCATTTTCTTTTGTTGATTCTCCTTTTTTTAGACTTACATACCGGAGATCGAGAGTGCTCATAGGGTTGAGGCGCAGGCCAAAGTTTATCTGAAAATGGTCGAGAAGTGTGGCAGTATCGCAACAAGTGCCATGAGATGCACGAGCACCTTAGGACGAGCACTAATACTCAATCTGTCATGTAGGAGTTGGATAAAGAGGATGAGGAGCTAATGTGGTCTATCCGCAGATGTAGCAAGCTCGAGGAGCTTCTTCGTGACAAAGATGAGGATTTCGAGGTGGGAAAAGGGGTTGTAGTGGAATACGAGGACCTTCTAGCGAAGGTCCTGCCTTTGCTAACCGAGCACCATTAGAGTTGCTAACCTAAGTGCAGAAGTGGACGGAGAAGGTGGCTGAGCTAGAAACGAAGGTGGCCGAGTTGGAGAGAGACGAGGGAGCTCGAGTGGCGGCTTTGGCGTGGGAGGCGGCACTGGAAGACACTATACGTGTCCTCATGTCTGGCAAGAAGCTGAGAAGGAGACGACTACACTAAGGGAATCACGACTAGATGAGTAGATTAGTGAACTTGAACGGGATGCTTCGAGCCTGGAGACCGAGTTACGACTCTCGAGGCTAAGAAGCCTCAGCTGTTGGCTCAAGCTACCCTCAAGAAATTGCCTCTGTTGCTGCCTCCCGCTGTTTGTACGAGTTGTGGGTCCATGTTGAGGCCCAACGAGACACATTTATATATATTTGGGTTTGTGGATGGAGAGACCGCTTTTGAAGATGCTCAGGTCGAGGCACGTAAGGCTCGTCTTGCCTGCGGTTATGACGTTGCGACACCGGAGGCCGATGGGGGTGACGAGATGGAAGATGGGCTTCTTTCCGATGATGAAAATGCTGGAGAAGATGGTGGTAGAGATGAAGTCGAGTTAAATATTTATAGCTTTCTGTACATAGTTTTTCTTTTTGTTCTTTTGTTGTTGTCAGGTGAGGGGCACCTTTTTGGCCTTTTGTAAGATATCTTTTCTTTGAATGAAATGTTGGTTTGTCTTTGTTCGTATATTTTTGGCTTTTCCTTCTCTCTTCCCTTTTGAATTTCTTGGATTTTCTCGTAATAAGTCCTCGACTTCTGGTAGTTGATCCAAGTGGGATCAAACTCGGCTTGCTAATTTGAACTCGACTTTGTTAACCCGAGCGCGATTGAATATCATTTTTAAAATTTTGAGTGAAGCCAATCTTGACTTTTTAGTTCAAGCGAGGTTGAACTTTATCTTGCCAACTTGGGCGAGGTCACTTTGGACTTGCGAATTTGAGCGAGGTCAAATTTTTGTCTCGCCAACTTGGGCGAGGTTAGTTTTATTTTGTTAGTTCGAACGAGATCGAATATCATTTTTGCGTGGCGATGGCGGGGGGACACATGAGTGTAAATTCAAACAAGGTCGAATTGTGACGTGGTGATTTCAAGCGAGACCGGACATCAATATGTTAACTTGAGCGGGGTCAAATTTTACTCACTTGGTGACGGCCGGTGGCCATAAGGGTGTAAATTCGAGTGAGGTCAAATTGTAATCCGTTACGAGTTTGATCGAGGTTGAACCTTCCTTTTATTTGGCGATGACCAATGGCCATAAGGGTGTAACTTCGAGCGAGGTCGAACTTTCCTCCACTTGGTGATGGCCGATGGCCGTAAGGGTGTAACTTAGAGCGAGGTAGAATTGTAACCCGGTGTGAATTCGAGTGAGGTCAAACTTTTCTTCTGCTTGGTGATAGCCGATAGCCGTGTAACTTTGAGCGAGGTCGAATTGTAACCCATTGTGAGTTTGAGCGAGGTCAAACTTTCCTTCCCCTTAGTGATATGCGGGATCGGTGGAATGGTGAAATTTGTCTATTACAATGCCTTTATTGGGGAAACTCATTGCTGCATCATTAATGCGTGCGTCGGGGTGCGTCCCGTTTGTTTAATTTTTCTTTCATTGGAGAGTATTGTGTGTCGGGGTGAGTCCCATTCTAACTAGTCCCTTCATTGACGGGACGGGCAATGCATTTTGTTGCGTGTGCTTCTGGGCACCCTGGGACTTAATTGACTCGAACGGAGTTCGGGTGTGATTTGTAATATTTAGTCGGTTGAACCGGCATAAGATTGCCATAGTGAGCATACGTTCAAGCTTTTTGTGTTTATGTTCTGCCTGTGTTGGAGAGACTGTATGTTCTATTGGCTTGCCGCCCAGTCCCAGGTTGTGGATGCTCTTTCTTAATAAGGTTAGCTTGCTCTCAGCCATTTGTCTGTTATTCGCAATATGGTACGATATGGAGGGTTTTGCTCAATCGTTGCCTGCGGGATGATATAGTGCGGAACGTTGTCCTGCCCTATTATTTTGATGGTGTTTGTTCCTTGTTTGTTCACCTAGGAGAGTGCTCATGTTCCTATCCCAATCCAGAAACAAGGAAAAATAACAAGTTGCAACCAAATGAATGCCATGACCCCAATCCCGATCGTGATGGCGCCCAACACAATTGCTAGGCAAGCCTAACCATTTAACACCTTCAACCCGAGTATGAAGCTCAATACCAGTTAATTAAATATTCATAATAGATAATAAGGCTAAATGATTCAATTGATAGATAGAAACAACACCAAGAATCATGATAACACCAATAAAACTCCCGAAGACCTGGGGTCATGAGTTTAGAGCCTCTAATAACATGGAGTAACAAATTCTCAGTGATACAGATGTTCTAAAACGCAGAAATGATAATGGGATAGAGGAGGAGTCGGGTCCTGCGGACGTCAGGCAGCTACCTCGACAACTCCTGAGAAGATCTGAAAGCGACAAATAGCTCGATTATGCTCCCGAGACACCTGAATCTGCACACATGGTGCAGGGAGTAAAGTGAGTACTTTCAACTCAATGGTAATAGACATATATAATGGCTGATAGTAAAAAATACCAAGATATAACAATGCAAAGCTATAATCAATAATTCTACACATTTTAACGGTAGAACAATAAGTAATGACAGGTAAGACAGGTAGATATCGATGCATGAATGCAATGCAATGCACATGACCGCTGCGGCGCGCAACCCGGTCCATATGGGTACCCGCGCTCACTGTGGGGGTTTACACTCCGTAGGGGTTCCTACAGCCCAAGCGCAATATTATCATAGCATTCGCTGCGGCGTGTAGCCCGATCTACAATCAGTCCAGTTATATGCATGCAAGCCACACGAGCATAGTCAAATTTATCATTTTCAGTTCCAATTTTTAAGGAATTATTGATTAAGTGTTTACAACCTTAGAAATTTACTAACCATTTCGAGACAATGTTTAACTCGGGACTGATATTATAAAAACATGCTAAACTTCATGGAAACAGTGATAATAATCCCTAAGGGATCCAAATAATTGGCATACACCCCAAATATACTCATAACCATCCAAGTATGAGGTTTACCAATCAATTCTTAGTCAATAACACAATATGAACATCACTCGGATGGACTAACCCATAGTCCCCAATCACAAATGACCCTGTACTCACCGTATAGTACGTATATCGCCTCAATATAGCGTCATACCGGGTTTTCAAAATCCCCGGTCATCAACTACATCTATTACTCACCTCAAACCGGCCATAAGACAAGTCCGATAAGTTTTTTTTCTCGAATCAACCTCCTCACACGCCGAATCTGATCAAAACCACAAGGAATACGTTATAAAATATGTTCCGCAACATAACCCAATTGAAAGAACTCGAAAAATACCCAAAAATACAAAGTTGGCAAAACCCAAGCCCCGGTCCCACTCCTAAAAAAATTACGAAATTCACATTACTGGATTTTTTCTCTCGCCACAAGTCCGTACATCTAAAATTCATCAAAATCGGAGCTCCCTTAAATCCCAATTTATCATTTGAAAAGCCAAGTCCTAGTTCTTTAATTTTTCACCCAATTTTCTACCCAAAAGCTCTAGAGGTGGTTCAAAAATGGTGGAAGTAACAAATGGGTCGCGGATGAAATGATATTAAAAACCCTTCTGTAATTGCCCAGTTCCGTCTATGCGAACGCAAGGGTCCTCGCATTCGCGATGAACAAAATTCTGCAGACTAATTTTTACTCTATGTGAACGTGTAGCACCAGATGCGAACGCGATGACTCAGCTCCCAACACTACGCGAATGCGATAACCAAACACGAACGCAATGTACTCCCAGATCCTCTAACGCGAACGCGATGAATAAACCAAACTGGCCAGGACCTCTTACGCGAACGCGTGGCCTCTATCATGAATGCGATGGCCGAAAATCACTACTTTTCACGAATGCATACATTTTCACGAGGTCGCGATGACCAATTTGGTCTGCAACTGCTGCTGAAAATCTGCAGCACTCCAAGTCCAAAAATTCTTTCGTTTAGTCACCCGGACTCACCCCGAGGCCCCTGGGACCTCAATCAAATATTCCAATATTCCCCAAAACATCATACAACCTCGTTTCAATCATCAAAACACGTCAAACAATACAAAAGTCATCAATTCACCACAGATTCAAGCCTAAGTTTATCAAATTCTTCTGAAACACACATTCGATCAAAAACCCGACCAAACGATGTCCGAATAACCTGAAATTTTGCACACATATCCAAAATTACCTAACGAAGCTACAACAACTCTCAGAATTCCATTCATACCTTCTGATCAAAATCTCCTATCAACTGGAATTCGCCAAAATTCAAACTTCGCCAATTCAAGCCTAATTCTACACCGGACCTCCAAATTCAATTCCGATCGCACTCCTAAGTCACAAATCATCCCCCAAAGCTAACCGAACCATCGAAATTCACATCCGAGCCCTCTAACTATATAGTGAACTTTTGGTTGACTTTTCCAAAATAAACTTCCTTCGAAGAGGCTAAGTTCCTTAATTCCAACTAAAACCAATCCAATTCTACCCGATCAACTCAAATACTTGATACAGAAATATAGAGCGACATAATTTTGGGAAAACAGGGCGGTAACTCACGTGATGACGGGCCGGGTCGTCACATCCTACCCAACTAAAACAAACGCTCGTCCTCGAGCGTGTCAAGAAACATACCCGGAGTCTCAAACAAGTGAGGATATCTGCTCCGCATCTCCCGCTCGGTCTCCCAAGCAGACTCATCCACGAGTCGACCTCTCCACTACACCTTCATCGAAGCTATATCCTTTGATCTCAAGCTCTTAACCTAATGACCCAAAATAGCCACTAGCTCCACATCATAGGTCAAATCATCATCCAACTGAACTGTACTGAAGTCCAACATATGAGATGGGTCCCCAACACACTTTCAGAGCATAGACACATGAAATACCAGGTAAACTTCCGACAGGCTGGGTGGAAAATCAAGCATATAAGCCACCTCACCAATCCTCATAAGAATCTAAAAAGGGCCAATGAACCTCGGACTCAACTTCCCTTTCTTTCCAAATCTCGTAACGCCCTTCATAGGTGAAACCTTCAACAAGACCTTCTCACCCACCATATAAGATACATCTCGAACCTTCCGATCTGCATAACTCTTCTAACGTAAATGAGTTGTGCGATGTCTCTCCTGGATCACTTTCACCTTATCTAAGGCATCCTGGACCAACTCTGTCCCCAATAACCGAGCCTCTAATGCTTATACTTGACCTGCTAATAGTTGAGATATTAAGTTACATAACTCACAATATCCTTCTTCATTCTCCTCCACTAGTAATGTTGTCTCAAATCCTGATACATCTTTGCGACACCTGGATGAATAGAATACCGCGAGCTGTGGACCTCCTCCAATATCAACTCCCAAAGCCCATCTACATTGGGCATGTAAATCCGGTCCTGCATCTTCAACACACCATCACTATCAATGGTCATATCTCTGGCATCATCCTGTTGAACTCTATTCTTAAGTACAAGCAAGTGTGGATCATCATATTGGCGCTCTCTAATGTGGTCATACAAGGAAGATCGAGATACCACACAATCCAATACCTGACTAGGCTCTGAAATATCTAGCCTCACCATCAGATTGGCCAAAGCCTAGACATCAACTAAAAAGGGCCTCTCCCCAACTGGAATATACGCCAAACTACCCGTACTCACCGCCTTATGGCTCAAAGCATCATCCACTACATTGTCCTTTCCCGAATGATACAAAATGGTAATGTCATACTTGAGAAACTCAAGCCACCTCCACTACCTCAAATTAAGAACCTTCTGTTAATGCTAAAGACTGCAATGATCGGTATATACCTCACAGGATACACCATATAAGTAGTACCTCCAAATCTTCAAAGCATGAACTATAGCAGCCAACTCCAAATCATGAACGAGGCAGTTCTTCTCATGAGGCTACAACTGACGAGAAGTATACGCAATAATTCTACCCTCATGCATAAACACACATTCGATCCCAACTCTCGAAGAATCACAATACATGGTGTAAGAACCTGAAGTTGATGGCAAAACTAACACTAAAGTTGTGGTCAAAGCTGTCTTGAGCTTCTAAAATCCCTCGCACTCCTCCGACCATATAAATGGTGCACCCTTCTATGTCAAATTGGTCAATGACGAAGCAATAGGTGAAAAACCCTGGACAAACCATCGATAATACCCTGCCAGACCGAGGAAACTCCGAATCTCCGTGGCTGAGGACGGTCTAGGACAACTCTACATCGCCTCTATCTTCTTTGGGTCAACCTGAATACCATCACTAGACACCGCGTGTCCCAGAAAAGCCACAGACCCAAGCCAGAACTCATACTTGGAGAACTTTGCATAAAGCTTCTCCTCCATCAATCTATGTAATACCACTCTCAAATGTTGAGCATGCTCCTCCTGGCTACGCGAGTACACCAAAATGTCATCTATAAAAACAATCACAAATGAATCCAGATATGACCGAAACACATTATTCATCATATGCATGAACGCGACTAGGGAATTAGTTAGCTAAAAAGACATAACTAGAAACGCATAATGCATATATCTCGTCCTGAAAGCTGTCTTCATAATATCAGAATCTCTAATCTTCAGCTAGTGATAGCCTGAACAAAGATCAATCTTCGAGAATACCCTTGCTCCATGGAGCTGATCAAACAAATCATCAATACGCGGTAGTGGATACTTGTTCTTCATTGTTACCTTGTTTAACTGCCTCTAGTCAATGCACATCCTTATTGTGCCATCTTTCTTCTTCATAATTAAGACCGGTACACCACACGGTGATACGCTCGGGCGAATGAACCCCTTATTTTGGAGTTCCTGAAGGTGCTCCTTTAATTCTTTTAACTCAGCTGGTGCCATATGATAGGGAGGAATAGAGATGGACTGAGTGCCCAGCACCAGATCTACCGAAATCAATGTCCCTGTCCGGCGGCATGCTCGTCAGGTCTGTTGGAAATACATCTGGGAAATCCCTCACAATGGGCACATAATCAAGACTAGGAGTCTCATCTCCAACATCTCTTACAAACGCCAAGTACTATAAACAACTTTTCGCAACCATCCGCTGGGCCTTTAGGAAAGAGATCATCCTGCTGGGAACATAATCGGTTGAACCTCGCCACTCAATCATCGGAACACCCGGGATAGCCAACATCACTATCTTGGCATGATAGTCTAGAATAGCATGTTATATCTATATCCAATCCATACCTAGAATTACATCAAAATCTACCATGCGCAATAACAACAAGTCAATTCGGGTCTCCAGATCCCCAATAGTCACCAGACAAGATCGATATACATGATCCACAATAATGGTATCACCCACATGGGTAGATACATGCACAGGCAATGCAATACAACCATGGGTCATACCAAGATGATTGACAAAATATGAAGAAACATAAGAGTATGTAGACCCGGGATCGAATAAAATAGAAGCATCCATGTGGTAGACTGAGATAATACATGTGATAACAATATCCGATGCAACGGCGTCCCTCCTGTCTGGAATAGCATAGATTCGAGCCTGACCACCACTAGATCGATCTCCACCCCTAGGGCGGCCCCTAGCTTCCTGACCCCTATCCCTACTTGACTGGGATGGTGCTAAAGTAGATGGAGTAGAAGAGGAGGGCTGATCCCTCTGCTGAGACCGACTACCACGAAGCCAAGGACACTGTCTCCTTATGTGGCCAAACTCAACGCACCCGTAGCAACTACCCGGTGCCGGAGAAGGGGACTGAAGGGAACCCCTCGCTACAGATGAAGCCTGGGCTGAAGTGTCAGGAGTAGAACTCTGAGCTTGAAGGGCACTAAGTGAAGACTGGCCATGCTGAAATCCTTGAAGACCAGGACTGTTATCATGAAAACACGCTAAACATCATGGAAACAATAATAATAATCCCTAAGGGATCTAAATAATCGTTATACAGCCCAAATATACTCATAATTATCCAAGTTGGAGGTTTACCAACCAATTCCTAGCCAACAACACAATATGAGCATTACTCGGACGGACTAAGCAATAGTCCCCAATCACAAATGACCTCGTACTCACTGTAGAGTACGTGTCTCACCTCAATATATTGTCACAGTGTGATATACCGAGGTTTCAAACCCTCAGGTCATCATCTACATCTATTACTCACCTCAAACCGGCCAAACTAGTTCGCTAAGCTTTTTCCTCTCGAATCAACCTCCTCACGCGTCGAATCTGATCAAAACCACAAGGAATACGTTATAATAAGCTAATGGAACATAACCCAATTGAAAGAACTCGAAAAATACCCAAAAACACGAAGTTGGCAAAACCCGAGCCCATGGCCCACTCCTCAAAAAATTATAAAAAATACATCATCGGATTGCTTGTCTCTCCATGAATCCGTACATCTAAATTTCATCAAAATCGGAGTCTCCATCAAATCCCAATTTCTCATTTGAAAACCCAAGCCCTAGTTCTTCAATTTTTCACCCAATTTTCCAAGAATTAAAGGTTGATTCTTCAATAAATTAGCGTTTCTAGGTCACGGGACTTACCTCCAATCGATTCCCATCAAAACACTCTTCAATTTCTACCCAAAAGCTCTTAAGGTGGTTAAAAAATGGTGGAAATAACAAATGGGTCACGGATGAAATGATATTAAAAACCCTTCTGTAATTGTCCGGTTCCTTCTATACAAACGCGAGGGTCCTCTCGTGTTCGCGATGAACAAAATTCCACAGACCAATTTTTACTCTACGCGAACGTGTAGCACCAGACGCGAACGTGATGCCTCAGCTCCCAACACTACGGGAACGCGATGCACTCCCAGATCCTCTTACGCGAATGCGACCTCACCATCGCGAACGCGATGGATAAACCAAACTAGGCCCCCAGGCCCTCTCACGCAAACGCAGGGCCTCTATCATAAACGCGATGGCCCAGAATTAATACTCTTCACGAACGCGGACATTCGCGATGGCCAATTTGGTCTACAACTGTTGCTGAAAATCTACAACACTCCAAGTCCAAAAATTCTTTCGTTTGGTCACCCGGACTCACCCCGAGGACCCTGGGACCTCAGCCAAAAGTTCCAACATACCCCAAAACATCATACTAACTCGTTCCAATCATCAAAGCACGTCAAACAACACAAAAATCATTAATTCACCACGGATTCAAGCCTAAGTTTATCTAATTCTTTCGAAACTCACATTCGATCAAAAACCCGACCAAACGACGTTTGAATGACCTAAAAGTTTGCACACATATCCAAAATCACCTAATGAAGCTACAACAACTCTCGGAATTCCATTCCGACCCTTATATCAAAATCTCACCTATCAACCAGAATTCGCCAAAATTTAAACTTCGCCAATTCAAGCCTAATTCTACACCGGACCTCTAAATTCAATTATGATCGCACTCTTAAGTCACAAATCATACCTCAAAGCTAACCAAACCACCGAAATTCACATCCTAGCCCTCTAACTATATAGTTAACTTCCGGTTAACTTTTCCAAAATAAGGTTCCTTCTAAGAGGCTAAGTGCCTTATTTCCAACTAAAACCAATCTAATTCTACCCGATCAACTCAAATACTGATATTGAAATGTAGAGCGACATAATTTGGGGGAAACGGGGCGGTAACTCATATGACGACAGGCCGAGTGGTCACCACGAAATCATCTGTTACCTTGATCTGATTGGCGAAAGAGGATAGAGGGGCGTCGTAAAATGAGTCATTTCGTCCCGCACTCGAATGACTGCCTCAGATACGCTTGCAGACGTGCTCAGTGCATAAAGTCCATATTCTCACTTTTGACAGCTTATATTCACTACGTACCAAACCTATCACTACATCAGGACGTGGATTTTGTGTAGATATCAAGTATAATTCCGATTTAATGCAAAGATCTGACCCTGTTTGATTTGGTTATTTCAAAAGGTTGTCTACAACTTTCTCAAGTTGGTGTTTATAATAAGATGGTGTGGCTGCGACAGTCGGTGAGTGAAATCCTAGCTGAATTTTAAATCTAGAGGGAACTAAAATTTTGGCTAAGAAATTCCCCACATATGACATCAAATTGTTTGATCAAAAAGTGTTAGGCTTCTCGTTAAACTAATTAAATACAAAGATTTTAGGTAAATCCTAGACATAGATAATTCACCCTAGATCTAAGATAGAGAATACGAGAGTAATCAAATATAGCACACATAAGATTTAACTGTAACGCTGAAGGAATCCTCTTACATAAGAAGAGGGTGGTGATTTATATAACATTAAACAACGATGAAGAATACATAAGTAAAAAAGGTCACCGATCTTTGCAAGGTTGAACCCCATACATTTGATATGATAAGACTAATTATATGTCGAAGATCTGAGCTTCCTTGCTTCATTCTCCTTCGTGGAGAGAGAGATGAAGGTCTCTCATCTTCTCAGAAAATATTTGTCTGTTGATTTGTTTTTCGCCCCCCCCTTCTCTTCTTCTCACTAAGTTTATATACTAGGTCTTCTCTTTTACCCAACTGTCATTAACCATGATACTTAAGTCGTTTGGCTATATTATGGGACGACCTCTTGAAATGCCATAATATCCAATTCGCCTCTCGAACATTATGAATACATGACCTCGGCCGTGGCCGAGGTGCGTGTCGTTATAGAGTTGTATGGATACGACTATCCCAAGTAACTTTTCATAGTCCCTTGCCGAGTTGGTTCTTGTCTGGTCAAATTTTGACTCATACAATGAGTATAGTCGAACTCAATAGTATGGGTCAAGTTTTGTATTTGTCTTAAAATTTTCATTAAATATATATTAATTTTTAATTTAGAACCCACTAACTTGAAAATATTAGAACTTTAAACTCATAAACTTTAATTATTGGATCCGCTTTGAGTTTGAGGTGCTTGAATGGCACTTTACAACATTGTTTGCTTCTGGATATTGGTCCAATTGATTGTAATTCGTATCGTAAGCTGACTTTGACCAGGATAATTATCTCCCAACTCCTTGATCATTTTATGTAGTCCTAATCTTGTTTCTTGAAACTGCAAACTGCAAACAATATTATTGTCTTTGATGCCCTTTGGTTCCTTTCTAATTAATTAGTTGCATGATCACAAAAGTAATCCATTTATGTAGTTACCTCAGAATTTAACAGTTCATTTGACCGAGAGGATATTATTGATAGTATAACAATGACTATGAGGTCTTTACTTAATACTTACCACAACAACAATCTAATATAATCTCATTTAGTAGGTTTGGGGAGGATAGTGTGTACAAAAATCTTACCGTTACCCTGAAATAAAGAGGTTGTTTTCAAATATACCCTGATATTCTTCACTCCAAGAACTTCCTAAACCCTGAGCTATAGTGATTAATTAATGCAACTATTTCTTTGTTATTTTCTTTCTCTTTTTGCATTCTCCTAGTGGCGTTGAAAAAGTCTCGTAACAAAAATACACAAACACGAACGGCTTGTCTTTTTGCTACCAAAATATCACAACTTGTTTGTTTCCCTCGAATTGTCGACATCTTTGTTATAGTTGCCTTTCCCTTCATTATCTTTCTCTCCCTCCCCTCTGGACCATATAGCAATTTAGAATTAGTGAATTAAGAGAGAATATATGATATATTTGGAATAGTTTTTGTATGTGTATATTTTGAGGAAAAAACAATATGTTCAATTAAACTTATAAAATCTACACTAGATATGTCTCTGCTCTAATCCTAGGTCAGGGTAATTGTTGACGGGGTGTTTAATTGAATCCCCTTCACCCGAAAAAATACATTATAAAAAAGGACAAAAACTAATTTTTTATTAGATTTAAATTGTCGATGGATAGACATAAGGAAAGGAAAGATATTTTCATAAGGAGAGTCAAAAACTGATTAACCGTAAGTGTGACACTCTTATATATGTTTTAAATCCCTCTTATATATATTTGTAGCTTCGTCACAATTAATGATGTAGCCACATAGAGTAAAGGTTATTCAGTTGAACACCTTTAATCGAAAAATTACATTAAATATTTAAAAAAATTATACTATATAGGTTAAAAATTACTTTACTTAAATTTTGACTACAGGGTCTTTACTTAAATTTTGAATGACCTTTATAAAATTTCTGATTCCGCCACTCATCATAGTCGGGTGATATATACATAAGAGTTGCGATTGACATGCAATTGAAGAAGAGTCATCAATAGAACTTTGGTGGAAAGGGATGTGTAAAGGTCCCCATTTTCACGATTCTGTTGCCCATATTTTTGTAACATGGCATGTGATATATATCTCCAACCCTTTGTATGTATTTTGATGTGTTGATTTTAAACCTTCAAGTTTTAGATCTGACGCTTTTCTAGTTGTTCCTACTTTTAAATTTGTTCTTACCTTTCTGAACACTTTTAGTTTCCTTCTTCCACTTAATTGAGACAAGTGTCTACTTTTGCATAAATGTCTTGAGAATCCCAAGGTTCCACATAAAGAAGCAATGAGTGAATTCAATAAAGCCTCATTAATGCGCAACTTGTGATTGGGAGGTACTCTTTAAAACCACATGCACCATACTACACCATATACAACCTTTAGTTTTATGAGTATTGAAATCTCAATTTATTAGATTCTGGATACTTCAATAATAAATACAAAATTTAGGTTAAAAATATGGAATTCTGCTAAACTCGTAATTGGAACTTTAGCTATGCATCTACCTAGAATATAATGCAGAGTAAGATATATTCCTTAGTGCTATAACAATATGTTTCTATGCCCATACCACGGTAGTGGCTTACGTAGTTTATGTGTCAATAAATTGCAGTGGTGGATCTACAAGTTTTTTGAACTTGAGTGCATCACTAAAAAAAATGTATTAAAAGGGAATCTATCCATATTTTTCAGGTAAATTTCAATCAAGTACATTATTTAATTTTTTGTGAGCATAAGAGCCAATAGATAATACTCCATTAAACTAATTCTAGAAAATGCATATATAAAATAAATATCTAATTTGACAGTAAAATTATGGATCCACGTGCCTCATAATCGGGGCAATAAATCCATCAATGCTAAACTGGCACATAACTTTTTTCTGTATATGTAGAGAGAGTTTGAATCGAGAATAATAAATCACGATAAGTCTTGGTAAGCTATTATTAAAGCGGCTTATGTTAAGAGAAAAAAGAACAATGTCTTACATAAGTCAGAAGAAAAAAAAGGTCAAAAGTGTTAGAGAATTTCTCAGGAAAGTAGCCTACCATGTTCATTGTTTCTTTTACATTATATTTTATTTCCTAGTTCTTATTTAATTTGTGTGCGTGTGAGTTAAAATAGGAAAAGGATAACATAAGATATGTTTCCTTAACTTGCTTACAAAGAATCTTAGCTAACACCGTACAGTCCACACGTATGCACTATTTGAATCGTGAATGGAGGCCATTAAATCTAAGATGATTAATAGATTTGTTATAAATAGAGTTTTATTTAAGATAAATATTTATATTTTATAGAAATTTTTGGCATTTTACTTGTGGCTAAGTTATTATTTCTCTATAAATAGATGAGTCTTATTTATTGTAATTAATCCCAATTCAAAAAGAATTCTCTTTTCGTACTTTTCTCTGCAATACTATTTTTCTTTCTTTATTTTTTTATAACACATTATTAGCACGAGCATCTAACCAATTGGGCAGAAACTTTAGGATTGAGCATAATGATTGTCAGTTGTTCCTTGAACTTCTTTCATGATTAAATTCTAGATTTAAGGTTAGTATTTTACCTTATTTTTCTCTTTCAAATCCTTGACATTCTATAATTTAATTTTAAATACAAGCAAAGACAATAAAATTTGATTATAACTGTAACAACTCAGCACAGCACACCACAAGTTCCTAGGCGCAGCAACAGAGAGAAAGGCCCACCTAAATACCTCGACCACTATGTGGTCCCAGATTCCAAGAGAATCAATCTCTGCCAAACCGTTAGAGAAGATGACAAGGGACAACCCTGCAGTGAATAATATAAATTGGAGAGGAGTCAGCTCAAAAGGCATGGTTAAAGTTGCTTATTTTCTTATTTTATAGAATTATAGATCTGGAACCTCCCTTTTCTCAATTTTTCCTTTCTTTTTGCCTTTAGAATTTCCAGAAAGTAGAGGAACATGCCCCTCTTTTGTGGTCTGTAAATCCCTTCAATATTAATATAGTTTCCATCGTTACATTTGGTGCTTTCATTGACCCTTCCTCTCCAAATGGGTGACGGTGCTCATAATACCAGGTTGAAATCCCTTGATGAAGCTGTCAAGCAGCTCCAAGCTGATTCTGCCTCACACACTAAGAGTATGGAGTCGATGCAGACTGTCCTTCACGACATTGTTTCTCAACTAGCATCTCTCCGACCACCACCGCCGGCGCCACCACCGACCACCATCAACCCTACCGCATCTTCTAGGTTCCTCCTCTACGCCTCCACCCCACGCCTCTTACCAACCTCAATACTCTTCGCGGTCCCCTGTTCCCACCTTCTCCCAACAACCATATTCTGCATCTTTTCCGACCTCCACTCTTCCCCAACAACCACAACACCAGATTTTTCCACTTGCCCACCAACCATTTTTGCCATTCAAACGCGACAAACCTGCCCCAATAGATTTACCTAAATTTGACGGAATCAACGCGGAGAGTTGGACCCTCCAGGCTAATCAATATTTTGACAGGTATCATGTTGCCGATGAGGATCGCTTGGAACTTTGTTCCTTCTTTCTAGAGGGAGAGGCCAGGGAATGGTACCAGTGGATGTATAGAAATCACCAGTTATGTGGGTGGTCTCACTTCCTCAAAGCTGTAGTGCATCGCTTTGGCACTAAATCACTGGAGGCACCCGAGAGTTTACTCGCCAAATTGCAAATGACATCCTCTGTCCATGAATATCTATCACAGTTCGAAAAACTGGCCAACCGGACGACGGAGATGTCCCCGCCAATGCTGAAACATTGCTTCACTTTTGGGCTTCACCCAGATATTAAAGCAGATGTGCTGTCTTTTCGCCCAGTCGATCTGAACGAGGCCATTTGGCTGGCTTTTTTACAGGAGCAGAAGCATATGGCCCAACCCAAGTCTTCGACCCGGCCCACATCGTTTAGCAAACCACCAGTTTTCTCTCATATCCACCAAAACACACCATATCCTAAATTGAACCAGCCCCTTTCTCCTTCTTCTCACTCTCCGTCTGCTTCTTTACCAGGTGTAGGTCGTGTTCCTTTCAAAAAACTTACACAGGCAGAAATACAACGCAAACGGGAACTTAACCTTTGTTTTAATTGTGATGAAAAATATCAGAAAGGTCACCGTTGTTCTTCTCAGCCACAACTTTTTCTCTTCTTGCCTGAGGACGATCCCATTGATGACACCATTTTAGACAGCTCTCCTCCACCTTCGGATTCACCTCAATCAGATACTCCTCTTGAGAACCCATCCTTATTAACAATCAGTCTTCATGCTTTTGCCGGTGGGTTGAGCCCATCTACTCTCCGTTTTACAGCTGTGGTCAAAGGCAATCCAGCTCAAGTTCTCATTGATGGAGGAAGCACTCATAATTTTATGCATCCCAGGACCGCTAAAAAGTTCAAACTACCAGTGGAGCCAGCTTCAGCATTTTCCGTTCTAGTAGGAAATGGACACACCTTAAGCTGCCAGGGTGTTATTTATGACGTCCCCATAACGATTCAGGGGTATTCCTTTTCTACCACTTTTTTCGTCGTTGATTTATATGGTTCAGATTTGGTCTTGGGAGTGTACTGGTTGGCCACCTTGGGTCCTAGTCTTACAGACTATGTCAACCGTATTTTTGAATTCACAATTTCTGGTAGACGCATTCGTTGGATGGGTGATCCTATTTCTTCTCCTACTCAAATCAATGTTTCCACTCTTCGTCGTTTTTCGCAGACTGATTCAATTTCATACATCTTGCGTCTCGACCTTCACTCCCCCAATCCCACCAACCAATTGGATTACCCCCATGATTTATCTTCCCTCCTTGAGGCATTCACTGATGTTTTTCAACCTCCAACTTCACTGCCTCCATCTCGAGGTCAGGACCATCACATCCCATTATTACCCGGAGCTAGCCCCGTCAATGTACGCCCATATCGGTACCCCTACTTTCAAAAAGCTGAAATTGAGCGCCAAGTCTCTGAAATGCTGCAAAGCGGTGTCATTCGCCCTAGCTCGAGTCCGTATTCATCCCCTGTTCTCTTGGTTCGGAAGAAAGATAGGACATGGCGTTTTTGTGTAGACTATCGGGCTTTAAATTCAATCACCGTGAAAGATAGATTTCCTATCCCAACTGTGGATGAACTATTTGATGAGCTTCATACTGCCCGCTTCTTTTCCAAGTTGGATCTTTTGGCCGGATATCATCAAATTCGACTTCACCCTCCAGATATTGAGAAAACAGCATTTCGAACTCACGAGGGCCATTATGAGTTTACTGTCATGTCGTTCGGGCTTTCAAATGCCCCCTCTACTTTTCAGGCAACCATGAATTCCATTTTCAAACCATTCCTTCGCCAGTTTGTACTAGTTTTTTTTGACGACATTTTAGTATATAGTCAGTCATGGGATGCTCATTTATCTCACCTTCGCTGTGTCTTTGACACCTTGCGTCGCAATGCACTAGTTGTCAAGCGTTCGAAGTGTCAATTTGGACAATCTTCAATTTCTTACTTGGGACATATTTTGTCGTCGGGGGGGCTTCAGGTTGATCCAGAAAAGATAGCTGCAATTCTTTCCTGGACGATACCTTCTTCTGTTAAGGATGTACGAGGGTTTTTGGGATTAACGGGCTACTACCGACGTTTTGTCAAAGGGTATGCCCAATTAGCCTCCCCTCTCACCGACCTTTTAAAGAAGGATTCCTTCTTATGGTCCGATGTTGCCTTGACTTCCTTCAACAAGCTCAAGCAGGCTTTGAGTTCAGTTCCCGTGCTCTCTCTTCCTGATTTCTCCAAGACATTCACAGTTGAAACGGATGCCTCGGGGACAGGTATTGGTGCAGTGCTCTCACAGGAGGGGCATCCTATTGCTTTCTTCAGTCAAAAGCTCTCTTCAAGGATGCAAGCTGCCTCTACTTACAACAGGGAAATGTTCGCCATAACACAGGCTGTCCAAAAATGGCGGCAGTATTTGCTGGGACGTCGATTCATCATTATCACTGATCAGCAACCTCTCAAATCATTGACTAGTCAAGTGATTCAAACTCCGGAACAACAACGTTGGTTAAGCAAACTCATTGGGTATGATTTTGACATCCACTACCGTCCAGGAAAACTGAATTCTGCTGCAGATGCTTTATCTCGCATGCCTGCCCTTCTTGCCTTATCCTTAGCCGTTTCTGAATTAGCTCTGATCGATCAACTACGAGCCTTCAACAAAACTGATGTTGGCATGGTGTCCCTGCAACAGCAATTGGCACAAGACCCGGCATCGCTACCTCATTTCACTTTTCAGGAGGGCCTTCTATTGTTTCGCAATCGACTGGTGGTCCCCAAAAATGACCACTTGCGCTATTTGTTGTTGAAGGAGTTCCATTCTTCGAAAATGGGTGGTCACGCTGGAATTTCCCGCACATTTCATCGCCTTTCCTCTAATTTTTTCTGGGCTAACATGCGGACTGATGTCCAGAAATTTGTCAGTGAATGTCAAACTTGTCAACAAATGAAAGACTCGACTTTAAAGCCTGCTGGGTTATTGTCTCCCTTACCAATACCCGATGTCATTTTTGAGGACATTTCGATGGATTTTATAACTGGTCTTCCATCCTCTCAAGGGCACACTGTTATTTTGGTTATCGTGGATCGTCTCTCCAAATATGGCCATTTTGTGGGCCTGCCTTCCCATTTCACCAGTCAAAAGGTTGCTGAAGTGTTTGTCCGTGAATTCATTCGTCTACATGGTTTTCCAGTCACAATTGTGTCCGATCGAGACCCTCTCTTCCTCTCTGAATTTTGGAATGAGCTTCACAGGCTGCAAGGGACTCAATTAGCTCTGAGTTCAGCATACCATCCTCAGTCGGATGGTCAAACAGAGGCTCTCAATAAGTGCCTCGAAATGTATCTTCGTTGCTTTGCCTCAGACACTCCATCTACTTGGTTTTCGTTGTTGCCATGGGCTGAATTTTGGTATAACACCTCATACCAGCATAGTTCTAAACTTACTCCATTTGAGGTAGTGTATGGTCGACCCCCACCAACTGTTTCGAGGTATGTCCGAGATAGTTCGACAAATCCTGTTGTGGCTGCCTCTCTGCTACAACGAGATGAAGTATTGGCAACCTTGAAGGCTAATTTACTTCGGGCCCAAGAACGTATGAAACACAATGCGGATAAGGGCCGCCGAGAAGTGGTTTTTGATATAGGGGATTGGGTGTACGTCCGTCTTCGTCCATACCGTCAACTTTCACTTCGCCTCCAACGCCAAACTAAACTGAGTAGGCGCTTCTTTGGCCCCTTCCAAGTGGTGCAGAAGATAGGTCTTGTAGCCTATAAATTAGCATTGCCTCCTTCATCCAAAATTCACCCTGTGTTTCACGTTTCAGTCCTGCGCAAGTGCTTAGGCAATCCCTCTAACCAGATCACCCCAATTGATCTTTTGGACCAATCCTCTTCCCTGGTTCTTCTACCAGAAGATGTGTTACGCTGCAGAACCATTTCTCGTAGTGGCCAACAAATCCATCAATGTCTTATTAAATGGTCAGGTCTTCCAGTTTCAGATGCTACATGGGAAGACACTAACAATCTCCTTCACAAGTTTCCCAATCAGAACCTTGAGGACAAGGTTCATCTCCACGAAGGCGGCATTGTAACAACTCAGCACAGCACACCACAAGTTCCTAGGCGCAGCAACAGAGAGAAAGGCCCACCTAAATACCTCGACCACTATGTGGTCCCAGATTCCAAGAGAATCAATCTCTGCCAAACCGTTAGAGAAGATGACAAGGGACAACCCTGCAGTGAATAATATAAATTGGAGAGGAGTCAGCTCAAAAGGCATGGTTAAAGTTGCTTATTTTCTTATTTTATAGAATTATAGATCTGGAACCTCCCTTTTCTCAATTTTTCCTTTCTTTTTGCCTTTAGAATTTCCAGAAAGTAGAGGAACAGGCCCCTCTTTTGTGGTCTGTAAATCCCTTCAATATTAATATAGTTTCCATTGTTACAATAACCCTAATGGAATTAGTAAAAAATTATAACCACTCGAAGTTGTAAAATTTCACTGTCTTGCTATGATCAAATTTATGCATGATTGTGGGCAAAAATATGGAAGCACATCCCATTGAGTTTGCTTCATTCCCGTTCCCTTAAGAGAATGTAGACCAGTATGTAATAAGTTTGTAAAAAGATAAAATTATTACCGAAAATGTATCAATGAATGTACGTGGTAATAGACGAAATTATAATCATCATCATCGTGGTAATGAGAATAATAAGGATTCTCAAAATAATCTCACTCTGTGAAAGTAATATTTGTCATCAATTTGACATGAGATATTGTAAACACATATAGATAATTATGGTCCATACATGATGTAAATGGGACAACGTCCGATTTGAATACATATTCATTATTGGAAGAATATGAACGTACTAGTGGTAGAGGATATAGGGGTGGGCATCGGTCGATTCAGTTCGGTTATGAATATTATCGGTATAGCATATCGGTTATCGATTTATAAATTTGATATATCGCTAATCGAACCGATAAAATATTGATTAATCGGTTATCGATCATTATCGATTTGGTTATCGGTTTACTCGATGAGATAACTCAATCTAGAGTTAAGCGAAAAAGAGAAGACAATTCACTAGAGTTAAGCAAAAAAGAGAAGAATCCACATATAATATACTACCCATTTCGGCATTCTGTCCGGTAGAAATTAAAAGCCTAATGTATAAGAGTAAAGGCTTACGCTAGGAGTAGCTAGTAAGGTCTATGAAGAATGAAGATGAAGCAACTGAAGAGTACGACCGAGAAAGAATATCAGAGAATGAACTGAAGCCCTAACATATGTATATACTTAAGGATAAATTCGTAATTTTATTAATTTTTATTGGGTTATCGGTTAACCCATTAACAAAATTGGAAAACCGAAACTCGAACCAATAACACAATAGTGAAATTTTTTATAATTTTCTCTTTAAAAGAGATATTTATCGTATGGATGTTGATGAATATGAGGTCGTACATAATTATTGAGAGCTCTAGAAGAGTCAATTATTACTATTTTTGACGATAAAATTATTTATCAATAAGGCATTGTGTTGTAGTAAGTCTCAAAGAAACTTATTATGTTTCTAAAGTATTCAAGAAAACGGTTGGTTATATTGAGACTATAAATAAAGGAAAGATTCAATATCTTCTATTACTACAACTTGTAGCGGGATAATATGCATGTAAAAGATTACCCACTTTATTCTCTAGTTTGTACTACACAAATAAAAGAATACCGCAATAAAGTGGATACTTATTGATATATAAACCTAAAGTTTATCAATATTGATAATTTATCCTGTTGTCACAATTAGTTTAGCCATGTTAATTTAAGTATGATGTGCAACGATAAAAGAGAAGTCATATCGGTAAATATTAAAGAACTAGAAAGTTCTTTATGAATTTTCTTATGTTGTTTATTCTCATTAATTAATTGACCAATTAAAATTCGGTTGAATCCCATGAATTCTGGAAATATCAAAGGTGAATATTGACTCATTCACCTGCCATGTATACTACATAAGATGCATCTATGAGAATGTTACATGTGCGATTATTATTAACCTGCAACAAACCTGCAATATGGTGTTTGCCTGATCGCTTGCTCAATAATTTAATTTAGAGCATATTCTAGATGTTTTATTCAAGATAATTCATCTTCATAAGTTGGTTTACATCATAGTTAGTTTAGCAAAATAATTTATTGAGTGCCTCCACTTAATAGCTAAACTATTGCTTATGAGAACAAAATTATCTATATGAGTTGATATACGTTATATACGAAAATATATTACATTCCCCTCACAAGTGGTTCATGGTCAGGAAATAAATAATTTTATCTTATTATTATTGATGTAGGGTGTACATTTTGATTAATACCATAACACACAAAGGCGGGTTTCTAAAATTGAGGAAGAAAGTTAATTTTCTAACACGAGGGGGATATAAAATAAACAATAGAGAAAATAATTATGTGGAATGAATTATCATGTGGATATCTAGATCCTCGAATAAGATACTATGAACTTGAAGTTCAAAAAAGATAATTCATCTGCAATATATTGCAAAGAATGCCAGGCGCATTTGCTGACTCAAAAAAAAATTATATTCTCATTGCAAATGCTCATATTAAGTCCTAGAAGGATAAAGTCTATGGTACGCTTAAAGCGTATAGACAAATCGATTGAAAATAAAACTTCTTGATAAAGAAGATGAGCAAATCATCAAAATGATCATAATAAGGAGACACGTGATAATATGAATGAAGAGATATCTATGTTATATCTTTATGAACAAAGGGAGGTTGAAATCGATATAAAATATTTGTTGACGACATCTATGATAGTGCTAAACATATATGAGGATCTTAAGTCTGGAGAAATAATTTGAATAGAATTGGTTTCATATGAAAGACATGTAGCTTTGAACATGTAGTTCAAATACTTGAAAGTATAAAATTAACAGAGTAAGCAATCACTTTTATCTTATATGTCTAATATTACATAAAAACTCTATATGCATCTAATTAAAGTTTATTATATGACTTAACTTATATGATAATCCTTGAAGGATTTAAATCTCTTAAAGCATATATAATTCTTGATCTTGAAATACCACATTCTAAATGCAATTTTGTAACGACTCGGTCAGTTTTCTGAGAGCTATAGCCCTGTTTTCCTCATTTCTATTTTTTATGTGTTGTTTAGCTGTGTTGAGTTGTATCGAGTTGGTAGGTTTGGGTTTGGAGTAGTTTTGGAATGAAAATAATCACTTAGTCTCTTAGTTAGAAAGCTAAGTTAGAAAAGTTAACCGGAAGTTGGCTTATGAGTAAATGAGTTTAGATTTGGATTTTTATGATACGATTAGCTCGTTGGGTGATTTTAGACTTAGGAGCGAGTCCAGAATGTAATTTGGAGGTTCATGGTAGAATTCGGCTTGAATTGACAAAAGTTGGAAGTTTATAAGTTCCTAGGCTTGAATTCGAGGTTGATTTGGTGTTGTTTTGGGTGTTCAGAGGTTCGACTAAGTTCGGGTAGTGATAAATGAGTTGTTGGAATTATTGGTTGAGGTCCCGAGGGCCTCAGGTGAGTTTCACACAGGTTTGGTGTGTGTTGGGCTCATTTTGCTTATGTTTCGATGCCCTTTCTTCAAGTTTAAATGATATCATATTGAATAAATGAGCTCCGATTTCCTTTTTGATTGAAGCATTAGATCCATATCATAATTACAGACCCGTAATAAAAAGAATCGTCAAATTTGGACATCGTATGAGGATTTTATGGTCATTTTACTAAGACTTAGGTTACTAGATTTTTTTAGTTTAATTATGAAATTGCCACTGGTGGCGTATTTAAAAATCTGCACTATTTTCGTTTTTGAGATTTGATTGATGATTTTAAAGTGAAATTGAGGGAGTTAGGGCTTGAGTTTTGGAGAGTTTTAGGATGGGATTTGAGCGACCAAACAAAGTCCGATTTTGACAAATTTTATATGGTTAGACTCGCGAGAAGACGAGGTTTATTATTCTGCCATTCTAACGGGTTTTGAGACGTGGGATCAGGGGCTAGATTTTGGCCGATTTTGGATTTTTGGCATATTTATGTAGTTTTTATTGTGTAATACGATTCTTTAGACTATGTTGATAATAGTATTCTCATTATAATAGATGCAGAGCTTTTGGAGACCGAGTCCAGAGACGAGGGCATCCCGGAGTAGGATTTTATGTTGTTGAGGTAAGTAACAGTTTCAACTTTGGCATTAAGGGTATAAACCTAGAGAATTTGGTTTTGTGTGACTGTTTGGAGGTGATACCTACGCTAGGTGACGGGCGCGTGGGTGTATACCTCGAGGGATGGAGACTTGGTCCGTCCCGTGATGCCTCATAACCATCATCTTTGTTTACGTAGTTACTTGTTGTTGAACTTGTCTGCCTTCATGTTAGAGATCATGCTTAGGCTTTATTCATGCTCACATTATTTGTAGTCAGTTATAGAAATTATTGTACATGTTTACCTCAGTCTCTATTAATTGCTAATATATTGTGATACGTGATGTGAGTTGTTTCCCCTTAGTTGTTGATGGTGGTGAGGTTAGTAAGATACATGATTGAGTAAGGGCGAGGGCCTGGTTGTGAGGATAATAATATCGTAGCACGTAAATTGGCCGTGCAAGTCCAGGTATTGATACCATAACGCGTGAGTTGTCAGCATAACACGTGAGTTGACCATGAGGATCCAGGTATTAATATGGTAGCACGTTAACGCTTGGGGTTTAGGAGCTCCTCCATAGGATATTAATATCATAGTGCGGGAGTTGTCCGCGTAGCACGTGAATTGGCTGTGCGGGTCTAGGTACTGATATCGTAGTGTGTGAGTTGTCAGTGTATCACGTGAGTTGACCGTGCAGATCCAAGTATTGATATGGTAGCACGTGAGTTGTCCGTGTTTAGCACTTGGGCTTTAGGAGCCCCTCCGGAGTCCGTACACACCCCCCAGTAAACGTTGAGTGTTGAGTATATATGGTGTTGACTGTTGAGTGCGAGTGCTGAGTGATGAAGTATTATTGCTGTGAGGTTGCATTTACTTTTGTTGTTGCTCCATTTACCTGTTAACTTTTTGTGGTATTTGTTGATTTTATGGAATTTACTTTTTTATTCATGTTTATTGTAAATTATGAAAATAAATAATTGGAGACTTAGCTCGTCACTACTGCTCAGTTTCTTAGTTATTTTTGTTATTACTAAGGTGGATGTACTCATACTACACCCTGCACTTTATGTGCAGATCCAGGTGAATTAGAGCGTGTCGATCGTTGAGTTCAGGCCGACTTTAATTGGAGACTGCAAGGTAGCTACTAGCGTTCGCAGGACCTTGTTACTCCTTTTGTCATTTCTTCTTTGGTGAGTTAGACAATTTATTTATCTTAGTACATAGTGTTAGACGTTCATGACTTAGTGACACCCCGATGCTTGAGGATAATCGGTTTAGTAGTAATATTTTGGGAAGTAGACTTGCCTTATAACACGATAGGCACTATCACAGTCATGGTTTAATTTTAGGTCGTGATAAATTTGTGCCCATATATATCTTGCAATAACTATAAGCATGATAATATGATAGCGAGAATCTCTATGGAGATATTGAAATGGCCATTCCACGACATTTTATGATGACATTACATATATCTCAAGAATGTTGATTTCAAGATGCAACATCTTCATTTAAGTTAATATGGCTGATTTGTTTATCAAATCTTTACCAACGATTTTTTGAAAATGGTGTACAATATTGGAATATGAAGGCTCAAAGATGCGAATTGGTGCTCTCATTAGGGGGAGTTAATATGCGCTGTACATTTTTTTTCTTATAAGGTTCCCACTAGGTATTTCTTGCAAGGTTTTTAATAAAGCAACCAAAAGGCGTATTTCTAAACATGTATACTCTTTTTTTCTTCTTTAGAATGTTTTATAGCTGAATTTTATTTTTGTTAAGGTTTTAACAAGACACATTATCTGTTGAATGACATTCAAGGGGGAATGTTATAAATTGAATTTTATTTAAGGTTCATGTCTATATTTTAGAGAGATTTTAGGGATTTTACTTGGTAGCTAAGTCACTCTTTCCCTATAAATAGAGGGTATTTATTCCATTATGATTAATCCCAAACCAATAAGTATTATCTTTCCCTATTTTTCTCTACAATACTATTCTTCTTCCTTTATTGTTTTATAACAAGGTTTAATATGTCTATCTATAAATACAAAAAAATTATTTTTCTTATATTTATACAGTTTAAGGGGAAAGTAATCAATTTTGTTGAACTAGAATCTTCACTAAATTCGTAATATTGAGAATCAACACAGTAATAGCTGAACTTATTTAGGGAATTTCTTGTTTAATTTATCAATTCTATTATTATTTTTTTGAAAATAAAATCAACTAGTGATGTTCAAACCAACTGCAAATTTTGGCCAACACAATTGTTTCTAGGCCACTAAAGCTTTGTTGCTATCTTTGCTTCATCTGTCCAGAGAAACCTCTTACAAATGGTCTCAATCTTTAGAATAATCTTCTTTGGTAGAGGGAAGATTTGAGACCAAAAGGAATAAATGGCAATCAGAACACTTTTGATCAATTGTAAACCTCCTGCATATGATAGAAATTTTATTGTCCAATGCTTAACACTAATGAGCATTTTATCCAGTAGGGGTGATACTGGGCTACACACAATCTTTTGGCACTTAATGGAACCCCCAAGTATCTGAATGGCAGTGTGCCTGTGGAGAAGTCTGGGCATTGTTTAATCTATTGCTGAACTTTCACTGGTACCCCTCCAAAGTAGATACAACTCTTGTTGGTTTGCAATCAGCCCTGAGGAGATGGGAAAGTGTTGAAAAATACTCATAGAGCAGTTAAATGGACACCACATCACTTCTACAAAGCATCAACAAATCATCTGCAAAGCTGAGTTGCACTATGTTCAACTTCTCACATCGGGGATGATAGTTAAAATCTTGCATGTTCTTCAGAGTTTTTAAGATTCCGGTCAAGTATTCCATGGCCAGAACAAAAAGATAAGGCGACAATGGATCCCCTTGTCTGACTCCTCTTTTGGCATCGAATGAAGCTGTTGGCTTGCCATCTATATCACTGACACCCTCACGTGGAAAGAGCTACCATTCTTAAGCAACTATGAAATTTGTGTAAGAAGAAGGATCGCTTATGGATATAGTGGATCCCAACATACTATATAAAATAACATGTGATATGGAGTGTAAACGTGAAACAAGCTTCGTGGCTCACACGGAAATATTAGGAGCTACAAAGTACATGAATGAAGCAAATATAGAGTGAATGAGGGGATGAATACGAGGAGCTACTCCATCACAGACATGTATAATAAGCTTAGAGGAGAGTTCCCAAAAGCTGAATAGAGGAGACTAATATGTAATAACACCAGCAATCCTAAATGGATCGTTATCTTTTATCAAGCAATCCTGGGCAGACTATACGCACGAGATATGCTTATCACTTGGAGAATATTATCCAATCCATCATATTCGTTGTGTGAATGAGGTATAGAGGACCACGATCATCTCTTCTTTAGATGCACCTATTCAGCAGCAGTTTGGAGGAAACTATTATACTAGATTGATGTCAAAAGAGATGTGTCTGGGTAGAGTAAAGAGGTAAAAGGGGCTACAAAGCATGCACGAGGTAAACATCCATCGACAACAATATACAGAATGCTTCTAACTTGCACTGTATACCATATATGACAACAAAAAAATTGGAGAACTTTTCGCAGGCGATGATCCAAGAGGTTCATTGTCAAGGAAGCTTGAGTTCTAGTCTAACTAAAGAATTTCAAAAGTTGAATTTCTATCCTTAGTTTGTCTATACTTAGAACTGGTGTTACTTGTTTTGATGACCCTAGGTTTGGGACTGCATGTCCAAACCTAGGCGGATAGTGATAGAGTTTTTGTTATAATTGTAAATATTTTTCCTAGTAATATAAATTAATTACCAAAAAAAAAAAACATTCAACTAGTACTAAAGTGTTCACTTAAACCTGAAGATTGACAGACAAAATGATTTGATTTTAGTTGGTAAGTCGTATTTCTAGGTTTTGTACATAGGATTTGGCTGCAGCTGTTGTTGGAAGCCATTAAGTCAATCCCTTTATCCTTCACTTTATTTGTTGAACTAACCAATCTTCATGCATGGAAAAGTAGGTAAAACCACCAACTTTTCCTTATTATGAATAAAACAAAAGAGAATAAATTAAATATTATGAACATTTAAGTAAGATAGCTATTCTTTCCCTTTTTTCTGGGATTTTCTTTGAATATTGATTGAACAATCTGATAACATCATCGTTGCAGCTAGGGGCCGTTTGGTTGGTTGTGATATATAATCATATAAAATCCCGTATAAAATATTACGTAGTACCATTTGAGATTGGTCGTGTAAAAAAAAAATTGACGTATTATTCAGGGTGCGCACCTTTAAGTCGGCAGCATCAAATAATATTAACATTAAGTCATGCGAGAATTTTGTACATTATTTTATATGAAATAAAATATATAAGGAGAATACATATATTAGAAATATGGGGAATAAACTATTTGAATACGAAAATTCCCTTAGAGTAATTAATTCTTGTATACAATAGTTCCTTTATTATTAACTACCGCATAATAATTCATTTACAAATCACTCGCATAACAATTCAATTATCATATACTATATAAACAATTATCCTTCAACCCTAAATTAAGTAGGATTAATTATAAAAAGCTATATTATCTGACCTCTCTCTGTTCAGTTACTATTATATGGTCCATCAATTACCCTTTAATTTTACTAGTATTTTATTCGAATTTTAAACAGTGTGTGTTTTACGAAAAGGAATACCAAATAAAATAACAATGCAAGAATCTGGGATTTCCAGCTTCCCACCGATCATTAAATGTTAATCAACCGCCCAAAATTTTGTTTTCCAATCTTTTAAAGCGTTTCTAAATTCCTAAAAGCGACGTCGCAACAATTTTCCACGTTGCTACTTACCTTAATAGCTATAGATGTTAGTTAGTGGCGGAAATAATTTCTTTTTAAAAAAAATTTCAAATGTAAAAAATAAACTACAAAAGTTTAAAAATTGTACATCTATTATTAGGGGTGTACAAAAAAAACTGATAAACCGTACCAAACCGGTAATCCGAGTCAAACCGAAAAAAAATCCGATCATGAGTTGGTTTGACTTGGTTTGGTGTTGGAAAAAATAACCCGACCATAATTGGTTTGGTTTGGTTTTAACTAAAAAAAGTCAAACCGAAACCAAACCAATCTGATATTATATTTATTCAATTTTTACAAATATTTTATACATATAGATTTTTATTTTTAATACAATTCATAAATATTTCTTAAACTTTTTCACAGTTTTATCTTTAAACATATTGTTTCAAATTTGGAATTAACATTATTGAATGTTCCGATAAATTTAATAGTTCATAAAGGTAGTAATTCAAATAAACTTCACATCAATACTAATGCTAACTAAGAAAATTCAATTCAACACTAGAAATGATAATAGTGTGAATATCTATTTTTCAGTTTTGCATTGTTTATATTGAAAATGCATAACTTAGTTTATCTTTTTCTTTAGTGCTTAGTTGTGTACCTAATATACTTATAGTTGTACTTATTTAAGCATAACTTATATAGTACTTTTAGATTATGTTAATATTTATCATGACTTATTACTTAGTAATATTTTCTTTGCGATGCATATCATACTATTGTATTATTTTCTCAAAAAATACATTATATAGTTGTATCTTTGTAGGATTAGAGAAGTATATGGAGCACAAGTTATATCTTTGTGCTATCAAGATTATCGGAAAAAAAATCCGAAAAACCCGAGAATGAGAAACCTGATTTCATTGGTTTGGTTTGGTTTATAGATTTAAAAATCTGACACTATTGATTTGGTTTGGTAATTGAAAAATCCAAACCAACCCGGCTTATATACACCCCTATCTATTATATGTAATACTGACGAAAACAGTTTGATGTAAATATGGACCTATATAGTAAACAGAGGAGTCACTAGCCGCGGAATTTAAAAAAAAAATTCATATATAAGTTAAAACTTTCTATAATAGTCTTGCTTGTTCTAATTATTTTTATTACTTTTTTAAAATACTGTGATATAAGATATATATTACAATATAACTATATATTAATATTGTTATAAAAATTTTTGACTGTATCAAACTTTGAGAATGCTTTGTCCCGGCTCCACAGCCAGCTAGCTATAGCCAAATTTACTTCAAGATTTTTTCTCCAACATTAAACTTGAAGTTAAAGCCCACCACCACCATAGAAACTTGAGATTCCTTATTCCTATTATTACATAGCTTCTGTCTCCAAAACTCACAACACACATCTTCCTCCATTCTTACACAAATAACACTTCCCTCTTCTTTCACTTTCTGTCCATTTTTCTCAGCTCAACATTATTCTTTCCCGTACACAATCAAAGCAATGAAACTTCCCTTGTTTTTCAGATTATTAATAAGCTTCTTGTTCTTACTATACAAACCCCTGAAATGTTTTTCCTCTACTACTTTCAACACCCAAAATAATTCATCAATGTTAATTTTGGCACTAAAAACTCAAGAAATGTCATCTGGGTCCTTCCCTAGAGCTGCAAACAAGCTTCCATTTACACACAATGTAACTCTTACTGTTTCTCTTTCAGTAGGTACACCTCCACAGAATGTTACTATGGTACTTGACACAGGCAGTGAACTCTCATGGCTACATTGCAACTCAACCCGAATCAACCAACCCCTTTTCAACCCGAACCGGTCAGTTTCCTACCGACCCGTTTCTTGTTCATCACCTACTTGTACGACTCGAACACAAGATTTCTCTATACCAGCTTCTTGTGACTCCAAGAATTTATGTCATGCTGTGCTTTCTTATGCAGATGCTTCATCTTCTGAAGGGAATTTAGCTACGGATACGTTTAATATTGGTGGGTCAAATTTTTCGGGTACTATATTCGGGTGCATGGATTCGGGTTTCAGTAGTAATTCAGATGAAGATTCAAAGACAACCGGGTTAATGGGTATGAACCGTGGAGCACTCTCTTTTGTTTCACAAATGGGGTTTAAGAAGTTTTCATATTGCATTTCGGGTTCGGATTTTAACGGCGTTTTGCTTCTTGGTGAGTCTAATTTTACTTGGGTTTTGCCGTTAAATTACACGCCGTTAGTTGAAATTTCACTTCCATTACCTTATTTTGATAGAGTAGCATATACTGTTCAACTTGAAGGTATTAAAGTTTCGGATAAATTACTTTCAATACCAAAATCCGTATTTGTACCCGATCATACCGGAGCGGGTCAAACCATGGTTGATTCGGGTACCCAATTTACATTCCTACTTGGTCCAGCTTATACTGCACTAAGGAATGAGTTTTTGAATCAAACTAAGGCAACTCTTAAGGTTCTTGAGGATCAAGATTTTGTTTTTCAAGGTGCAATGGACTTGTGTTATCGTGTACCTGTTAAAGCAACGAGGTTACCTGCATTACCATCAGTGAGTTTAGTATTTCGGGGCGCGGAAATAACGGTCTTGGGCGAGCGATTATTGTATCGAGTACCCGGTGAAATTCGGGGCAATGACTCGATACATTGCTTCACATTTGGAAATTCCGAGCTACTAGCTCTCGAGGCATATATTATCGGTCACCATCATCAGCAAAATGTGTGGGTGGAGTATGATCTTGAAAAATCTCGCCTTGGTTTTGCTCAAGTACGGTGTGATGTAGCGAGTCAAAGATTTGGTCTCTATCGTTAATCAGAGGTCAAATACCTACTATTATTTATATTATATATAATTCGAGTGAAAAATAGTGCGTGCTTCTGCCCTAGTCAAACAACAACAACAAACCCACTGTAATCCCACAGGTGAATCTGGGGAGGGTAACCTTACCCCTACGTGTGAAGGTAGAGAGATTGTTTCTGCCCGAGTCCATAACACCAAAATAGATGGTGGAAAACATGTTGATGCAATTAGTTATACTACTATGGTGTGATTAATTGACTTTTGCAACTAACTAGGTTTGAAATGTGGCAAGTGGTCCCAAGAAATTACACCGATGCAATTTATGAATTGCCATACTGAAGATGAAGTGTGGGTTGGTTTCATGACTAGAATATGGTTGGTGATTTTAAAGAGAGGATTTCAATTAAGAAGATTGTCCTTTCACAATTTTGTACATTACCTTTTTTGAGTTAGACAGAAGTTGGATGGTTGAAATTTAGATATTCTTTGAGCTGGTTCAGCCATAACTGTATGGCTGAAGATAAAGGGTGTGCTGTTTTTTCAAAGGCAATTAATAATCTTCTTGTAGATTCTTGTCGTGTTTGTAGGGAAATATATTGCTTATTGTAATAAATCCTCTTAATTGTTGGAAATAATTTTTCCAAGCCATTGGTATACTTGTCCTCTCCAATATCACTGTCAAAACGTGTATTTTGGTAAAATGTTATTTTCACGGCTTTAAAAATAAAAATAAAATTTAAACATTGGACCACCTGGCGAAGTTTCTGTGGATATGTATGTTTGGATTTACTCTCTCTTTGTTCTATATGTCCCCTCCATGCCTTTTTGGCTTGCTTGAAATTTTCGTTAAATGAAAAATTGATATTGATGATCTTCAATATTAAAGTTGAGATGAACAAAGTAATTTAGCCTATATATATACACATGTAAAGAATTGTTAATCTTTTTCGTGTTCTACTGTAACTTGTATCTACTGTTATCTCTCACTGTTCTGCTTTGTGATTGAACTTTCTTACTATTAAACTTGTCTTCTAACTCTTTCATTATGAAAAGGACCATATAGGTTTGGCCATGCACACATTTCCGTGGCTCTGCCCATAAACACTGAATCGAAAGCTACTTCGGGCGCATGACTTAGTCTTTAGTTTTTTTTATTGCTTTTTTAATTTCCTTTAACTTTTGATGGCACTTCATATGGTGAGATTGGATTAAAGGCTCGTTTGGTATAAGAAATTAAGGATAATTAATCTAGTATTAAATTTGAAATGAGTTTATCTTATATTTGGTTGAGATAAACTTATTGTATAACTAATCCCGAGATTGTAGTATTTTTTTTAATCCATATGAGAGGGTGAAATAACTAATTCTGAGATAACTTGTTTCCCAACCAAACAATCCTTAAATGTCGTACATATGATGGTTTAACGAAACAATCAGTAGTGGCGGATTATGCCTTTTGGCTACGGGTTCGACCGAACCTAGTAGTTCTCATCAACAACAATAACAAATCCAGTCAAATTTCATAGGTGGAATTTGGAGAGGGTAAAATGTACGCAGACCTTACCCCTACCTTATGACGGTAAATATGCTGTTTCCGAAAGACCCTCAGCTCAAAAGAAATGAAAATGAAGCAATAAACCGATAGTAGCAACAACAAGGTAATAAGACAAAAGCAAATGGCCAGTGCAACGTGCTTCCGTTGATATTTGTTTTAAATCGGTACACATTAGCTTTGACCAAATCTTATGCTATTTGTCTTAAAAAATTCATTGAACATATACAAATTATTATTACGTTTTTTTTAAAGGGTGTGAATGAGAAATGAAAGAGGCACCTTTTGAATTGCACCTCTCCATCTCACCCTTTCTTGCCTATAAATTTAGAGGCTTGGCCTCATTTTTAAAACAGGGAAAAATTTGAAAATCTCTCTTCTTTTCTATATTGTTGTATTATTTTCAAATAAACATAAGTGTCAATTGTGATTTGTTCCGTCTGTTAAATTCGCTGAAATTCGATAGTTTCGATTGCCGGTATTGCAAAATAGTTAGTCCGTTCTATCCTAGGAGGAATTAATCCAAAACCTTGAGCAACAGTAAGAGGATTAAATTCCTTAAGGACACACAAACAACTTGTGGTCTCGGAATTAGTTTTTCTGTTTTAGTTTATTAAACTATTGTTTCTCTCTGTTTCTCTAAAGGAATTCCTTGGTGATTATGACTAATGCATATGGTATCATGTTTCGTGCAATCCAACCAGTAAAGTGGATTGATATGTAATCCTAATACAAGCCATTCGTACTTTACTTCATATGTGAAGAAGGGACATAAATCAAAAAGTTTTTGCAGATAGGACCATGCATGCCGATTCAATTGTTGAAAGCAAAAGAGGTTTGGAAATATGCTTAGTGCACATTAAATTTATTCAAGATGATATTTCTCAGAGGTGTATTCAACCTCTTAATTGTTGGGCTCATCGAGAGATCCATCAATAATGGGACACAAGTCATATCATGAATAATGGCCAAAGATCCTTGTATGCACACTCCGTGTCTGAAAAAAGCTTTTATGAAAGAAAAAGCTGCAAATGTGATGTCTTTTTAAAAAGAAAAAAAGATTTATTTTCAAGACACGAAAGCAACTTACAGGTAAAATAGGTGGGAACAAATAATAAACTGGAATGGCATGAATGGTTCCAATTGACGCCCTATTTCAAGTGATGGTGTTGTATTTGGTTTTGACTATTTTATTCCTGCTCAAACGTAGATATGACATTTTTGGGTTAAGAAGAATTCATTAACTTCCACCATGGTTTCTGTTACCGTATGGATTATGAAATTCTCTAGTGAACGTTCTCACGGGTGGTTTTTAAGTGATGATGACATCACACATGAAGAAATAAATCTGAAAAAAATAGGTCGATGATTCACATGTGATGATCTCAAAATATGTGTGATTTACATGCAGTAAAATCGATTGATTGGTATACTATTTGTATGGATTGTTATTTTCAATATTGGAAGATAAAATTTTTGGCTTACATTGATACTTAAAAGTATTTTTTAGATCATGAATATGTGATATGTAAAGAAGAACATATATATATTTGATTAGAGAAAGAAATCATACTGTTTAAAGTGTTATAATAGTTTAGTTGGAAAACCATTTCGAAATGGAATGAAAATTCTCGTGATTTTCTACACCCGTTATGGAGAATAAAATCTTTGTGATTTTCTACTCCCACTTCGAGATCAAAATCTGCGTGATTTTTTACTCGTTCGTTGAGATTAAAATCTTCGTGACTTTCTACTCATTTGTCGAGATTAAAGTCTAATTGACTTTATACTCGTTTTCGAGATTAAAATCTTAGTGATTTTCTACTCTAATTTAATATTTGATTTGAAGATAAAAAACTTTACCGTTTATTAAATTTGATTGTGTCACATATTATTCGGTTTGAAGATTAAAAACTTCACCGTTTATTTGATCTAGTTGTATCAGATGTTACTCGGTTTGAAGATTAAAAATTCATCGTTTATTAATTCTGAATGTGTCAGATTGGTTTGAAGATTAAAAACTTCACCATTTATTAATTCTGGCTATGTCGTGACACATAAAACAATTCTTATGGTTGGCTCAACAACGTAGAAGGGGCGTTGAATATGAATCCCCTTTTGAAGAAATATGTTTGGAATATAAAATTATTCATCAAACGATCACCCCTTAGTTACCGCAATCTAATAAATTGCAGAAAGAAAGAATAGAACGTCAAAGGAGACAATAAAGACCTAGTTGATAAGTTCTGGTTTACCGAAAACTTGTGGGGGGAAGCTATGCTTACAACTTACCAAATACTCTTTCACGTAGCCCATAGCAAGACACATTCCATTCCATAAAAAAGAAAATAAAAAAGAAGAAAAACCCACTTGAAATATTGCTAAGTGTGGGGGTATTTGGATAAAGTGTAAGTTCTTATACCCAAAAGGATAAAAATCGGATCGAATACGTTGATTCCGTTTGATAAGATATGCAACAAATAGTAAGACATATCATTTTTTGAGTCATAAATCGTAAAATTCCGATATTCATATTAATACGGTTATCGAATCAGATAATGCTGAATTCTTTGAGAATATTTATCCGTATAAAAAAAATGTAATTCGTCTAGTGAAATATCTAAGCGAAATCGAGAAGAAGCAAAAGAAAGTACGTTGAATTAGAAAATTTCAAGATGTAGTAAACGTCAAAAGATAACTACTTTCTTTGAACCGAATTTTCTAACATTTTTTTTTAGAAAATGAGCTTCAAACGTTTAAAGAAGTATTGTCTTCCTAGGAAGCACAATATTAGAAGATGTAGTCAATAGTGAGATAGAATCCATATTAAGTAATCATACTTGGGAATTGGTTGATCTTCCCCCAGGAAATAAATATTTGACTTCTACTTGGATTTTCATAAAGGAAATGAAAGTTGATGGTACTATTCAAAAATATAAAGTAAGATTGGTTGTCAAATGATTTAGACAACGAGAAGATCTTGATTATTTTGATACATACTCACCAGTAACGAGGATTACATCTATTCAGGTGATTAATAACGTTAGCCGCCATGTATGACCTTAAAATCCATCAGATGAACTTAAAGACAACCTTCTTAAATAGAGATTTGGAGGAAGAAATTTATATGGAACAACTTGAAGGGTTTGTGGTTCCCGAAAAAGAAAAGAAGGTGTGTCGACTTGTTAAGTCACCCAAATAATGATATGCGAGATTTGACCAAATAATATCATCAAATAATTTTAAAATTAATGAGTGTAAACAAATGTATTTACATTAAAAATACTTTAATATATAATAATTATTTGATTATACGTAGATAATATGTTGATGAAATATTTAAAATGTGGGGGCTTTTGGCTTATGCATGGCAAAAGCTAATGTTAGATGTAATGTCTAAATGATACAATTTTTGAACCCCATTGATATAGTAATTGTTAGATTCATCAGTTGTTTAGTCTTAACGAAGACTAGTTGATAGAAACTACTAATTTAAAAGTTGGTCACGTGCTTTTCTCGAAAGATGATTTTCTTTATTGAAAAATTTATATTGTTTAGTTCTTTTATGAAATGATGTCACTTTGAAGATTGTGACTTTTCATAGAAAGGTCTTGTAAATTATTCTACGACTAAATGGACATGAAAGTGGTGATCATTATTAGAAATTCAGTTACATCGGTCTTCAAAAATATTATATAATTCCTCCGTTCACATATACTTGTCCTATTATGGACTTTGTACATCCCTTAAGAAATAATAAATGAAGTACATAATTTACCATGATACCCATATTAATTGATGCATATTTTTTATGGATTTAATTTTTTTGAAATGAGTAATTAATAATGTGGGTATAACAGGAAAAAATTGACTTCTATTGATATGCTAAAAGTGACAAGTAAAAGTAAAAATCTATTTTTTAAAATTATGTACGGATAAAATCGGGGATAAAGTTACCCCCCATTTCCCGATTAAGAAACAAGAGGAAAGCACAATCTGACATGGTCTTGAGTAAGTTGGGGGATTCCACGGATCAGAGCCCGGGGAGGATAAATGGTACACCCAAGACCGAACATGGCAGAGCATTGGGCTCGAGCAGAGTGAAGAGGCGAGACTAAGGAAAAAAGACAGTTAGATAGGATAAGCTAGGGGCCAAAATATCCTCCCTCAACCGGATATTACAGCGCAAATCTCGCTATCAACTGTGTGTCAATGTTTACTGGAAGAAAAAGATTTTTTTAAACCTTATTTAGACTTGTACTAGGATTGAAAACTCTCCTACTCTATAAAGGGGGGAACCTTTATTTTAAGGACCACTGTCGGCATGCATACCAATTAAAGTTAACTTTTGTTCTCTAGCTATTGTTAAAGTATTCTTCAACGGCTTGTTCATTGAGTTGCAATCTAGCCCGTTCCGCAGGTTGGGTCGGAACTGATTTCCAAACGTCCACTGCAAAACTAGACTTAATCATTCATCGCATTTGGTTTGATCTCTTGTTCTTAGTTCATTCGTGTTAAATTAAATCAATATCCTTTAAACTCCATATAAATTCAAGTGTTACTCGTTTTAAGGGTATATAGTTTGGCGCCCAATGTGGGGTAAAGGATAATATTGGTGATTTAATACAAATCTCCATAACATATTCTATTTTATACTTGCTCAAAATCATGCCCAGAACACGACCGAACCCGAGCGGGTTAGAGAAGGTGCGCGGAGAGATGAACAAATTATTGCAGAACCGGATGAGTTCGGACCCTGATAAACATGTAAGGTGATGAAAATGCTTGAAGCACTAAGAAAGTGGGTGGAGTCTGGTGAAAAGAAGATAGAGGTGAATGACAAGAAGATGAAAACTTACACTTCAAAGGGTCGATGAGATCCCAGGAGCGCCTCTAATATTAAAAGGGGTGGATCCCAAAACGTTCATTCAGAAACTCTTTTCCCTGAGTGCAGCGTGTAAGCCAATTCCGAAGAGATTCCAAATGCATGATATTCCTTAATATACTGCAGATCCAAATGAGCATGTAACCTCCTATATGTGCGCAATAAAGACAATGACTTAGAAAACGGCGAGATCGAGTCGGTGTATTCCGAATTTATTGGATTGGTATAAACATTAGATACGAGTAAATTTTATATATCTCGCAGATAAATTTTTTTAAAAAAACTTAGACATACAAAGTGGCCCTACCCTCTCCACCCCAAAATTAAGGGAGGAAAATAAAGAAATTCCTACTCCATAGTATTCTCTTTTTAACTACTGAAAATGGATAGACACCGAACAAGTGAAAACTCTTCTTTCACCAACTTAAGCTTCTTCAGTTCGTCTTTTCTAACTTGTCTTCCTCCTGAAACACAGCACACCAATATATTTGATTTTTAAAATAATTTTTAATTTTACTTTCTAGAAAGATTATGCTATTAATGTCGTCTTGGACCACAGTCATCTATGTCTTATTTTGCTTCTAATACAAATTATTATATGACATGGTGTAACACTTCAATATTTACCATCATGGTGAAAACCATGTATCTTTTAATTAGCATTATATATATGTGGAAAGAACGGAAGCTTGGCATAACTTATAATGTTGCTGCCATGTGACGAGGAAGTCACGTATTTCAATCGTAAAAATAGCGTCTTGTAGAAACGGCCCTTCCCCGAACCCCTTGTATAACGGGTGCTTAGTGAATCGGGTTGTTCTTTTGTAATTTGACCATGTGTGATTATTTAAAATATGGCCACATGCTCAATGTATTAGTCAACAAGCTATCTAACAAGCTTAGTTTTCCTAATTCCTTGAAATTAAAGCATCTTTAATTGATTAGTCTTTGTAATATGGTGCTATGCTTGCACTTGTCAATTTTTATTGAAGTTAATGATTAAACCGCTCCAAAAGAACCATCATGCAATCTCTTTTAATTTTGTCAAGTTCTGATTTAGATGGATATACAGTTTTTGGTTAAAAAAATGTTTTCTTTAGCACCACCAACATTCTAAATTTATGGTAGTATTATTGTTCTTAAAACTTCATATTACATTTTATTATATAACGAACTAATTTATAATTTCAAAACACACCCTAGGATATGAAGGTTTTGCATGTCAAAATATACTAAGTATACAATATGTGTATTCTTTGACACCACTCCAAAGTTTGTTCTACAACTACAGTTGGTCTAACCAAAGATAACTTGAATCAATCTATTCTCTTCTTCACCTTTCTCTTCAATATTATCCCTTAATTTTTTATTTCACCAAATCACCGACAAACATCTATATATACATAACTTCCACGCACTTATATAGAATAACAGCAGAAAAAGAAGTTTACAAAGAAAGAAAAAGCAAAGAGATTTTCTGTGCAAAAAATGGGTGCTATTGGACTATTTCTATTTCTTGCCTCTCTAATGATTGCTTCATGTCTACTGCCTAGCGTTTCAGCTGCAACCAGACATTATAGATTTGAAGTATGTATATTACACAGTTTCACTCTTTATATTACTGAATTTAACTTATATATACTAACGTTATAACATTATATATTACTGGTGTATTTAATTTAATTTGTTATAGCAGTTTACCGGTCTTAAAATATAAATATCATTTAAGCGAACTATAGTGTTAAAATTCTTGATCTCCTACATCTCTGTATCGTTTTATGTCAAGAATTAGCATAGCTTATACCATGTGTTTTTCATCTCTTTGGGTTAAATTTCAGATTAAAATGCAAAATGTGACAAGACTATGCCACACGAAGAGTATGGTTACAGTGAATGGACAATTCCCAGGACCTAAAGTTGTGGCAAGGGAAGGTGATCGTCTTGAAATTGAGGTGGTTAATCATGTTCAGAACAACATCTCCATCCATTGGTAATCATAACAATTCTAATATTTTCATGAATTTAATTCATAGGGTTGAATAACCAATTAATATTTCACGATTAAGGATGTCTTCTTCTTACTAATTAACTTTACTCCAAAGCTTACTGATAGTTTTGTTACTACAACAGGCATGGAATTAGACAGCTTCGTAGTGGATGGGCAGATGGACCAGCATATATAACACAATGTCCCATTCAAACTGGCCAGAGTTATTTGTATAATTTCACTATAATTGGCCAAAGAGGAACATTTTGGTGGCATGCACATATTTCATGGTTGAGATCAACTGTTTATGGTCCTATAATCATTCTTCCTAAGAAAAATACTCCTTATCCATTTGCTATACCCTACAAAGAAGTTCCCATCATCTTTGGTAATTATTAGTGATCATTAATTAATTTTTGACTGTAGGAAGTTATTAAAATACTAATGATGAACTGATGAATGCAATATGTCACAGGAGAATGGTTCAATGCAGATACTGAGGCCATAATCTCCCAAGCATTGCAAACAGGTGGAGGTCCTAATGTTTCTGATGCTTATACTATCAATGGACTTCCTGGCCCTTTGTATAATTGTTCAGCTAAAGGTAGTAAACTTTTTTTGTATAATTTCAAATATCACTATAGCAAAGAATACTGACGAATTTGAATGTGCTTTATACAGATACATTTAAACTGAAGGTGAAACCTGGAAAGACTTATCTTCTTCGACTGATCAATGCTGCACTTAATGATGAGCTTTTCTTCAGCATCGCCAATCATACTCTTCGAGTTATCGATGCTGATGGCGTTTATGTTAAACCCTTTGAGACAGATACACTTATTATTACACCAGGACAAACTCACAATGTTCTTCTCAAAACTAAACCTCATTTTCCTAATGCCACATTTTACATGACTGCTCGGCCATATGTGACAGGTTCTGGAACATTTGACAACTCTACAGTTGCTGGAATATTAGAGTATGAATCAAAATCAAAACCCCATTTGAAAAATCTACCACTCTTTAAACCATTGCTACCAGCTCTCAATGGCACAACTTTTGTCACCAATTTTACGAGTAGATTAAGAAGTCTTGCGACTCATCAATTCCCTGCTAATGTACCTCTAAACGTTGATAAACAATTATTTTTCACAGTAGGTCTTGGAACAAGTCCTTGTGATCAAAACAAAACTTGCCAAGGACCTAATGGCACAAAATTCTCAGCTTCTATTAACAATGTATCATTTGTGCAACCTACAACTGCACTTCTCCAATCTCATTTCTTTGGACAATCCAAGGATGTCTACAAGCCTGATTTTCCTTACAGTCCTTTAAATTGGTTTAACTACACGGGGAATCCTCCGAATAACACCTTAGTTAAAAATGATACAAAACTTATGGTTTTGCCATTTAACACGAGCGTGGAGTTAGTAATGCAAGACACAAGTATTCTTGGTGCTGAAAGTCACCCTCTTCATCTTCATGGATTTAACTTCTTTGTCGTTGGCCAAGGTTTTGGGAATTTTGACCGCAATAAGGATCCAGCAAAGTTTAACCTTGTCGATCCTATTGAGAGAAATACCGTAGGTGTTCCTTCAGGTGGTTGGGTTGCTATTCGATTTCTAGCGGACAATCCAGGTAACTTATAAACATTGCATTTAAAGTGTCTACTGATATAATTCATTTAATTATAAGTCTATGTATCAGTCCAAGATATAATGTTGTTTGTGTTGCATCAGGAGTATGGTTTATGCATTGTCATCTGGAAGTTCACACGAGCTGGGGATTGAAAATGGCATGGTTGGTTTTAGATGGAAAACTTCCCAATCAGAAGCTACCTCCTCCCCCAAGAGACCTACCCAAGTGTTGAGAATTTTCGTTCAATTTTTGTACATCTAATTTTTTGCTTGATCGTTGATCTTTCCTCATTTTCCTTCAATAGCTGGTGGATTGAAATTTGTATTTTCTCTTCATGTTTTTCTCATAATTTTCTTTTCTTGTTACTGATTACATGTGTGAGAGAGTCGATAATTTTGTAAGTTCAAAATTCTACGGAATTTGGAATTATAATCATCTTTATATTTTTACATTCATATAGTTGGTATTTTTGCTCTTTAACGCACAAATGACAGTATGGTGCATAAAATTTACATGTACATCTACCAGAGAAATCTTAACAGCTAAAATAATTAGATTTATTGGTTAATTTGAGCCATTGATTGTGACTTGCTAAGATATCACAATATGAAGTGCGCTAGCATGAGTTCAAATTTCAGCTAATAATGTAAATACATAATTAAGATAAAAAAGAGTATCAACAAGTAAGTTTTTGTAGTGTTAGTGGAAAGTTATGGATCGATCACAAATTCCCTTAGCAGGGTCAAGTTACTTATTAAAAAACTTCAGCATAACTAATAAATGCAATTACATATTCCCTGTTCCTATATCCTTCTAATACTCAATCAACAATAGTATTTACATTGGGGAACAAATAGAGTATTATAAATAAACTAATTTGCACCCAAAAGTGTTTATATCACTTTTCTCTATCTAGTTTAGAAGGTTTCTTTTTTCTATAAAAAGGCAATGCAACCCCTATCGAGATGTTAAGTGTGACAGTATGGCTATCCAACAGGACGGGACGATATTTAAGCGGGACGGGATAAACTGGATGAAACGGTCGGCCCATCCCGTTCCGCTAACAAACGGATTGGAACGGGACGGGATGGAACAGAACGGGACAGAACGGATTTGTGAGCCTTAAGTGTAGTTTTTTGAAAATGACTAAGTTTTTAAAATTGCAACGACTAGTTTTTTGACTTATTTAATAAACTTAAATATTAAAACAGAAATTAGAAAACTAAGTAAAGAATTATAAAATATTTAAACAAAAGACTTGTAATAAAATATTATAGTAATTATAAATTTATAATTATAATTTATTTAATATAATTTCAAAGTATTAAGTAACTAAGACAATCCATAAAAAAAATTCAACACTTAGAGCCTTTTATTTTAGTAATAGAACTTTCCTGTCACTGATATCCATTAAACTCTCAGTCTCGGTGGCCGCACATAGAAGAGTCATATCTGCTGCGGCCTGCTCACTATTACGCAACAAGTTATATCCGTTTGGAATTACAATCCGACGGTTAGGACCACCCGCCGTTATCAACACACGGGCATGATCTCTCTTTGTTGCTTCCGTGATCGTGGGGGCCATTTCAGGACCTGCCCTCTCCTCATTATCTGCCTCCTCGGCAGCGGCCGACATGCAACTCTCTGGGTTACGTGCATGGGCGATATCAGGAACCTCCCTCCCCAGGGGAGCCAACCTCCCCGAACGAATTGCATCAGCTATTAGAACTGGCCTCGTCTGTGGACGGGCTCACTCGCCCTCTCGTCCTCCGTGACAATTCCTTTGCTAAGCATCAATTGACGCCTCTTCCGTTCCGGCAGCTCCTCGCCTTCGAAAGTCTCCTCCACGGGTCGAGGGGATGGAGGCGAAGGAGTCGCTTTGCTTGTGGACTCAGCCACAGGCACGGCCTCAGGTTAGGCGACCTCAGGGACGCCCTTGCTTGTAGAATCTCGGGGCTCATACTCATCCCCAAAGTCGGTCCCCGCTGCCGACTAGGCTGCAATGTTTTGCCTCCTCCTCCTCCTGGGGGCACTCCGGCCTGCCAATATAAGATAGGTCAAGCAGCAACATTTAAATGAAATCTCCAAACTCTGTTCGAGACATTACCTAATAGGCTGTATTGATTGCAGAACGCAGACCATGTACGACATTCCTCCGCCAAAGGAATCACCCTTTCCACCCACAACCTTATGTCTTCAACGGGCCGGGGTGGAGAGGCCCTCGCTGCAAAAAAGGAAGAAAAAGCAAAAAGAAGTTACAATGACTGCAAGGCCAAAGGTTGCAAAAATACTAAATACGAGTAAAAGTACTCACGTTCCGTATTCCACCTCTCTGGGAAACCCTCAGGGTTGAGACCAGGCGCTCTGTTGGGATGTAGAAAAACTTTCTCCAGAAGTAGCGATTGGTCTTGTCATCGGCCCTGACGACCAGGCCCCTCGTGCCACGACTCTTTAGTTGCGGCACAGAGCCCCTCATATAGCCAGGGTTATATAACTGCAACAAGTGATGGACCGAGACATCGAGTCCGGCCCTGGTCGCATAGGTGATCGCAATGCGACGCACCTTCCAAGTATAGGGAGTAAGCTGAGCCGGGCATACATTATTAAAGCGGAAAAGCTCCTCCACCAAGGGGTAAACCGGAAGACCGTACCCGATCAGGAACGGGTATACGTAAAAAGTGCAAAATCCCGGTCGGTATACATTAATATAGTCGGTTCCGGCCGGCTCCATAACCACATGGTCTGGGAGTAGGTCGTCCAAATGCGAATGTAGAAACACAGTATGATCCCACGGGGGGAGTCAGGCTTCCAGTCGGGAAATCCTTTCGAGCATGAATCTTCTTAGGAAGAATATTGCCCACACTAAGAGGGACAAGAGGTTTTTGGGCTTTTTTCCCACCACCCGAAGATGATGGAACCCTTAATGGGGCATCATCTTGGTCTCTCCTGTTGTGTTGTCTGCATTTTGCTATAAATATAGTTTATATAGATCAAGTTCTAACAGCTAAAAGAACGATTTCAATAGAAACTGAAGGGTTTAAAGCAAGGTATATTGGTTTTTTTCAAAAAAGATGAAAAGAGAGAGTAAGAAATCTCAGAAGTTGGAAAGATAGCAAAGATTGAACCTTCCTCTATTTAGAGGGCTAAAGCATACATAAATCGAAGAGGCATGATTCAAAATGGGCGCAGGAAACCAAAAAATCAAATCGCCCCCTGAACCATCTCGGGAGCAGATATAATCATGACGCATGCCGAATATGACGTTAGTTCAGAAAGTAGACCACGTGTCAACGAATCGACAACGCCATGTACTTACCCCTTTTTCTGATCATGTCGTCGCCCTCATAATAAGGTCAAATTCTCCAAAGGACCGGATCGACATTTCCGCCCATTGAAGACGTATGCCGCATACTCCTCCAACGAGCGGAGGGACTAACTGTATGGGGGCCAAATATGAGCCTTCACGTCTTTACAAACAGAAGGTACGACCTCCCTTATATACCCTTTATAATGGAGGTACAGTTTAGGCGTAGGGATGCAGACGTCGTCACTTACGACTAGACGTCCCCACTAAGAGGACGTTGACTACGCTAGCTCTAATATTTTTATTATTATTCTAAAGGAGCATCCTTTCTATATAAAGGGGGCCTCCCCATTGTAAAGACATCAATGTTATTATCTAATAATACAACTCTCTCATTATGTCTCTATTTCTTAACTTTGACAAGTGGCTATTCTTAAAGTTCTTCATTCTACAACATCTTATAAGTTATAACTATATTGATCTCGCATCTATATTTACTATATTTGGTTACGATTTACCCCTTCTTTATCTTTTTGTTTATTTTAGGCTTGTAAAATAACATTTTAAATTTTGAGCCAAACAAAATGTTTCCTGACAGGCAGTCACGGGACGATGAAAGTAAAATATTGCTATTTAATGCGGTGAAGAAAATATGGTAAAAACCTAGATTCTTAGAATGTAAAGAAAGATAAGTTGGGACTTGGGAATATGGTCCAATATAACCACATTCCACTGGATTAAGTTCCAAAATTAGAAATTAATTAAAAAAAAAGTACTACTCCAAAATATGGTAAAACGGGTCATTTCTGCAACTACTCTAAGTTCCCTATTTCTAGAACAAAAAGTTTCGTGCTAGATATGGTGAGATAAACAGTCTCCATTCGAAACTTACATTCACCCAAAAAAAAAAATTGAATAAACAAATTATAAAGCATTTTCTTTGTTGATATATAAGAATTAGGACTCGCTTTCAGACACTATATATTCAACATTAACCAGTTAATTGTAATTGTAGGTATCTGAATTCTAGTCTTGCCTTTGGAGCAAATACATTTTACTCTCCTTTCCCTATCATCATTATTAAAGATAAGTATTGATCAACAGACGTTTTACATTTGTCTACTTAATTCAAAATTAAACCAGAAATCCATAATATTTTGGCTCTTGTTATAAATAGAATTCTATTTATGGTGAATGTCCATATTTAGAGAGATTCTAGGGTTTATTACTTGGTGGTTAAGTCAAACTCTCCCTATAAATAGAGGGTTCTATTCCATTGTAGTTCATCCCAAAAATTCAATAAGAATTCCCTCTCTCTTTCTCTGCAACATTTTTCTTCCTCTTTTATTATTTCATAACACGTTATCAGCACGAGACTCTAACCAATTGAGTAGAAACTTTGAGATTGAGCATAATGATTGTCAATTGTTTCATGAACTTCCTTCATGATTAAAATTCTGGATTTAAGGTAAGTATTTTACTTTTCTCTTTCAAATTCTTGAAATTCTATAATTTGATTTTATATACAGGCAAAGACAACAAAGTTTGATTATAACTCTAATGGAGTTTTTAAGAAATTACACCCACATGAAGTGGTAAAATTTCTATGTCTTGCCATGAGCAAAGTCATATATGATCATGCGCACAAGAAGTGAAAACCCGTCCCATTGAATTTTCTCCATTCTCATTCCCTTAGGAGAATGTGATAGCAATATATGATAAGTCTAAAAGAAGACAAAACTATTACCGTGAAGGTATCAATGGATGTGGACGTGGCAAATGACGAAATTATAATCGTCATCATTTGTTGTAACGAGAACAATAAGGATTCTCAAAATAATCCCACACTTTGTGAAAATATTTGTCATCGATTTGACATGAGATTTTATAAAGCACATACAGATGACTATGGTCCATTCATGATGTGAATGAGAAAATATCTGATTTGTGAATATATATTTTCGTTTTTAGAAGAATATAAATGTGCTAGTGGTAGTGATTACACCACACTCACCTCTAAAAGGAGGTTTGAGATGATATAAGAAAATAATATCATTATTATGGCATGAATGGTCATTGGTCACGTACCTATTGTACGCCAAAATATTTTGGCAATGTGATTATTAAAGGATAACAATAATGCAAGAAACATATCTTTCATATAATTTTGGCCATGACCATAATGGTATAAGTTTCTCTTTAAAAGAGATATTCACCATATAGGTGTTGATGATTATGTGGTACTACCAATTAATTGAGAGCTCTGGAAGAGCCAATTACCACTATTTTGGAGAAACACAATTGATTACCAACAAGGTATTCTGTTGTACTAAGTCTCAAAGAAACATATTCAGTTTCTAAAGTATTCGCGAAAGCGATTGATTATATTGAGACTATAAGTAAAGGAAAGATTTAATATCTTCTATTACTACAACTTGTAGCGGGATAATATGTATGTAAAAATCTACCCGCTTTATCTCCAATCTGTACTACATAAACAAAAGAATACCACAATGAAGTGGATATTTTATTAATATAAAACCCATATCATAATAAACTTGGAGTTTATTCATAATTGCACACATCATAGTGTAAATCTGAAATTTATCAATATTGATAATTTATTTAGTTGGCATAATTGATTTACTCATATCAATTTAAGTATGATGTGCAAAAATAAAGAGAATTCACATGGGTAAACATTAAAGAACTAGAAAGTTCTTTACGAATTCTTTTATGTGCATGTTCTCATTAATTAATATACCAACTAAAAGTGGGATTGAATCCCATGAATGTTGGAAATATCAAAGGTGAATATGGGCCCATTCACCAGCCATGTATACCACATAAGATGCATCTATGAGATGGTTACATGTGCAATTATTATTAACCCGCAACCTGGCCGGTGTGTGCGAGGTAACTTGCTCAATAATTTAATTTAGAGCATATTCTAGATTTTCTATTCAAGAAGTTCATCTTGATAAGTTGGTTTACATCACAACTGGTTTAGCAAAATAATTTATTAAGTGCCTCCACTTAATAGCTAAACTATTGCTTATGAGAACAAAGTTTATATATATCAGTTTGATATACGTTATATACGAAAGTATATTATTTTCTCCCCTCACAAGTGGTTCTGGGTCAGGAACCAAATAATTTCATCTTATTATTATTGATGTGCGGTGTATATTTTGATTCGCACCATAACATACAATGATGGGTTCTCAAAGTTGAGGAAACAAGTTAGTTTTTCTAACATGAGGGGGAGGAGACAAGATACAACAGTTGAGAAAGTTACATGGAATAAATTATCATTATACATCGAGATCCTCGAATAAAATAATATGAGCTTGAAGTTCATAAAAGGATAATTCATGTGCAATTTATTGCAAAGCATGCCAGACGCATTTGCTGACCCAAATAAAGTAACTATATTCTCATTGCAAATGCTCATATTAAGTCCTAGACGGACAAAGTTTATGGTTATCTTAAAGCGTATAGACAATCGGTTTCAAATAAACTTCTTGACAAAGAAGATGAGCAAATGATCAAAATGATCATAATAAAGGAGGCAAGTGATCTAGAAGATCACTTGACATAACACTCCATAATATCTCATGAGAGATTCAGGTACCTGAATATATGAATGAAGAGATCTCTATGTTATGTCATTATGAAAATACATTGAAACTGATATAAAATCTTTGTCGACGTCAACCTTCAAGAAGCTAGTGAACAAGATTGGGATGCGAAGGCTTAAGGATGTGAATTGATGCTCTCATCAAGTCAATGGGAGTTAATGCGCGTTGCACTCTTTTTCTCTTACAAGATTTTGTCCCACTGGGTTTTCCTTGCGAGGTTTTTAACGAGACAACCATAAGGCGTATTATTAGATATGTGTACTCTTTTTCCTTTTCTAGAATTTTTTTCCCACTGGGTTTTATTTTACTTAAGGTTTTAACGAGGCACATTACCTGTTGAATAGACATTCAAGGGGGAGTGTTATATTATGGTGAATGTCCATATTTAGAGAGATTCTAGGGTTTATTACTTGGTGGCTAAGTCAAACTCTCCCTATAAATAGAGGGTTCTATTCCATTGTAATTCATCCCAAAAATTCAATAAGAATTCCCTCTCTCTCTTTCTCTGCAATATTGTTCTTCTTCTTTTATTATTTCATAACACCTCTTTAATAGATAATTAGATATTCTGTTAAACAATATCAATTTCATTCCCTCCAAATATAATGCTAACGTCATCAAGGAGGAATGATGTATTACACCAAATTTAAAAATATACATGGTAAATTGTTACAGATGAGTGTGACATTTGGCAATTGCTTATTTATGTAACTGTGACTGTCTAAAACACCTGTTGTTGCATTTTGTTATAACTGAGGACAGAAAACTTGGAGAAAAGGGTCCAATTGAATCCTCCTCGCCGAAAAATTATATTGTTTAAGATAGATAAAAACTAGCTAAATCACCTTAACATGAGGGGAAATTCTAGTAAAGTCGCAAAGGAGATTCAAGAATTACTTCAGGTCACCCAAGTTTAAATTCGAGATATGACATTTCTTATCCCGTTATATATAATTCTGGATTCGCCACGTCATTTACTTTATTTCTATATTACCAAATTAGGCTTATTATATTGAGTGACATGTTGTTGAAAATCGTCATAACCTGATATTGTAAAGAAATTATAAATAGTTAGAGCACAGTTAAAACTCCGGAAAGATTGACACCTAATGTCTAAAATCCTTAAAAGTTAATACATTAGGAGAAGAGGTTTGAGATGATAATCTCATACTAACACTAGATGTCATATAATTGCTTTAGACTGACGTTCAACTTTAATTAACACAGATGCATGGTTAATATAAATTATTTTTAGGATATTAAATTGTATAGGTCAAAATTTGACCATCAAATGATTATCATTAAAAAAAACAATAAGAGGTCGGTCAAGCCATGGTCGTGCCCACAAGGCGTAATGGCGACGAATATCTTGATCGGCTGCTGTCGAGACCAGCCCATCAAAAGGCTTATACGGCAAAACGTAACACTTGGGCGAGTGAGGGAAGAAGTACGGCCATGAGAGGACACGGCTGGTTAAGAATCGTTGGGTAAAAGGGGATATAAATTGACATTATATATAAGGAAGGCCAAGCAGAAGATAAAAGGGGGGGGGGGGGGAGAAAAGAGGAAACATAAGACATGGAAGAGATCTTCAAGGCTAAAAAGAAGAAGCTTTTGTCTCGATTACAAACCTCTGTCGTCGAATCAATAAAGCTAGATCTCATAGTTGTCAACAAGAATCATTCATTTTCCTCTTTATTTCTACAAATGCAAAACGATATGTCGAAGTTGTAAGATTATTATTTATATATATTGTCTTCCATTCACTCTAAGATATGTTATATAAATTCACTCTCTTGGATTTCAACACTCATGGTGCTTAGAACTTGAGTCGGTTATATTTGTCTAAGATTTACCCTCTTTTATCATTAATTGGTTTAATCAAAAGGTTTAATACTTTTTTTGGTTAAATAATTTGGCACCGTTTGTGGGGATTTTTTAGCCAAATTCTTTAGTTTTAGATCAAGTACCAGTCAAGCATTACTTCTAGGCTGTTACAATCTTACCACTTTGGTGACAACGCCTACTTGAAAAGAATGATAGATAAGTTCTTAAAATAACCCTATCAATCTAGGTCAGATCCCTACACAAAATAAAAACCATGACCGATGTCTATATGAGACCCCTGCCTCACACCGCCTCACCCCGTAACGAGGGATTTAGCGATTCACATACACGATAAGTAGAACCACTGTCACTATGTTCTTGGCTTTACCGAGACCCCACGTGGTGTATTCACCTTGTATACCGACCCATACTTCTACCCTTGGAGAATGGATGATGACCTACTGCATGATATTTTGGAAAATCAGGCATATCCCGCATTATTTTTGTATCACGCTTGCTAGATGGTCTATAAACAAAGTATGACATGTGTTCCCTTATTATGTACGCAAATCTAAAATACTGTGACTCGGCCTCGATGTCCCAACGGGTGAGGTAAGCCCAACTCACAAGAAGTCTAGATGCAATGGCGAAGCTAAATGCGACTGCCAAATCAAAATCATTATTGGAGCACTAGTTAGAGCGAGTGACCCTACAATGCCGCTCCCCCTTTCACCAGCTTGTTAGGTCGAGGTAACAGACAATTTCATTTTGGTTTATCTTCAATCTTTTGTTGGTTCAAAACAGGAACGCGAGCATTCGCATGGGTACACGATCAAGGGGCCCACGTTGCCAAAATGCCCCCAGAAATGGTTCCCCAGCATATTACCTCACAAGAAGTGACTGAGCAAAACCCTCTAAACCATAGCATATCACAAATAACAGAAACGGATCGTTACAGAACAACTATAAAAAAAGCAACAACAACAACAACAATCTCCAGTAAAAGCAAAGTTAAACAAATTTTGTCTCGCCCATAAAGTATGTAACATTCTTCAACGAAAGCAAACTTGAGTGGATTGGGACTCACCCAGGAAACGCATAACACTCTCCAAAAGAATTGCCTCGACGTATGCATATACAACACGATGACGAGTAATGTCCCCCAACGAAAACAACACAATATGACCTTGCTCGAAATAAGACCCCTAAAGCTATCGGCCTTCGCCAAGAGAGAAATTCGAGATCGCTCGAACTCACAACGGGTTACAATTTCGACCTTGCTCAAAATAAAACCCTTACGTCCATCGGCCTTCGCAAAGAGAGAAGCTCAACTTTTTTAGAACTCACAACGGGTTACAATTTCGACATTGCCCGAAATAACACCCCTATGGCCATCGGCCTTCGCCAAGAGAGAAGTTTGACCTCGCTCGAACTCACAATGGGTTACAATTTTGACCTTGCTCTAAATAACACCCTACGGCCATCGGCTTTCGCCAACTGATAAGTTTGACCTTGCTCGAACTCACAACAGGTTAAATTTTGACATTATTTGAAATAACACCCCTACGGCCATCGGCCATCGACCTTCGCCAATAGAGAAGTTCGACCTCGCTGGAACTCACAACATGTTACATTTTCGACCTTTATCGAAATAACAGCCCTACAGCCATCGGCTTTCACCAAAAGAGAAGTTCGACCTCGTTCGAATCTACAACGAGTTATAATTTTGATCTTACTCAAAATAACATCCCTACGGTCGCCAAAAGAGAAGTTTGACCTCATTCGAATCCACAACGGGTTATAGTTTTGATCTTGATCGAAATACAGCCATCGGCCTTTGCCAAAAGAGAACTCCGGCCTCGCTCGAATTCACAATGGGTGATAGTTTCAACCTCGTTCGAATATGTCAAAAATTGACTCTGCCCAAGATGGCGACTCAATGTTCGACCTTGTTTGAATATAAATGGAAAAATTGGCTTCGCCTAAATTAATAGGTCGGAATTCAGCCCTGCTCGAGTATAAAAGTCAGAATTTACTTTGCCCAAGATGGAAAGTCTTTATTCGAGTTGATTCCGCCAAAGTTGGAAAACTAGAAACCGGTCTCGCCCAAACTCGCAAGTTCGAGTTCACAATCAAAAGAGTCGGGACTCATCAAGGTGAAAATCAAAAGATACACAAAGGAAGAAGAAATAACTGTTTTATTCAAATGTACATATGCAACAACCGCAAATACGATGCAGAAAAAGCTTCACTCCGCATCGTCCCCACCTCCGTTCTCCCCATCATTATAACCATTAGAAGGGAGATCATCCTCTTTCTCAATGTCCTCCCTACCTTCCAGAGTAGGAAGGTCATACCCATAGGCAGTGCGAGCCGCGCGTACCTTTGCCCGACTATCTTTAAAGGTGGCCTTTGAGACAGTCCCCGCCTCCCACAAACCCTTATAAATATCTCTCTGGGCCTCAACGTGGACCCATAGCTCATATAGGCGGCACAAGATCGCGGTAGAGGAAGACTCGATCTGGGCCAACAGATGTTCCTTCTCGTCCTCGAGTGCCACGACTCGGTCTCCTAGGTTCGAAGCCCCCGCTCAATTTCACCAATACGCTCCTCAAGCTGCGCCTTTATCAGCGTGATCGTAGACCTCTCTGACTCTTGCTCAGATTAAGAACGGAGATGACATCGTCTAATGCCGTCGCATTCTCCAAAGCCGATGATCGAGCCTCCTTTGCACTCTCAATTTTGGCCACTTTCTTTTCCAGCACGGCCAACTTCACCATCCATTTTGCTTCAATATCAAAGACACAACTCTTGTAGCATTCTGCTCGAGTTCGGTTTGCACAGAAAACACCTTCACTTGAAGGTCCTCACATTCTGCGGCAACCCCTTTTCCCATCTCGAGTTCCTTGTCTTTGGCACAGAGCTGTTCCTCAGGCTCACTGTATCTTCGGACGGACTACAGCAGTTCCTGATCCCTTTTCTCCAACTCTTCCCTGATGGACTGGGTGCCAGTACCTGCCTTGATCCGCTCATGCATATGGCGGCATCTGTTGTGATACCGCTGGTACTTTAGAAAAATTAGGGCCCCAGTATCGGCCCCTACGACCATTCTCGATCTCCAACATGTAAGACTGAAAACAAAGAGAAGGAGACAAGTCGGTAACAACCAAGGTCCCAAAGCAAAAATAATAATACCAACAAAATAAGGGAACTTACCCTTAGACCCATCGCGGCCATACCGCGTGACAATTCGGCGTCACTGACATCCTAAAGAGCTTCGCTTTCTACGAAACATCATAGTAGCTCGTATTGCGGCAAAAATCCACCGTGTCTCGCAGAAGGTTGATGTCCGTCGAAATTTCCAGTATTCGGGAGGGACCTCCCGCTCCGACTATAATTCGAGTAAAGCCCTCCTCAAACATCCTATCGTCATCAGGATCGATGTCATATTCATACTCATAATCATCAATTATGATGCCTTTTCCCCTCTCTTCGATCGAAGAAGAAATAAGGTTCGACCGGGATGTCGAAGGACCACCAGGGATAGCAACGACAACCTCAGGAAATCGTCTCTCCGCCACACCAGCCTGTTGACCGCTAACAAGAGGCATAGCCTTTGCGGCTAGGTTGGTCCCACTGCCAGTTTCGGGCACCATGTCTACCACCAGAGAGGGAACAGGAAATGTGTACCGGATTACAAAATTGTACGGGTAAAACACGTAGTACCCGGGGCAGTGAAAATGTACAATATCCTTCACCGCCGCCAGTACTATTTTGATAAGAATTGGGATTCCTCACTTGTCCTTTAACGCCATAATCGTTGCTTCATCCATAGTGGAAAGGACAGGTTCTAGTCCTTCTCCAGCAAGGCTATTAAAGTGAGTCCTTAATTTCCCCGGACGGGGTAGTATCTCATCCACTTTCGGAAATCCCTCATCTTTCGCCACCTCCATTCCCTCTTCAAGAAGAGGTACGTCATTTATCGGCACCGACTTTTCGACAAATAAATCAATCAAGGAATAAGTAACGGCCATTTGTCTGTCATGATCAAAATAAACAAGAGCGATGAAGGAATAGAAAGGATGGTCACGTCAAATTATGACTAAAGAAAAAGTATGAAATATTGAGAAAGGGGGAAGTTTGTAAAATTCTCTCAGGTAAATTGAAAAGCATAACAATCAAATGGTGGATTCCCCATATTCATAGGAACACAAATGTCCTGAGCGGGAAACCCGAGACCAGCCAATCAAAAAACTTAAAGGGCACAAGAAATGATACGTGGCCTGGGAAACGTGCGCCATAATAACGCATAACGGGCATTCGTGGTACCCTGAATCGACGTTACGATCCATCTCTGAACTGACGCAATGGTACGGTAAGGTTTCTAAAGCATCATGTTGCCGCCTATACATAAGGACCCCGTCCTTGCATAGTGTCCAAATATCTCCTAATTCTTGAGTCGACAGGAACTGCCTATTGAGCTCGCCAAAGGCCGATCCCAACAGAGGGAGGGACTAACTGTATAGGTCAAAATCTGACCATGAAATGATTACCATTAAAGAAAACGGTAAGAGGTCGGCCAAGCCATGGTCGTGCCCACAAGGCGTCATGGCGACAGGTATCTCGGTTGCTTCCGAGATCAGGCCATCAAAAGGCTTACACGGCAGAACGTAACACTTGGGCGAGTGAGGAAGAAGTACGACCATGAGAGGACACGCTGGTTAAGAACTATTGGGTAAAAGGAAAAATTTACAATATATATAAGAAAACCAAGCAAAAGGAAAAGGGGAGAGAGAAGAGGAAATAAAAGACATGGAAGAGGTCTTCAGGGCCAAAAATAAGAAGCTTACGTATTGATTACAAACCTTTGTAATCCCCTTCGTCAAATCAATAGAGTTAGATCTCATAGTTATCAACAAGAATCATCTCTTGTCCTATTTATTTTTACAAATGCAAAACGATATATCGGACTTGTAAGCTTATTATTTACATGTAATGTCTTCCATTCACTCTAAGATATATTATATAAATTCAATCTCTTAGATTTCAAGACTCATGGTGCTTAGATCTAGATGTCGATTCTATTTGTCTAAGATTACCCTCTTTTCATCATTAATTGGTTTAATCAAAAGGCTTAATACTTTTTTGGTTAAACATAAATGAGTCGGCTATATATGCATACTCCACCTATACTGTTTACTCTGTCTAGCTCGTATACATAGATTATACACGATTATACATATATTATACATCCCTCTTCTATTTTTGGTTTAATCAGATTAGACGAGCGACTCTTTAGGTTAATTCTTTTTTCGCTTTCTATCGTACGCTTCAACTGTTTGTTTATATAGTATGTGAAGTCTAACTAATGGAAAGTGCCTATGAATTAGTTCCAAGAAAGCGGCTTACACGAGCGGCTCTTTTGGTTAATTCTTCCATAGTTTATGACTTGATTCTCAATTGGTAAATAATAACTAAAATAAAATAAAGCAAAACCAATTATGGTTGACTGAGTTAATAAAGGAATTCATATTAAGTTTTGACTTCTAGTATGTATTAAAGAAATATAAAACGGAATCAACAGCATGTTCGAGAATTTCAATCTTTTTCCCAAGCATGATGCGGTCGTTGATTTAGAAAATAATCACGTCAAGATTTTTCAGTGACGCTAATTATACGTAGTTTATCCTAGGAGAATAATTAATACAAACAATATAAAAACTTGGTTTAACTGCCTCATTCCTCTCTATAAGGATCATAACAGTCCAACCATAGAATAATAGTAAAACAAAACAAGTGGGGGGGGGGGGGGGTAGAAAAGAATGAACATTTTAACCACAACAACAGGGACATTTGTTTGACAATAATTTTACTTTTAAGCATGATTAAACGCCGATTAAGAAAAGCTGATATTAGGATCGATTCTCCTTAGCAATAAAGATTAGATTGAACATTTAGATGAGAATTTTCTTACTTTACTAACACTCTAAAATTAAGGTAGACCAACAGCAAAACGAAAATGAAACCTTTCTTTCATTCAAACCACTTGAATTCTCTAATTCTATTCATAATTCTAATAGTACTATTACCTAATCATGTCCTATATATAGTCCCCTTAGATATGATAATTAATATCCTACACAAAAATAACCAAGACATGGGCTACTGTTATCATTCTTGTTCCACTTCATTGGCAGCATCTTTGCTCTTTGGAATTGCCATTTTTTGGCTATTGCCTCAATCTGTATTTTGCATGACTAGACATTATACATTCAATGTATGTTAAGTTTATAACCATAAGCAAGTGTTTCATATGAACTTAATTTACCTTTACTTCATCTGATTGTCTATAATGTCACTGAAGCTAAATACATTTTCATTTCATGTGTTGTTCTTACAGATTGTGCAGCATAATGTAACACGATTATGCACCACGAAGAGCATAGTTAGCGTGAATGGACGTTTTCCTGGCCCTCGTCTTGTTGCAAGAGAAGGCGATCGAGTGATCGTTAAGGTGGTTAACCATGTATCCAACAATATCTCTATTCATTGGTAAGAACTTAGAAACAATGAAAAAGACAGTATCGAAGTGATTTCTCCAAACCTTGATAGACAGAGTTACCTGGTACCTGTGTTGGCGGAAGGTAGTAGGTACCTTGTGAAACTAGTCGAGATGTGTGCAACAGTTATCAAAAAGAGAAGTTAATTCAAACAGTTACCTGCATTAAAAATTGCTGAATGTACTGTTTTATGATATGCAGGCATGGAATTAGGCAACTTACAAGCGGATGGGCAGATGGACCAGCATATGTAACACAATGTCCAATACAAACTAACCAGAGCTACACGTATAACTTCACGATCATCGGTCAGAGAGGAACTCTGTTCTGGCATGCTCATATTTCATGGCTCAGAGCAACAGTTTATGGACCTATTATCATTCTGCCAAGAAAAAATGAGTCCTATCCATTTAAGAAACCTTACAAGGAAATTCCAATCATATTTGGTAAGTATCATGAACCAGAACAACAACAATAACCCAAAATAATGTCACTTAGTGGGTTCTGGGGAGAGTAATGTGTACGCAGACCTTACCCTTACCTTAGGGTAGAGAGGCTGTTTCCAAATACACCTTCGGCATCCTTCCCTCCAAGAACTTTTTACTGGAATACTCGAACTCACGACCTATTGATCTATTGATTGAAAGTGGAGGTTGGTTACCATTAGAGCAACCCTCTTGTCAGAACCACTTTGTTAATTCCTTTTCATAGTCAACATTTTTACATTAGTTTATAAAGTATTAATGCTCTGTTGTTTTTTAGGGGAATGGTGGAATGTAGATCCTGAGGCTGTAATTAACCAGGCTCTTCAGACAGGAGGTGGTCCAAATGTTTCAGATGCATATACCATTAATGGTTTCCCAGGGCCCTTGTATAATTGTTCCTCTAAAGGTATAATCAATGGCTATAGCCTATAATGACAAACACAATGTTTTCATTATGAAGAATTATCATTATAGCCATTTGTATTTAGGAGTGCATTATTATTACACAACTCACATTACTTTCTCAGCACTTAAGGTTAATCTCAAATTAATTAAATGGGTCATCCCATCATAATGTTGATACATTGTTTACATGCAAGTGATTGAGGTTTAAACTCTCGAGACAAGTTTAATTAGGACAGTACCAATGTCAATTTAAAAAAAAAAATGGTTTTTATGGAAGAATTAACCTAAACATCGGTACATTCAATTGCTTAAATTAAAAATAGCCGGCAGATAAATAATATATGTGTAACCCATGTGTAATATGTATATAACAGTGTATAATCCATGAGTAATCTATGTACCCTGCTTTGAGCAAACAGTGAATTCGGCCGGTTATTTGCGTAAAGATCCCAAGTTTATTTAATGTTTCAAGTAATTCCCTCTAATTTTCTTGATTTCAGATACATTCAAGCTGAAAGTGATACCAGGAAAGACTTATATGCTACGTTTGATCAACGCTGCACTGAATGATGAAATGTTCTTTGGCATTGCCAATCATACCCTCACCATTGTTGAAGCAGACGCTGTTTATACCAAACCATTTAACACAAATGTAGTATTTATTACCCCTGGCCAAACCACCAATGTTCTTCTCAAAACAAAGCCGTTTCACCCAAACGCCACCTTCCTAATGGTGGCTCAGCCATATTTCACCGGCCAAGGAACGTTTGACAACTCCACTGTTACCGGAATCCTAGAATATAAACCCCCCTTAAATGGTTGTCCTACCAGCAAAGATAAAATCAAGCTCTTTAAACCAACTCTACCAAATATAACTGCAACAGGTTTTGTTGCTAATTTCACCAAGAAATTCCGCAGCTTAGCCAGTGCTCGATTCCCAGCAAACGTTCCACAAACTGTTGATAAACGTTTTCTGTTTACAGTAGGACTAGGTTCGAGCCCATGCCCTAAAAACACGACATGTCAAGGACCAAATGGCACAAAATTTGCAGCATCAGTAAACAATGTATCTTTTGCTCTTCCAACGACAGCACTTCTGCAATCTCATTTCTTTGGTCAATCAAACGGAATTTACACCACAGATTTTCCAACCAACCCTTTAAATCCATTCAACTATACAGGAACACCACCAAACAACACTTTAGTAACCAATGCAACAAAGACTGTTGTCTTGCCATTTAATTCGAGTGTTGAGGTTGTGCTACAGGATACTAACATTCTTGGCGCTGAAAATCACCCCCTTCACCTCCACGGTTACAATTTCTTCGTCGTTGGTGAAGGGTTTGGCAACTTTGATCCCAACAAAGACCCTGCCAACTTCAACCTCAAGGATCCTGTAGAGAGGAACACGGTTGGTGTCCCGGCTGGTGGATGGATTGCTTTTAGATTCTTCGCAGATAACCCTGGTAAGAACTTTATCCTTAACAAATACTAAAACAATTTTCTTCAATGGAAATGATGATCCTAATGTGCAAATATGAAACAGGAGTATGGTTCATGCATTGCCATTTTGATGTGCACACAAGCTGGGGACTGAGGATGGCTTGGATCGTGTTTGATGGGCCATTACCGAATCAAAAGCTGCCCCCTCCACCTTTAGATCTTCCAAAATGTTGAACAAGAACAGAGATTCAACTGCTCGCGTGCAATTTCTTGAGTGTTTTTATCTCCTTTTTCGTTCCGGCTAATTTTTGCTCATTAAGTTAATGTGTTATTCTTTTCTATTACCTTGAAACAGTGAGGACTATCAACAATGTTCTTCACTTATTTGACAAAATTATTATCCATTACAACTTTCGCCACTTGTTTTAAAAGATGACTTCAGATCCTTCATATGAAATGATTTCATTTCTTCAAAGAGAGCAATAAAGATTCTAACCGGATGCAGAAAACTTTGGAAGTGTATGCAATTACATGATCTTAATGCCACATTATTGTTAAAGCTCCAGAATCATTTAGCCAGACCTCTGAAGACCATAGAACAAATTTCCATCATTTCATTCATTAATACGTAGCTGTTCAAACTTCCTCCAAAAAACTTATCAATCGGGTGAGGAAATGCTATATTTTCCAAATGTCTCATCCCCGAAGAAATGAAGAGATAAAGCAGTCATCCACAGCACCCATAACACCCAGAGGCAGATTAAGGATTTGAACTTACGAGTTCCCAGCATTTGGGAAAAAGTGATAAAAGAAAAAGAAATTGACTTTAAGAAGTGTTCAAACGATTTCGAACCGCTGCCAGTTATTTAGGATCAGGAACATAGCTTAAGCTGGTTCCTTCGTTTGCCAACGGGCCAACACCTAATTTTACTTATGAGTTCCAAATTAAATATACTTATATATTTAATAAGTTTATCAGTACAAATACAAGGCTCTTATAAAAGTTACTGGGTTCCCGCGAACCCACACCCAATATTATGGATCCGCCCTGATATACCAGCACGCTTGCCAATCCGCTTGTGAAGCGTTTTGTGTCTAAATCTCCGATTTTCATGATTGTATTTGTCTCAATCTTTACATAAATGAAGTTAATTCACAATTTTCTGATTGTCAAATACTCACTTTCAATTTAGATGAGTTAAAACTTGGTGGGTTCATCACAGTTCATGATTATAAAAACTTCTCGTTAATAATAAAATGAGTAAAATAAAGAGTTTAATGTTGAATTATTTTTCAAATTTAAAATGCGTCATTTATTTTAGGACAAACTAAAAAATAAATTACCTTATTACTAGAGTAATATAGAATCGATCTTTCAGTTTTCCTTTTTCTTCAGTTTTTTAGTCACGTGGATGAAAATTCCAATTCACTCATTCCGCTAGAGCTATTCATAAAATCTCTTATATTTTAGTAGATAGTTAGCAGCAATTAGGCAATGAACGAATCGCGGCTCTCAAATTTGGCTCAAGCTCAAATGTCCCGTCCAATCCGTCCAAAGTTGGGTTTATTATTGGAAATTTTACCTTTTCTAGCAAAGGTACATACCCTATTTACTATAAATCAAAATTATTTTAAAATATTATTTTCTATAGCTAACTTTTATATTTTAAAGCAAAATAAGTATTTAAGGTATATACTGAGGCATGAAAAACGGCATGAAATACGCTATTTATGTTTTTCTACTCTCTTAGACATCTAGACATATATATTTTTGAGGTGATTATCGTTACTCTATTCATGAATACATGACGCGAATATATGTGAATACATGCGCGTACAACTGGACCGCCTGGATTTTAGGCGCTTTTTGCTGTTGCATTCATGAATATAGTAGCGCGAATACATGTGAATACATGCGCGTACAGCTGGACTACCCTGGTTTAGACATTTTTTGATGTTGTATTCATCAATACATGGTACGAATACACGTGAATACATGCGCGTAGAGCAGGACTACCCTGGTTTAGACACTTTTTCCTGATGTATTCATGAATACATGGCGCAAATACATGTGAATATATTCACCTACAACTGAACTACCCTAATTTTTAGGCGCTTTTTGCTGAATACAGCGAATACACTATCGTAAAAACTGAATTTTGTTATAGGAAGTAATTATGTATATGATAGCTATATGAAGTTAATAGCCACTGAGCAATGGTGGTTTCTGAAAATTCCTATTTATTATTTACCCGCATATTTATTAAACTCAATTAATCTTGACCTATCATTTTCAACCTATCTAAAGTTGGACTGATTTTTAGCCCAAAATGATCCATGAGTAGTTTTGCCAAAATATTTTAGAAATACGTAATTATTTTTTGTTTGATATGTTATATATGACCATAACAAAAGAAAAAAATATCTTATTTAGTAACTATACAATTCATAAGAAAACAACACAAATTAATTAAAATTTAGTAAGAGCTGGACGTGTTGGACTATGACCCAAATTCTAATCCGTTTTGACCCAACCCAATTAACTTTTGGGCGGGTCACATTTATTAACTCAGCTCATTTTAACTTTTCCTTGGGGATTTCTCCAAACGCTTCTTTTCAATTAAATTTTCCTATAGTTTAGTGTATTTGTATCATATTTGCACTTCATACTTGTTGAGTGATAATCATGCAAGACCAAATACGGAGATATGCAATAAGAAGGAACAAAAGTCAAATATACTAAGATAATATACTGAAATGTTTTTCTTTTCAATTTGACAAAACTTGTACCTAAAGCTCCTTAACAAGAAACTAATTGAATTACAAGCCTAGTGTGTTCAACCAAAAAAAATCATAGAATGAATGATACTTTTAATAAGAGAAATGTTCTGCCTTAGCAGAAAAGAGAAGAAGGTGCTTTTAGAGTATTAACATATGAAAGATCATCAACATTTAGGAAGATCAGCTGGAGAAGGTGGTAACTTCTGCTTGGGACCTTTTCCATCCATAACCATCCATGCCATTTTCAGGCCCCAACTTGTATGAACTTCAAGATGACAATGCATGAACCATACTCCTAAAATTTCATATATAACATTCATAAATATCATGTCAGAAAACTTCCAAACAAAAATAGACATTTCAACATTTAAATTCAAATTGTAATTTAATTTAATGAATTGATTATGCTTTGTGCACTGACATGTAACCAATTATTACACTAGCTATCAGGTTAAATTGACTTATAATGACATGTAACTCTCCGTATCAGGGATTCATATATGGTAACCTAAACGATAGATTATTAACATGATATAACCAGTTAAATTGAACTAGCGGTGTATATAACTTAAACTCTAAATTCAATACCTGGGTTGTCAGCAAGGAAGCGAATGGCGACCCAGCCACCGGATGGTACACCAACAGTGTTCCTTTCAGCAGGGTCGACAAGGTTGAAATTAGCAGGGTCCTTACTAGAATTATAATTTCCAAAACCTTGACCAACAACAAAGAAATTAAAACCATGGAGGTGAAGAGGGTGACTTTCAGCACTAATGATACTTGTATCTTGCATAACTAATTCCACACTAGCATTAAAAGGTAGCACCACAACTTTTGTGCCTGAGGTAACAAAAATATTCTTTGGTGGATTTCCTGTGTAATTGAATTTAAATGGTGGATTGGCTGGAAAATCTGTGGTATAAACACCTTTGGATTGATTAAAAAAGTGAGATTGAAGAAGTGCTATATTTGGCTGAACAAAGGATATATTGTTAACAGAAGCTGCTAATTTTGTGTTATTTGGCCCTTGACATGTTTGGTTCTTAGGACATGGATTCAATCCTAATCCTACAGTGAAGAAAAAATGTTTATCAACTTTTTTAGGAACATTGGCTGGGAATTTTGCATTGGCTAAACTTCTTATTTTCTTGACAAAACTTGTAGCAAAAGTTGTGTCATTGAAAATGGGAAGTTTTGGTTTTAACAGAGGAAATTTGTTGCTCTTCTTGGTGTTATTAGAGAGTTGATGATATTCTAAGATTCCAGTGGTAGTGGAATTGTCAAAGGCAGCAGGACCAGTGGCGTAAGGCCGAGCCGCCATGAGGAAGGTGGCATTAGGATGAATATGTTTGGTTTTCAAGAGGACATTTGTGGTTTGTCCTGGTGTTATAAGAATTGTGTTGGTCTTGAATGGTTTTACATAAACTGCATCAACTTCTACAACAGTAAGGTTGTGGTTAGCTATGCTGAAGAAAAGTTCATCATTCAATGCAGCATTGACTAATCTCAGTAAATATGTCTTCCCTGGTTTCACCTTCAATTTGAATGTATCTGCAAAACGTATGAAAGTTCAGTTATTTTAACGTAACAAAAATAGTTTTACAACTTTACTGTTATACTTATGTGACAAGAAAATACTTTTATGAATTTACTGTTATTGTGAGTACTGTACCTTTAGCAGAGCAATTGTAGAAAAGTCCAGGAAGACCATTCATGGTATAAGCATCAGAAATATTTGGAGCTCCTCCTGTTTGAAGGGCTTTAGTAATAATTGTTTCTGTATCTGCCTTCCACCATTCACCTAAAATCCATGCAAATACATATAAGTAATTTTGGTTAAAATTATTGTATGACAATATATAGGGCATCTCGTGTTCTCGCAGGGTTCAAGGAAGAGCCGCATCTCAAGAGTGTGTGATGTAGATAGCCTACCCTGATGCAAGTATGTGGCTGATTTTACGGCTTGAACCCGTGACCTATAGGTCACACGGAAACAACTTGACCGTCGATGCAAGAACACTATGACAATAGACTAATGAAATGAGTAGTGATATAACTGATTAATACGTAATTAAGTTTGAATATTACCAAAAAGAATGGGGATTTCCTTGAAGGGTTGTGGAAAAGGGTAAGCAACACCTTTCTTTGGAAGAATAACAATGGGTCCATAGAGTGTAACTCTCAGCCATGATATGTGAGCATGCCAAAATAAAGTTCCTCTTTGACCAGTTATTGTGAAATTGTATACATAACTCTGCCCTGTCTGAATTGGGCATTGTGTAATATATGCAGGTCCATCTGCCCATCCACTTCTTAGTTGTCTCACTCCATGCCTGGAGTAACATAATAACCATATATTATTAGACTAGACGTAATGAGCGACAGCGGCGGATGCACATGGTGGCAAGCGGGTTCAACTGAACACGGTTTATAAAAAAATAATACTTGTATATGTATAAATTACAATTAAAACTGCATAATTTTGTATAAATATTTTATTTGAACCAATATTCTGGGTCCGTCACCGCTAAGCCATTATGTTGTTCGGACTCTCTATATCGCCGTACTCGTGTCGGATCATCCAAAATATAATGCATTGCTTTTGGAGCATTTAACACGCACTTCTTGAAGAGTCCGACCAGCATAGCTGAACTATAGGCAAGCTGGAGTATTTTATATTTTGATTACTCTGTTTGTTAAGGAGATTAAGTTATTTGCATTTTCAGTATATAAATTTTTTTACACTATAAGCTTAATTAAGTTTACCTGTAATAGTTAAATCTTTACAGTAAGTCTGATATGATAGCACAGAATATAAAGCAATCACATGCTATAGTCAGTTGTAAAATTTGTTTACACTGTCAATATATGTAACTTAAACTTCTGTTAAAATATAATACTCCATAGGAAAGAAATAACTCGCATCTGGAAATAATTTTACGTACCAATGAATGGTGACATTGTACTGAACATGGTTAACAACCTTGATAACAAGTCTGTCTCCTTCCCTTGCAACAATTCTAGGCCCTGGAAACTGGCCATTCACTGTTACAATGCTCTTTGTTTGACACAATCTCGTCATATTTTGCATTTGAATCTACAATCGAAGAGACATTTTAAAAGAAAATTAGAAAAGAACATATATAATCATCATGAATTTATAATGCACCAATGGAAAGTGATGAACCATATATATAACACGTACATTAAATTTGTAGTGTCTGGTAATCCCTGCATGCTTTGCATGTGCTAGTGTATTGGCTAAAACCAACAAAAATATAGTCAACAAAACGAGATTTGAACTCTTCATAAAAGAGTACGCCATGTGTCAGATTTTTTTTTATTCTTGTTTGGATATACAGATGATAAAAAATGGTAATGAAAATGGATTGAAAATGGAAGATTTATATATGTTGTGAGCGTTTGGTCAATTAGGTGGTTAAATAGGGGATTATAGACTCCATATTAACCTGTTTAGGGTGTTGGACCAACCATACTTTTGAGTGATGTTCAAGTTTGATAATTATTCTCTTATGATCTATTCATACTCCACATAACGGTTTCGCAATTAATTTTGGTGGATATTTGCAGCTTCCTTTTTCTTTAGGAGTTTTACATCAATAAAATTTGTAAAGGGTGAAGAAAATTATATTTTACTGACTTCTATCTTTCTTTTGATAGCTAGGAAAGCAATCTTGATTACGACAAGAACACAAAAAATGAATTCGTGCATGCACTGCATGCATGATGATTAATTGGCAAATTGCCCCGCAACAAGCAAGGAAAGCTAAGAGTTCGGTCGCACTTTAGTTAATTATACTTTAGTTTAAATATTATATATCTATACTAGAAAAATTATTAAATATATATATAAATATCTAATTATGAACCCAATAACTAAAATGAGCTATATGGGTTCCGCGATTTAGAATTCATAAACTTTAAAATCTGCTTCTGCCTTGCCTGTACCCGCAAGCCATAAAACTCAAAGGATTCAAACTATATATATGGGTAGTATAATTAAGGACACTACCTACGGAGAGTATGATCATGTATAATAGTAGGTATGTTAGAACTATTTTTAACAGATTACCAATTAATGTTTATCAAGAAATTTACCTGTAATGCTTAATAAGTAATGTGATTGTGTTTTTTACAGAACTTAATACTAGTGTTTAGCTGAAATAGAGGAAAATAAAGGTTACATTTGCAAGTATAGTGATGACTAATACTATTGTTATGGATAAATAATTAATTTATAATATCAACGTCATGTACAGCTGCAATCTGTAACTTGGAGCTGAAATTCGAATACTCATATCAAGTTAAAGTGAAGAAAATATATATTTGGATAATTCGTGAACAAACAATTGGCAAATTTTAAGTTAATCAGTTGCACTCATTCTCCAACTTTTAACACTTAGGTACTAATCAAGTCAGGGACTTAATCTTAACTTCATCTTCTGTTAGTTGCTGTCGGTTGTTCGTTTTTCTCAATTGTTGTGTACCAAATAACAACTTTGATGTTTATTGATAGCTCATTTTATTTTTCATATTTGTGAATTTGTAAAAATTCCAATTAGAGTGAACTCATTAAGGCAATGATACACTTCCGAATATGGATATAACTTTACAGAGAACTAGCTAATTGTTTCTATTATGTAGCTAAAACTTGAAAGAATTCACCTAGAGATTTTAAATTCCAAGTTTCCAACCGTTTACGCAACCAGTAGTGACAACATAATTTCCGTTAAGGGGTTAAAAAAGAAAAGAGACTGTGGTCGGTGGCCAATGAGAATTGCAACCTAACAAAGTTTTTGTACTCCCTTAACTATTAAATTATGCCTCTGAGTTGTATCAAGGGGATGTAAAATATTTTTGTGTGTGTATATATATATATAGAAAGAGAAAGGTACAAATCGGATTATGTCTTATATGTATAGCACCCCTTACCTCCCTCTCTCTCAGCCCAGCCCTAACGTGACGCCTGACAGACCGGCGACCACCCCCACCCAGTGGGCAAGTCCCTCTCCCTCTATAATCTCTCTCGCCTCCCCTCCCTCTCATCTCCCTCTCACTCTCTGTCTTCTTTGTCCTCTTCTCCTCACTCCCAATCCCAACAGCGACATTTTCGGCGATCGTTGTCCTACCGGCGACCTCTTTTTCGGTGGCTGCAACACCTTCAACCCTTTTTTCCCTTTCTTTTCTTCTTCTTCTTGCTTGCGTGCAAGCCCTTCTCGCTCCCTCCTCCCCCCCCCCCCCCCCCCCCCCCCCATACACACACTATTTTTTTTCTCTTCTTTTCCTCTTCTTTGTTACAGCTAGGGCTTCACCAGTGGTAATGGTGACAACCACTCCCCTCCCTATTTTGGTTCCGTGTTATTTAGTGTGTATTTAAGGTAAGATTTAGTGGTTATTGGAGACGAGCAGGTAGTGCATGTGCAAACATAAGAGAGCAGCTCGAGCAATTGTCAGCAAGGGGTAGTGGGAAGTTGGACGTGAATCGTCATATACACCAAGACAATTTTCAGGCTCTATTATCGAGAGTTGGTACCTCCCATTTTCCTGTTTCCCTTCTTTGTGTTAGTTAAACTATTTTCATTTTCGTTCGCAATAGTTTAATCATCATATTAGCATTCCAGTAGTTATAACTTGTTTTCTTCAAGTTTGGAATGTTGCCTTTATTTAATTTGTTTGTGATTTACTTTGCCTTAGTGTGTCATAGGTACAGTGGTTGTTGTATGGGATGGTCGAGTAAGGTCATGTCCTGGGGGGAGGAGGTGGGGCGGGGGACAAGGGGTGGGACGGGAGATAAGGGGAACAAGGCAGCCTATAGGTTGACAATTGGGTCATGAAACATAGGAACATTGATGGGTATGACTATAGAGTTAGCGAAGATCCTCCAAAAGAGGAAGGTAAATATAGCGTGTGTCTAGGAGACAATGTGGGTAGGATAAAAGGCGAGGATGTGGACGAGCATAAGCTATGTACTCTAGAGTCCTGAAAGGTAAGAATATAGTGGGTATTTTGGTGGATAAGGAACATAGAGAGTCTGTGGTAGAGGTAAGGCGGATGAATGATAGAATAATGACGATTAGTTGGTGGTTGGAGAGTGCACCCGGAATGTTGTTAGTGCTTAAGCATCATATGCGAGCCTAGATGAGGAGGTTAAAATGAACTTTTAGGAGGGGTTGGATGAGATTGTGCGTAATGTTCCGCATGCTGAGAGGTTATTTATAGGAGAGGATTTCAATGGAAATATTGGGTCAACTGCAAGTGGCTATGGCGAGGTGCATGGCGACTTTAGTTTTGGGGATAGGAACAGGGGAGGTACTTCGCTGTTTGATTTCGCTAAGGCTTTTGAGCTAGTGATTTCAAACTCTAGTTTTTCTAAGAGGCATGAGCATACAGTGACAAAGAATCAGATTTTTACTATCTCCTCATTTGGAGATTTTTACTATCTCCTCGCGATGCAGCATAGGCTCTTAGTTATGGATGTCGATATTATATTGAAAAGGTTAGTATAAGGATGATCGAGGAACAGGTGGAAAACTTGACTAAGGATAAGTATCAAGAATTGGAAGGGAGTTTATCGGCTAGGGGAGCCTAGAGGAGTAGTGGGGACGCGAGCGTTATGTGGTCGACGATGGCAGACTGTATAAGGGATGATGCGAAAGAGGTGTTAGTCTCGACGAGATACTCTGGGGGGCACAAGTTGACTGGTGCTGGAATGAATTCGTCCAAGTTAAAGTAGAAGCAAAGAAGGTGGCGTACCTAAAGTTAGTAACGAGCACAGGTGATCAGGGAAAGATAGCGAGTAGGGACAGATAAAAGGTATCTAGGAAGGAGGCTACCGGCAGTCACGGAGGCTAAGATTGTGGCTTTCGGTCATCTGTACGAGGAATTGGGAGACAAAGGCGGTGAGAAGAAATTATTTAGACTGGCCAAGGTGAGAGAAAGGAAAGCTCGGGATTTGGACCTAGTTATTTGCATCAAAGATGAGGACGGTAGAATATTGATGTGGGAGGACCAGATTAAGAGAAGATAGTAGGCTTACTATCATAAACTTCTGAATGAAGAAGGGGCTCAGGATATTGTGTCCGGTGAATTAGGGCATTACAAGAATCATCATGACTTTAGGTACTATAGGCGCATAAAGGTTGAGGAGGTCGTGGGGGCTATATGTAATATAAGTAGGGGCAGAGCGACCGAACGAGACAAAATTCTGGTAGAATTTTGGATGTGTGAGGGAAGAGCATACTTGGAGTGGTTGATTGGGCTATATTTTTGAATGAAGAGAGTGTCAGATAAGTAGCGGTGAGGTATAGTGGTTTTGTTGTATAAGAGTAAAGATGATATCCAGAGTTGTAACAACTATAGGGGTATCAAATTACTGAGTCATATCATAAAAGTTTAGGAGAGGGTGGTAAATGTGAAGGTAAGGAGGATGGTGTCTATATCTGACAGCCAGTTCAAGTTCACGCCAGCTCGTTCTACTAAGGAAGTAATCCACCTTATAAATAGGTTGGTGGAATAGTACAAGAATATGAAGAAGGGTTTGCACAAGGTGTTTATTGATCTAGAAAAAACGTATAACAAGGTCTCTAGAGAGGGTCACTAGAGATGTTTGGAGGCAAAAGGTGTGATGGTTGCTTACATTAGGTTGATTAAGGGTATATACAACGGATCTAAGACTTGGGTTAGGACAGTAGGAGGAAAATCGAGAATTTTCCGATTGTTATGGGTACACCAAGGATTTGCACTCAACATGTTCTTATTTGCCCTGGTGATGGGCGCACTAAGACACCATATTTAAGGGGAAGTGCCAAGGTGTATGTTATTCCCTGACAATATAGTTCTGATTGATGAGGCGCGAGGTGGTGTTAACGAGAGACTGGGGGTTTGGAGATAGACCCTTGAGTCTAAGGGTTTCAAGTTGAGTAGGACTAAGATGGAATACCTAAAGTGCAAATTCAGTGCCGAGCCAAGGGAGGCAGCCATGGACATGAGGCTTGAATCACAGTTCATCCCCAAGAGAGGCGATATTAAGTACCTTATGTAGGTTATCTAGAGGGTGTGGAGATTGACGAAGATATCACACACCATATAGGGGTGGGGTGGAAGAAGTGTAGGTTAGCATCTGGAGTCATGTGTGACAAGAACGTGCCACAGATACTCAAAAATAAATTTTATAAATGGTTAGACCAGCCGTCTTGTATGGGCCATAGTGTTGGCCAATTAAAAACTCACATATCTAGAAGATAAAAGTAACATAAATGAAGATATTGAGGTGGATGTGCGGGCACACTAGGATGGATAAGATTAGGAATGAGGATATTCGGGAGAAGATGGGCGTAGCTCTCATTAATGACAAGATACGAGAAGCGGAGCTCAGATAGTTCAGGCACGTACACAGGAGAAGCCCAGATGTCCCAGTACTGAGGTATGGGTAGCTTGATTTGGAAGGCACGGGAAGAGGTAGAGGGTGGCGTAATAAGTATTAGGAGGAAGTGATCAGACAGGACATGGCATAGCTTTAGATTTCAGGAAATGACACTTGATAGGAAGTTATCTAGGTCGAGCATTAAGGTTGTCGGTTATGAGGTAGAGCCTATTTCTACTTCAAACCAATGTGAGGCTAGTCTGATAGGATTTTTGTCTTAGACTACTAGTGATTCATGTTGTGTTCACACTACTCTTCTATTTTTCATAATCGGGACATTTATTGGTTATTGCTTTTTCTTTTTATATATTTTCTGGTTTTTATGATGCTATTATGATTTATATGGTTTCTATTAATGATAATGATATATTGTCTCTTTTTGTCTTCTTGAGTTGAGGGTATTTCGAAAATAGCCTCTCCACTCTCTCAGGGTAGGGGTAAGGTCTGCACACACATTACCCTCCCAGACCTCACTAGTATAATTTTACTGTGGTTGTTAATGTTTGTATACTGTAAGTTTTCGACAAATAAGGTTCGAATGAACCCCTTCCGTCTCCTTAAATATGCACGTGGACACAACCAAAATAGTATGTGTATGACCCAACCGGTTGTTTCGAGAGTTGTAGCCTTGTTCCCCTATTTTTCTACTCTTTGTATGCTTTATAGTTGTTGTATGACTTACCAAGTTAGTTGGTTCGGGTCCAAAAAGGATTTCGGAATGAAATGAGACACTTAGTCTCAATGAAAATCTTAAGTTGGAATGGTTGACCAGATATTGATTTACATGTAAACAAACTCTGGAATGGAGTTTTGATGGTTCTGTTAGCTCCGTAGGGTAATTTTGGACATAAGATCATCTCCGAATTGTGATTTGGAGGTCCGTTGTGGAATTAGGCGTGAAATGGCGAATGTTGAAATTTGGGAAGTTTGACGTGGAGTGGACTTTTTGATATCTAGGTGGTATTGTGATTCCGGAAGTTGAAGTTGGTCTATGGTGTCATTTTTAACTTGTGTGTAAAATTTAGGGTCAATCGGATGTAATTTGATAGGTTTCACAATCTGTTGTAGAAATTGGAAGTTTCAAAGTTTATTAGGCTTGAATCTATGTGTGATTTGTATTTTTGATGTTTCTGAGGTGATTTGAGGGTTCGGTTAAGTTCGTGAGATATTTTTCGACTTGATGGTATGTTTGGTTGAGGTCCCGGGGATCTTGAGCTGATTCCAGGTGGTTAACGGACTAAGGTTAGAAGTTGAAGGATTGTTGAAGTTTGGCAGTTGCTGGCGTAATCGCATATGTGGAGTGAGCAGCGTAGGTGCGTGCTCGCATAAGCAAGAAGGGGGACACAGAAGCAACCATGAAGGAAATGGGAAGAGGTCGTAGATGTGAGGTTCTTTCCGCACCTGCGAGGCTGTTTATGCAGTAAAGTGGGCGCATAAACGTAAAGTGGAATTATAGTTCATTTTCAGTAGTCATAACAAAAGAAAGTAGGCATGCTTTCAAATCCAGCAAATTATGTCAAATCAGTTTACAAGCCAAGTTCAAGTAAAAATCGGATATAATATCTCCTAGAAGCTCAAACAGTGATATATGGCAGCTATGTGCAACAACAATGAAAGAAAATACAGCCTCTCAGGGCAACATTCACTCAAACTTTATCAATAGCTCATCACTCAGCACTCGGCCTTCAACACTCGCACTCAATAGGTACATGCATTCATTGGGAGTGTACAAAATTTGAAGGGGCTCCTACAGCCCAAACGCTATATCTTCACGGACAACTTACGTGATGCATTGATAACTCACGTGCTATAGTATATGTCATATCAGAATCCGCACGGATAAGTCACGTACTACAATATAAATATCTTGATCCGTATAGACAACTCACGTGCTATGGTATCAACATATTACAAATCAGGCCCTCGACCTTAGTCATCAACCTCTCTAGTCTCACGATCTCTCAATAACTATGAAAATCAGCCCAAAATAGAAATGATATAACGTACCAACAAGGAATAACAAAGACTGAGGTAAGATATGCAAGAAAGACAACGACTGTGTACAAGTAGCTCAACAGGTATCACGGCCTCTGTGGGTCCCTACAGTACTAATATATAGCCTAAACATGATTTACGGTCAAATTTCTATAACACATGGAGAGCAAATGCTAGGGGTTTTCAAAACTTATCCGAAACTGAAACCCGAACCGAAACCAAAGCTTAATGGCTTATTGGTATCGGGTTAACGATTTAACATATGGGGAACGGATTGAAATTTTTTTATTAACGGCTTATCGATTTGGGGGGCGATTTATTCAGTTTTCCTAACGGGTAATTCGTTAACAAGCCAAGAGGTGGAAGATTTGGAGGTGGTGGTCGCGGTGGCTTCTCTAACAGAAGAGGTGGAGGTGGCTTTTCTGGAGGAAGAGGGAGAAGAGGTAATGGTGACTTTGGTCATATATGGTAAGAAATGAATGCTAACACAACTGACAATACAAGATTTTGTCCCGTTGCATTCAAAATTTTGGTATAGTGAAGAAAATATATAAGATTTCATTAAAGATTTTGTTGCTATGTATTAATTTTGCTATATATATATATATATATATATATATGTCTCCTCCATGTACCTCTGCTTCATTCAACTTTTCGCTAGTTCATGACCTTTCTTGTAGGGAAAAAAAGTTGTAGTATTCCGATTTTACGATATGTTTGGTTGGACAATTCAAGTTATTCGATGACCATTTTGTTTTGCCTCTATTTGGTTTTGTTATTACCTCCAGAAAGCATATGCAATTTAATTTTTTGGATGGAAAATCATTTATGATACACAGAATTCAGATTTTATTTATGTCCAACTAGAAGGAAATCAGGTGGACGGTATAAAATTGGATGTTTGTTTCTACCACAAGTCTTATTTTCTTGCATATATAGGTTAATTTAGGCTGATAAACCGTCCGATAAAAGCTAAATCAGTACCAATCCGCCCGATATCTTATCGGGTGGCTAGCGGATTAATACATTTAAAAGTCAATAACCGATAACTCAAACCATTAAGAGTAAATAACCGCTCAATCCACCCGATAAGTACCCTACATATAGCTAACAATAACTTATTCAACTTTACAGTTCCGTGGAATGGACCAAATCACAATTTTTATTGTGCACGCCCACACACCCGTCACCTAGCATGTGCATCACCTCCAAAACAATCACATAATAGATGATTCGGGGTTTCAAATCCTCAAAACCAGATTTTGAACTGTTACTTACCTCAATCTGAGCCAAAACTCTACTTCTTATGCCTTAACCTTGCAAATCAGTCTCCAAATGACCCAGATCTATCCACAAGTAGTACAATACAATCAAATGGGCTAAAGGAATCAATTCCACAAAAAAATACAAAATTATGCATTAAAATCCGAAATCGGCTTCAAGCCGGCCCCTAGACCCTCATCTCGAAATACAACATAAGTTACAAAGTCCGAAAATCCGTTCAACTATGAGTCTAACCATATCAAATTTATAAAATCCGAGGCTAATTCCACACTTAAATCTCCAAATTTATAAAATCCGACGCTAATTCCACACTTAAATCTCCAAAATCAACTCCCTAAAGCCCTAGCCTCAAATCCCCAAATTACACCTCAAAAACATGCCAACTAGGTGGAAAAATCAATGGGGAAACATAATTATTGGAGAAAATTAACCACAAGTGACTTACCTCAAAATTTCCTTCAAAATCTCTCTAAAAAATCGTCTAATTCCGAGTCCAAAATGTTAAAATGAAGCCAAAATCATGAACCCTAGAAGTTATATGTTCTACCCAGTTAAACCGCACCTGTGGTCCCAAAATCTGTTTCTGCGGTCCCGCTTTTGTGGTGAAATATCCCCTTCTGTGGAAGTCAGTTAACCAAGCTGCCTCCGCTTCTGTGACACCTGACCCGCATCTAAGCAATCGTAGGTGCGAAAAAATAATCGCAACTGCGACCTCTGCTGACTCCCCTCAACTCCACTTTTGTGCCCTCTTCGATGCATCTGCGGCCCCATAGGTGCGGGAGAATCTTCGCACCTGCGGCCAGCTTATCTCTTCCTTGTCCGCTTATGCAGATTCCTTACCACTTCTATGGGCTCGCACCTGTGGTGCCGACTCCACAAGTGCGATTACACCAGCAGTGAAAATTCTTCAACAATTCATCAACTTCAAAACTTGATCCGTTAATCACCCGAAATCAACCCGAGGCCTCCGGAACCTCACCCAAACATGTCAAAAAGTCCTAAAAACGACATGAACTTAGTCGAACCTTCAATTTACATCAAACAACATCAAAAACACGTATCACATTCAAGCCTAATGAACTTTAAAATTTCTAAATTCTACAAACGACACCGAAACTTATTAAATCACATCTGATTGGCCTCAAATTGTGCACACAAGTCACAAATGACATCATGAAACTACTCCAACTTTTAAAAATTCAATCCGACCCGAATATCAAATAGTCGACTCTGGGTCAAACTTCTCAAAATTTTAACTTTTGCCATTTCAAGCCTAAATCCACTACGGACCTTCAAATCACAATCAGGACATGATCATGCCTCCATAATCACCCAACGGAGCTAATGTAACCATCAAAATTCAAATCTGAGGTCGTTTACCCATAAGTAACATCCTGTCAATTTTTTTAATTTAAGCATTCAATTATGAGACTAAGTGTCTCAATTCATTCTAAAATCTTTTGGGACTGAAACCAACTAACTTTAAGTCACATAACAACTGTAAAGCTCGTAAAGAGTAGAAAAATGGAGAAACGAGACTACAACTCTCGAAATGATCGACTTAATCGTTACAGAAAGGAGAAGAAAAGATGTAGTAGTAGAAGAAGAAGAAGAGCGTGCTTACGGAAGAATAAAAAGCTAATATTTTCTTAGTCGGTCAAAATATAGACAGTAATGTTAAAGAGGTCAACCTAACATAATTTCATGTTTGATAATTGTACTTTTAAGTACAGAGGCGTACCCAATATTTTTGTTAGCGTTATCGATATTTAAAGACGTGAAGATATAAATGATTACAATAACAACACCACATTTAAAAGAACATACAACTTATAATATGCTTTACTAAAAATCTTCTCGACAAGCATTCATCGTTAACATGGTAGAATGAGTAGCTTTGTTATTTTTGAAATTAAAATAAATCTATTCAAGTATGATTTAAATATTATTTTCACTATAATAGACGAAATAGACCCTCAACCTGGTTTTCGTTTGCTCTTACCAACTGAGAGAGGTCAGCAAATCAACTTTGTTAACATCAAAACGTCACTATGAACCTCGTTTTCTAATTATAGATCAGTTGAGATTTGATGGATTCACGACATTGGAATTCCAGTTATGATCCCTTTGTGATTAGGATATGTTCTCGAGGACTGAGGTCAAAGATTCATGATAGGTTACAAGTACCTTAGTTACGAGTACCTTGTCTTATATTTTGATGATCTAACAAATTTATTATCAAAAACTACATAAGGAATCTATTACACATTCTCAAGACCTTAAGGTGACAAAGTCTCAACTTAGATTATGGTTCAACTCTCCAGAATCGAAGCAACAGTTGAGGTAATAGATCTCTACCAGCTCCTAGGGTAACTGTACGAAGTCAACTCTTCAGCTGTAAAGTTGTTGACTATACATGAATAGTACAGTAGTCAACTTTCTGTAGAAGGCTTTTTACCTACCTTGCTTACATCATCGAAAACGATGTCACACATGTATTATAACATCAAGGAAGATAAAACAAAGTCACTTGAACACCAGAGAATTTACTCAAGCAACTCCAAGTGATTGATCATTAAGAAAAAAGGTTCTCCACTGCATTAGGAACAAACTACGATGCTGCTATGGATCAGTTCCCATATCAAGTCTTTGTATGTCCTTAGTAGAGTTGTAACTTTGTATTAGTTCTTCAATTGTAATTCCTACTTAGCTTGTTTAGAAGTATTCTCCAGGAAACTCTTTGTAAGCCTTAAACCTTTGTGTTTGAGTCTTGGTTAAAGTTAGTCAAGCTGAAAAGTCTTTATAATAGAGTTATTATAAAGTGGCTTGTAGTAGAGTATTACAAGTTAGTGGGGGATTAAGAGGTTAATTCTTAGGTTGCATAAGTTGTAATCTAAAAGTTGCTTAGTAGTGAAGTTGAAATCCTACAAGGGTAGGTCGTGGTTTTTAATCGCGTTGAACAGGGAATTTTTCACGTAAAATTTGTCGTCATTTCTTACTGTTGTGTACATGTGTTCTGTTGAACCTAACCGAAAACCTAGTTCTCTATGGAGTTTGGTGAACCCTTATATTCTATCAATTCAACATAACAAATAAATTTTACCATTTTACTTATCAATAAAACTATTTTATAAAAGCACTTCTACATTTTGCACACCATATCCTAAAATGTTCTTTAAAGGATATAAACGCCAATTAGTTTGGATGCAAGAAGTATAAAGATAAAGATTATTGAAAAGGAAGGTAATGATTCTAATTATTGATTACAAATTTCTCAGAGATTTGAATTTACAAAAATTTCTCGACTCTCTCACACACGTAATCAATTATAAAGAGCATGAACTGATTAAAAAAACGAGAAAACACAAATGATAGGTACAAAAATTGCACAAATTTAAATTCTCAACACTTTGGTAGGTCAATCGGGGGAGGAGGCAACTTCTGATTGGGAAGTTTTCCATCTAGGACCAACCATGCCATCTTCAGTCCCCAACTTGTGTGAATTTCCAGATGACAATGCATAAACCATACTCCTGGTAATAAACAAACATCATATATCATTATTGGCGGAGCTAGAAATTTAATTAACAAGGTAAAAGCCACCTTTGAAGCTACACTAAAAGCTTCTATAATGTTAAAAGAGTGTTCAGTTATATATAAAGGGCAGGCCGATGCATTAAACTCCTGCTATATATGCATGGGGTCCGGAGAAGAAGAGTCATACCACAAGGGTCTACTGTACGCAACCTTACATTACATTTCTGCAAGAGACTATTTTCACGTCTTGGACCTCTTGGTCACATAGTAATAACTTTACCAATTACGCCAATATATATTATATTTACGTTCTATTAATGTACAATGTAATTATTTCTAGATAAATGGTTCAATTGAATCCCCTTCAAACCATATAGATTTTCCCATGTACATCATGTCATAATTATTCTATTTCTTTTGTAAATAGATATTCATAATTTATATAGTATCTATTTGGTTTAATCTTGAAATAGAGACTTATAAGATGAATGATATTAGTAAAATATTTGAATGCATAGCTTCTAACTTACCTGGATTGTCCGCTAGAAATCGAATAGCAACCCAACCACCTGAAGGAACACCTACAGTATTCCTCTCAATAGGATCAACAAGGTTGAAATTTGCTGGATCCTTATTGCGGTCAAAATTCCCAAAACCTTGGCCAACCACAAAGAAGTTAAATCCATGAAGATGAAGAGGATGACTTTCAGCACCAAGAATACTTGTGTCTTGCATCACTAACTCCACGCTCGTGTTAAATGGCAAAACCATAAGTTTTGTATCATTTTTAACTAAGGTATTATTTGGAGGGTTTCCAGTGTAGTTAAACCAATTTAAAGGACTGTAAGGAAAATCAGGCTTGTATACATCCTTGGATTGTCCAAAGAAATGAGATTGGAGAAGTGCAGTTGTAGGTTGCACAAATGATACATTGTTAACTGAAGCTGAGAATTTCGTGCCACTAGGTCCTTGGCATGTTTTGTTTTGATCACAAGGACTTGTTCCAAGACCTACTGTGAAAAATAAATGTTTATCGACGTTTAGAGGTACATTAGCAGGGAATTGATGAGTCGCGAGACTTCTTAATCTACTCGTAAAATTGGTGACAAAAGTTGTATCATTGAGAGCTGGTAGCAGTGGTTTAAAGAGTGGTAGGTTTTTTAAATAGGGTTTTGATTTTGATTCATACTCTAATATTCCAGCAACTGTAGAGTTGTCAAATGTGCCAGAACCTGTCACATATGGCCGAGCAGTCATGTAAAATGTGGCATTAGGAAAATGAGGTTTAGTTTTGAGAAGAACATTGTGAGTTTGTCCTGGTGTAATAATAAGTGTATCTGTCTCAAAGGGTTTAACATAAACGCCATCAGCATCGATAACTCGAAGAGTATGATTGGCGATGCTGAAGAAAAGCTCATCATTAAGTGCAGCATTGATCAGTCGAAGAAGATAAGTCTTTCCAGGTTTCACCTTCAGTTTAAATGTATCTGTATAAAGCACATTCAAATTCGTCAGTATTCTTTGCTATAGTGATATTTGAAATTATACAAAATAAAGTTTACTACCTTTAGCTGAACAATTATACAAAGGGCCAGGAAGTCCATTGATAGTATAAGCATCAGAAACATTAGGACCTCCACCTGTTTGCAATGCTTGGGAGATTATGGCCTCAGTATCTGCATTGAACCATTCTCCTGTGACATATTGCATTCATCAGTTCATCATTAGTGTTTTAATAACTTCCTATAGACACAAATTAATTAATGATCACTTATAATTACCAAAGATGATGGGAACATCATTGTAGGGTTTGGCAAATGGATAAGGAGTATTTTTCTTAGGAAGAATGATTAAAGGACCATAAACAGTTGATCTCAACCATGAAATATGTGCATGCCACCAAAATGTTCCTCTTTGGCCAATTACAGTGAAATTATAGACATAAGTCTGGCCAGTTTGAATGGGACATTGTGTTATATATGCTGGTCCATCTGCCCATCCACTACGAAGCTGTCTAATTCCATGCCTATTGTAGTAACAAAACTATCAGTAAGCTTTGGAGTAAAGTTAATTTGTAAGAAGAAGACACCCTTAATCGTGAAATTAATATTAATTTGTTGTTCAACCCTATGAATTAAATTCATGAAAATAATAGAATTCTTATGATTACCAATGGATAGAGATGTTGTTCTGAACATGATTAACCACCTCAATTTCAAGACGATCACCTTCCCTTGCCACAACTTTAGGTCCAGGGAATTGTCCATTCACTGTAACCATACTCTTAGTGTGGCATAGTCTTGTCACATTTTGCATTTTGATCTGAAATTTACCCAAAAGAGATGAAAAACATGCATGGTATAAGTAATGCTAGTTCTTACACAACAAAATATATAAAGAATTTTACTTATACACACTGACAGTAATGTGCTGCAATAGGTAAAATACATATATAGTATAAATTATCTTGGCAATGTCAAGTTAAATCCAATGATATAAAACTGAAACTACATAATAATATACATACTTCAAATTTATAATGCCTGGTTGCAGCTGAAACGCTATGGAGGAGATATAATGCAGTGATAGAGACTAAAAATAGTCCAGAAGCACCCATTTTTGCACAGGAAATCTCTTTGCTTTTTCTTTCTTTGTAAGGTTATCTTGCTGCTGTTGTTCTGGAAGTGCATGGAGATCATTTATATATATATATTTTCATAGGATGTTTGGTTGATTTGGTGAAATAAAATATAAAGAGATAATATTATATTGTTGAAGAAAAAAGTGAAATGGATTGATTCTAAGCTATCTTTGGTTAGACCAAGTGTAGTTGTAGAATAAACTTTGGAGTGGTGCCAAAGAATACAGATGTGTATAGTATATTTGACATGCAAAATTTCATTTTTTGTTGATTTTTCCTTAGATTAATTAAGGCTTCATTGACATCTAGCTAACTATAGCCATGATTTTGACACTCTTCCATACACAAATATAATAGCCTGAGGAAAAAGTTATTATCATGCATTACAAGCATTATCATTATCAAAATATTTCTTCGTTCGAGTCAGATGCGGATTTAGGACTTTTAGAACGTAAGTATACCGTTAAAAATAAAAGAGAAAAAATAGTATTATTCCTTTAGATAAAGTGAAATAGGGGCATCAAATAATATTATAAATTTCATAATCTGGGCTATAAAGCTGCCCCTGGCTGGAGTCTGAAGAAGCAAAGCTTCGAGGCCAATGGGGATTCGAATATTTTCCTTTTGATTTTTTGATATATCGGGGAAAATGATTTATTAATTTGCTAGCGACAAATTTATTTCTTTTAAGCAAAACTTCTTCGACAACAGTTGCCAATTTATGAACTTTAGATATTCTGGTCATGTTAAATGTCTTCTAGAAAATAAGTCATAACTGCCAATCAGAAATCAATTTTTTTTTTATATTATAAGAAGCAAACGACTTTTCTTCACCAACGATGTTCATTTGAAATAATTTCTAAATTTTAGAGAGAGGTATTGAAGTGTGACAAAGTTTCTTGCAAAAAGTTTTTCACCCAATAAAAAGATGGGTTAGATACACTAAAAATTCCTACAATATGATTCAATTACGAATACTATGGAATACTACATATATACTCTCAATAAGGAATATCTTAACTAAGTAAATTAAAAGATAAATTTGAATTATAAATAAAAAGTTGTTCACATGTTTATTTTAGTTTGTTTATTTATTTTTCCACTTCAAAATTATCTTTTATTTACTTCTAATTTGTTTCATTATATAAGAGGTTTACATATTTTTAGAAAGATAAGGAAAAAATATTATATTTAGGAGTCTTGAAATAAATTTTAGAAAAGAAAGTCATAAAATTTCTAGTTATCTCACTAAGTAAGTTTTTATGTTTCCTATTTGAGAGTTTCAAACAATACATACTTTACAAACATTTATTCTCTTCTTCAATCAAAGAGTGAGTAAAGAGTTTTAACAAAAATATTTACACTCTTACATACCCCGATCCATCAATTTTGGTCGAGGCAATTCTTACTTGTTCATCGCCAACTAATCTAGCTCCTGAAATATATAACATTCTTGATCCTTCCTTTTACTATAGTCTTCTCGGCTGAAATCATTATCCCACGCTGTGGGTCTGGGGAGGGTAGTGTGTATGCAGACCTTACCCCTACCTTGTGAGGATAAAGAAGTTGTTTCCAATAGACTCTCGGCTCAGAAAAATATAGGCACCGCATTAATAAAAATATAGACAAGAAGGGACAGTACCAAAAAGCCATATAAAAGCATAATAAAAACAGCAAGATATACAGTAAGGTGATCAACAATGAAAAGTCATAAAAATCTACTACCAACAAAAATCGAGGTTGCGTGTCAATATTATTGTTATGAACACTCTAGACTACCTACTCTACTATACTAATCCTCGACCTCCACACCTTCCTATCCAGAGTCATGTCCTCGATTAGCTAATGTTGCGCCATGTCTTGCCTAATCACCTCTCCCACCTCTTCTTAGGCCTACCTCTAGCTCTCCGTAGGCCCTCCAATGTCAATATCTCGCACCTCCTCACCGGGGCGTCTGCGCTCCCTCTCCGCACATGACCAAATCACCTAAGTCGCGCTTCCCGCATCTTGTCCTCAATAGGGGCAACACCCACCTTGTAACGAACAGCCTCATTTTTTATCTTATCTAACCTGGCGTGCCCGCATATCCATCTCAACATGCTCATCTCTACTACCTTCATCTTCGGGACATGAGCGATCTTGACTAGCCAACACTCAACCTCATACAACATTGTAGGTCTTACCACCACTCTGTAGAAATTACCCTTAAGTTTCGCTGGCACCTTCTTGTCACACAAAATAGCGAACGCAAGTTTCTATTTCATCTATCATGCCCCAATACGATGCGTGACATTTTTATTAATCTCCACATCCTTCTGAATAATAGACCCAACATACTTCAAACTTCCTCTCATGAAATTTCATAAAAATTAAATAGGCAAAAACTTTTATTTATAGTTTGAATTTGTCTTATAATTATTATATTTTAATATAGGATATACCTCATAAGAGGTGTAACGGTAGGATTTCTATACTATTGGGAGTGTAGATGCTTGATTTTAAAATACAGGGGTGTATCCAAAATCTAAGACATATAGCAAGGGTATTTCATGTAATTAACCTTGGAAAGATTTATATCCTATTTGGCCAGACTTCTAAAGTCATTTTATTTTGAAATGTACTTTTCTAAGAAATAGTTTATGTTTAGCTGATTAATTTAAAAAATATTTTTGAGCAGTAATTAATATCTGACCAAGCTTTTAACAAGTATTTCTAAATGTATTTCGTAAAATAGTACTTATGAGAAGAAACTCTTTTTTTCTATTTCTCTAAAAAAATTTATGCTTTTACTCACAAATAGTTTTTTTCTTGTTAAAAGCTTGGTCAAACAACTTAATTTTGAAAAAGAAAACACTGACTCAAAAAAATATTTTCGGCCAAAACAAGCTTGGCCAAATAAGCTAATAATTATATGCATTAACAATGTAAAAGCAAATATATTATTGATATAATTTAACAAATTATAATAGATTTGCTTTATCTTCTAGATAGTTATCCTCTTTTATCTTTTTTCTTTTTTAAAATTTCCCCTCCCATTTGATTGCTCTTTGATCCCCTTTGTTTGAGCTATTGCTCCTTTGGTGACTCAAAATCCACAACACTGGGTTGTAGGTGGAGGGTGTTGACTGTTAAGTTTATAATTTTAATAAAAATTAATAATCTAAAGAAGCCTTGAATAATGACATATCGTTATGTGCGGATTCAAAGAGCAATGGTATTAATGAAAGGAAGGAAGATCATATAGGAAATCAGAGGAACTCAGCGGCTATGTATTTTGAACGTTGCATCAAATGAAAAGAGAATCAATAAATCAAAGAACAAGGAAGGAAAGTCAACCAATGAGACTTGCTAAAGATCCTCAAGTGCGTAGGAACGGAAAGAGAGCTAATCACTGCTAGAGAACAAATCAAGAACAATTTGCGGAAGCTTTGATCAAGGATAAATGGAGGAACCATTTCGTCAAGATTAAAGATGAATCTAGTTACCCTTTCAAGCAAGATTCGTGAGGCTATCATTGGGTATATATATATATATATATATATATATATATATATATATATATATATATATATATATATATATATATATATATATATATATATATATATATATATATATATATATATATATATATATATATATATATATATATATATATATATATATATGCCTCACAACGAAAGGCCTACAAAATTGCAGATATGCAATCCCAGACTAATCAAGTTATTAAAGAAAAAGTAGAAGCGCATCGAAGAGCACGCAACTTAACATTTGTTTCTACACCTTTCTAGTTCTTAGTTCAAATATTGTATTATTGAGTCGCAAAAATAGGAAGAGTTAAAAAATAAATTAAAATAAAAGTTGTGTCAACATTAGAAAGAAACATTGTTGATGTATATTATTGGTAGTGAAAGTACTAAAACCATCACTATTGTAAAAGCTTACTAAAGATCTAAGAGAATCCTTATAACCCAAGCGAACTAGACGTAGGTATCACACAGGTACTGAATCAGTATAAAAACTACTACGCCTCGTTCACTTTTTTGTTTTCGCAGTTTAATTCTTCTGCGATTAATTTTTGTGTAAAGTCTAGTCGACTAATTTCTTACATAGTCAATAAAGTTGTACAAATCAGCTAAAATTCACCCTCCCCCCTCCCCCTCTTCTTAATATTTATTTCTACACCTTTCTAGTTCTTAGTTCAAACATTGTATTCTTGAGTCGCAAAAGATAGAAAGAGTTAGAAAATAAAACAAGTTTTGTGTCAACATTAGAAAGAAACATTGTTGATGTATACTGTTGGTGGTGAACGTACTAAAACCATCACTGTTGTAAAAGCTTATTGAAGATCTAAGAGAATCCTTATGACCCAAGGGAAATGGACATAGGTACCATACTATTACTGAACCAGTATAAAAGCTGCTACACCTCTTTTACTTTTGTGTTTGCTCAGTTTAATTCCTCTGCGATTAATTCTTGTAAAGTCTAGTCGACTAATTTCATACATAGTCAACTAAGTTGTACAAATCGATTACAATTAACCCCCCCCCCCCCTCTTCTTAACATTTGTTTCTACACCATCCAGTTCTTAGTTCAAATATTATATCCTTGAGTCGCAAAATATAGAAAGAGTTAGAAAACAAAACAAGAGTTGTGTCAACATTAGAAAGAAATATTATTGATGTATATAGTTGGTGGTGAACGTATTAAAACCATCATTGTTGTAAAAGTTTACTGAAGATCTCAGATAATCTTTATGACCCAAGGAAACTGGATATAGGTACCACACCAGTACAGAACCAGTATAAAAACTGTTGCGCCTCCTTTACTTTTCTGTTTGCTCAATTCAATTCTTCTACAATTAATTCATATGTAAAGTCTAGTCGACTAATTTCTTACATAGTCAATTAAGTTGTACAAATCTACTACAATTCACCCCCCCCCCCCCTCCTTCTTATACTTTCACGAACCATCAAAGCAACCCGGCCTCTTGTCTTATTATAAGCAATTATCCACTTTGTGATGTAATAGTGTAAAAATTCTATGTTACAAGTTTAATATATATATATATATATATATATATATATATATATATATATATTACATGGTGAAAGAAACATGCACAAACATTAGTGTGACTCTGAATTTTTTCTCTGTTTTTTCAACACTAGAAGAAAACGATGGACATTAATGCACCACAATACAGATTTGGAATGAAGGACTTATAATTGTGGAGAAAAGGAAAAAATTATAATTGAAAACTCAAGCTTTAGCTGCAGAAGTACTATTCATATATAGTAAATACCACTATTACACCCACTGTTTATCTTCGAATTTCGTCAACACGCTTCTAAACAGAAGCAACCATAATTCACAAAATAGAATTTCATTTTCATGTTCAACCTTTTTGCTTTGAAAACACAGCATACAGCTACCAAAAGGTAAAAAGAACTAAAAACAATCATTGTACAAATTATAAAATTTCATTTCACATCCAAACTTTTCCAAATTTGCGAGCTAGTGCTAACAAACGAGAAAAACAAACTTACAGACAGAACATGTATTTTACAACCTAGTCAAGAGACCTTCTTGACATCCTACACTAAACAATTGTTGCAATATTCTACTGACTAAACAGCTAGAAAATTCTAAATATGGAGAATAAAAACAAAGAAAAAGGCACAACGCTTTAACTAGTTGGAGCAGTAAACAACAACTGCTGCGTTTCAGTCTCAAACAAGTTGGGGTCGGTTGTAAGTTGAAGCAGTAGTTACAACAAAAATGGAGTCAAGATCAGGAGGGTGGAAGAACCCATTATTGGGCTGCTGTTTCCTCTTCGTTGCTGCTCTGTTCTCAGCTTTCTTCTTCCTCGGAGCCGGTGGACATTCTGATGGAGCTTGTATTTGACATTCTTGGTTCTTTGGTGTTGTACATTCTTCCTCCATGTTACTCATTATATTCTCCTTGACAATATATTCTTATGTCACCACCGTAATTTTAACACAAGTAGTATTAGTTAGTTAGAGAATTTGTGTTTTATAGAGGAGTTGAAGAAGAATTGATCAGAAAATGGTGCAAGGAGCAGCCTACGTGGGAAGAGAATGACGGAATTTATAAACATGGGGTTTGAGTTTGAATATTTGACTTCTATATCTTAAAAATCAATAAAGTTTAAAATCTCAATTTCACTTGTGTATTATACTGGTAACAATACAAGAACTTAGTTTAATAGAGAACAAATTTCCACGGCTATTAATATTTAAATTTTGATAGTTTAGTCAAATATTAGTGATTGGAAATAGAGAAAGTTTTATAGAAATGATATTATATCATACATTTTGGGATTTGCCTTTTACATTTGATAACATTAAATCAAAAGTTATTTCCTTTAAGTGTTTCATATATTATCATAAAATAGATTTAATTTGTCAAAAATATTAATATTCTAGGTAGGGGTGTACATAGGTCGGGTTGGTTCGGATTTTACAATTACCAAACCAAACCACATGTATCGGGTTATTAAATCTAAAGACCAAACCAAACCAATAAACTCGGGTTTTTCACTCTCGGTTTCTCGGGTTTTTTCGGGTTTTCGGGTTTTTCGGGTTTTTTTCCGGTAAAATCTCCCTAGAACAAAACATATAAATTGTGCTCAAAATATTTTTTTAATCCTAGTAAGATACAACTATACAAAGTATTTTTCAAGAAAATAATACAAAATATGAGAAGTATCATGGCATTATCGTAAAATATTCAACAATAAAGACATAAAATTATATAATATAAATATTGCTAATTAAAAAGCTATAATAAAAATAAATATAATTTAAAAGTAATAAGTCATGATAAAATAAGTAGACTAATAAGGGAGTGTCAATCACATGACTAAACGCTAATAAAGAAAAAATAAAATATGTTATGCATTTTTATCTAAATTATTGTAAAATAAAATATAAATATTCAATACATTCTCGGTCATCTTATTGAATTGAATGTCTTTTGTTAGCATTAATATTAATTTAATATTAGTTTAGGCTTTTGTTAGCATTATTTAGTTTACTAATGTTAATAGCTATAAAACTTATTGGAACATTCAAAAGTTCTAAATCCAATCTTAAAAGATAAAATTATAAATTTTTATAAGAAATATTTATAAAATACATCACAAGTATTAAACATATCTAATATTTCTATATATGTAATGTCGGGTTGGTTTGGTTTCGGTTTGACTTTCTTTAGTCAAAACCAAACCAAACCAATTATGGTCGGGTTTTTTTTTCCCACACCAAACCAAATCAAACCAAACCATAGTCGGATTTTTTTTCTCGGTTTGACTCGGATTATCGGGTTGGTGCGGTTTGTCGGTTTCCTTTGTACACCCCTAATTCTAGGCATGCATTGGTATTAAAGTTCATACTACTACTTTATAGGTACAAAAATTTGGAAATTATTTAAAACAATTAGAGCTATAAAATTTGGTATAACACTGTATTTGTCAAACTTTTTAAAAACACCAAAAAACGAATTGACAGTTGAGTATGGGTTGGCACCGACTTATGTTTGAGCTGTGTGCGTTTGGAACGTGGCCCACGTAGACCGCGTATTTTGACATTTCAAAATAGGCGGCGCACTTACATTATTGGGTTGGCAATTTTGGCGGGAAAATAAGGGGATGTGGAACTGAATTTCCACCGTTGGATCAATCATTGTTTGTAATTGAAGATTCGTAGTTGTACCTTAGGGATTATTAGATGTTTCTTGTTTTACTACCGGTAGTACTCCATATCAATGAAAAACTGATAAGATTGATCGACGTGAACAACCTTGACACTCAAAAAGTACGGCAAAAAAATTGGCTCAATTCTATTGGGAATTTTAATAATTACTTTTGTTGTTTTCGTTTAGGACCATAAACAGGTCTACATAAATTAGAACAGAGGGAGTACATAATAATGGGAGGATATTCCCTAAGTCTAGATCTTATCTGAAGCAGTTTTTCTGTTTTTATAAGGTAAATATAATGTTGCATACACATTACCCTCCACATGTATGGGATTAAATGCTTTTAAAATAATACGTTTCAAAATAAATTATTTTTAAAAGTTTGGCCAACGGCTATTAAATTCCTATCTTGTTTCATTCCCCCGTCATTATAAACAACAAATAACAACAAACCCAGCTTAGAGCCTCTTTGGATGGGCTTGTTTAAAGTGACTCTTACGCTAAAATAATTTTTAAGTCATATATTAGGAATTCTAGTTTTTAACTTGTTTTTGTTATTTTAACTTAAAAATAAATGTTTAAAAGCACTTTTTTACTCTATGCAGACACTATTAAATAGCTTAAAGGGTAGTTTGGTAGGATATATCAGGTAAAATAATACATGCATTAACTTTGTGTATTAGTAATATGTAAGGCCCCGTAAATTTTTTACCTGAAACCCGAAATTTCGTGGTGTCGAGGTAGACTTATGTGCTTACCGTGGTACGCACTTTCTGGGTTGAACGGTGTGCTTAGTAGCTAAGGAAAATGTCGGCAGAAAAAGATATTTTCTACGGTCCACTATGCGGCCACAAAATCACTTTGCGGGCCGCATAATGGCCGCAGAGTGAAGCATAAACTTGAGCAAAATCGTAGGACCAACTCGAAGTCCATTATGCAGCCTCACAACAATTTCGCGGGCTGCACGTCGATTGCAGATTCAACATGAAAATTTTTCGGGGGAAGGTTCTGCGGCGCATTATGCAACCGCAGAATAGGTCAATGGACTGCATAATTGTCGTAGGGTGGGGCAGACCAGCCCAATTTCTGAGGGTCATTTCGCAGCCCATTTCACGGATCGCATAAGAAGCGATCGCTGATTCCGTTTTGGAACTTCATTTTCAAATTTTTATAACCTGACCCTCTTCTCATGAACACAATTATGGGTCATTTTAGAAAGAAAAAACTATATTTTAGAGAGAGTGGAAGGTGTTATAGTGTGAGAAGAGGAATTCTAAGCCATTCTCATCAATTTTTGGCTAATTCTTGGAATATTAACAGGGAAAACTCACTAGGTATTCATCCTAAGAGGTAAAATTCTACACTCTAACTCTTAATTTTAAAATTTAACTAGAAATGAGAAATTGGTAAGGTAATTCATGAGTATGGGAGTTGTTCATCTTGCATGCATGTATTATCAAAGGGTGTAGGAAGATTGTAAGCCAAAAATAGTAAAGAATGGGTTGTGGGATGATGAAAACCTCCATAAAAGGGCCTTGAAACCTTATTGTACACCTAGTATTTGATAAAATTCTCAAATGAGCTAGAACCATGATCATCTTGCTAATTTTGGTTCAATCTGTTACATTTCTAAAGTAGATCAAAATGCTAAGAATTTTCGGAACATTTAGAGATTAAGGAAGCTCAAATGATGTATGTTGGCTAAACACTTCTCTTATAATTGAACCCCACAATATTCATGTAAGTCCCGAGTTGCTTATTGTGAATGAATTGTCACGGATAAGCTTGTGTAAAAAGATATCCACGATCACTATATAATTCAAATGCTTTTGTTATGTTGTACTACTATTCTAGAATGTGTTCAAAGTGTGGGTTGCATGTCCAAATGCCTTGACTTGAAGTTGTGTTCAAATGAAAACTAATGACAATTGTATAAGTAATCCCAATGTACCTAAGACTCTTATTTGCTCATATGTGTACTTAAATATCTTGAATAGAAACGCCTTATTGTTAATAACCCATGATGATTGTTAAAAGTGAAAAGGGGTGAGATACGAAACATGAAATGTGAAATGAGAAATATGAAATGTGAAATATGAAACACGACCAACGTGCTAAGTGAAATATATAATTGAGACCACTAGTGTCAACAAGAAGACAAGAGGGGTTGCTCTGATGGTAAGCAACCCCCACTTCCAACCGAGAGGTTGTGAGTTCGAGTCTCCCCAAGAGCAAGGTGGGTAGTTCTTGGAGGGAAGGATGATGGGGGTCTATTTGGAAACAGCCTCTCTACCTCAAGGTGGGGGTAAGGTCTGCGTACACACTACCCTCCCCAGACCCCACTAAGTGGGATTATACTGGGTTGTTGTTGTTGTTGTTTAGTGTCAACAAGAAAATGAAGAAATGTGCAAGAAGTATGAAATAGAATGATTGATAAAAAAGGGATGATGTCTCACATGAGATGGTCTAGCCGATCGAATCGTGATCGGACGTCATGTCGCACACATGGTGACTGTGAGCACATGATTTTTGCACCAAGCAATTAATTCCAAAATTAAAATAAATATGTTTTTGGATGTAATTACTTGCTTTGTTTGGAATTAGCTATAATTTTGAGTTTGAATAAGTAGAAATTAGAAGAAAATCAAAAATAGGCTAGGTAATTAATTTGTTAGTTTAGTTAGTTAGATTTTAAGTAAAAATAGCAAAAATAGTTTTTTTTTAGTAGTGGAAATTAGGAAAAATAGTAGTAAAATTGCCAAAAACTATTAGATAATTAGAGTAAGTAGGAAACTAGGTTTTATAATTTTCCATAAAAGAAAAAAAAATATAAAAGAAAATACATAAAAATCATTAAAACCAGAAAAATACAAAAAAATATATATATATAGGTTTAATATGACTGGGCCATTTGAAACCCATTTGTTTGGCCCAGTACATTGGCCCAAGAGGCGGCCCGTCGGATCCGTGTAACAATCAATCCAGGCCGTTCGTGAGAAGTGATCAAACGGCTCAGGTAATTGGGCGTATTATTGATTAATAAATTATGTTGGGACTTGATCTCAGCCGTCCGTTTAAGGTTGATCCAACGACTGGATACCTTGGTCTCATAAGCAATCAAACGGCGTCGTTTTAGTAACGCGCCTCTGGGCCGTCGATCTTGATCAATTGGACGGTTAAGATTACCTCAGACACCTTGCCTATATAAGGCTTGTGTCTGAACGATCCGCCATTCTTTACAAACCCTAGAGACAGCCGCCCTTCACCCCTCTCATCTTCTCCTTGCTTCACCATCTTCGAACCTAGTCGGCCATGGCGGCCACCACTCCCACGGTGGTCGCCGGCTCCTTTTTACCCTTCCCTTCTTCTTCTCCTTCTTCTTCACCCCATCACACACCCAAAACTCCAAAAAACTCCCCTTCTCCAAAATTCCGGTCACCGGAACTCATCGCCGGTGACCACTAAAGTATGAACCTCACCTTCAAACTAATGCCAATCTATTCCCCTTCCTCTGATCTACATCCCTATACCACTAGCTCCCCTCGAATCATTCCCAATCACCTCGAATATTCCAGAGAAGGTCGTCGGAACCCTAACTCCGGCGACCCCCAAAATTAAACCACCAAGATCCATTCTTTTACCCACCCAAACACCCTATGTAACTCAAAATTCAAAAAAGGCTTCGTCTTTAAGCTTTGAAAGAAAAACCAGAAAAAAGAATAGAAAAGAGGATCTGAAAAGAATAAGAGAAAAAGAAAAACAAGGAGAGGAAAATGAAAAGAATCTGTGGAATAAAGAAAAAGAGAAGGATAGGAAGCTCAGGGGACAGGCCCTGCAAGCTAAGTCCCCCGACCCCTATCTGCTTTCTTTTAGTATGCTTTGCTTTGTGTATTTTTGTTTGAGCATGCCTATAAATGTCTGCTTTTGATTCTTGCTTCACATGCTAGTTTAGAACTTTTCTGTTCACTTTCCTCTGTTGCAAATCATGTCCTATTCCTGTCTGTTTCTCTGTGACCCTATCTATCTCCTAATCTGTTCATCTCCTATATCTTTCCGTGTTTCTTTGAACCTGTTAGTGCTAGGGTATATGTTTGTTCTATCATAATTTCTTTTAGAGTTAAAAGACATGCCTTGATTTGTTGGCTTGCAATATCATGACTATCCGCCTTCTCTGTTTCTTGGCATAATTAGTTCAGTTGTTCTCTTTCATTAGAGTATCCTGTGGTTTGTAGCTCTATGTTGATATCCCTGTGCTTCTTTGCCTGCTATAGTATTGGGGTTCCTCATCTTGTTGGTTTTCGATATTTCTTCTGTCATTTTGCATGTTTTGGTTCTGATACTATGTTTAATTGTTTGTCTCTTATTCTCGCTCAGCTCTGTATTAGATTATCTTTTGTTAGCTTGCAATGTCTCGACTGTTTCTCTTTCTGCATCTTTGCATGTTTAGTCTTAGTGAAAATTTGGCCATCTCTATTCATCTCTTATATCAGAGTTATCCTGTGTTTAATCTGGGGTTCACTTCTCTGCTTTAGAGATCTTCACATCTTTTGTTTACATTTTGGTTGTCTTATTTGTTAGCTTTTCAATATTACTTATGTTTATTTTAGTGCAAGTCTAGTTTCATGTCATATCACCTCTCAAGTGCTTTTATTTGCTGAATGAGTATGCCAATCTGAGTCTGTTTCTCTTCATGTCACCCTCACATGATAGATTTAAGGTTTCTCCTTCACTGTTTCTTCATATTCTTCTTTTCTTCATCTCCATGTTCTTCTTTCCTTCATTTTTGTCTTATCTGTCATGTACTTGTGTTAGATTTAGGTTGGTTGGTTACTATTCCCATATTACTCTGTTAGACCCATTGTTCTCATGTTTGATATAAGCCTTATGTCATATCTTGCTGACTGTTATAGTCTTTACTGTACCCATATCATGAATCCTGGTGGTCTTTGAAGTTTTTCAAACTCTTTTGGGGACTTGAACTAGTAGTAATTAGATCTGAAGTTGACATGAATTCATACTGTATTGCATGTAGTCTGATGATGTGAATTAATTGACTGAAATTCAACCATATCAATTGTTTCCTCTAAGTTTAAGTTAATTAATGCATGTTGATTTGATCATATGTGTTCCTGTGTGCAACAAATGTTGAAAAATGATTAAGTTCTGCTAGTTCCTGTTAAGCATGATTGTTTGATTAATTGATTGAACTTTAGGAGGATTGGTTATAGCTGTAATGCTAGGTTTCATAAATGGCTAGTTTCTAAATAGGTTAAAACTGAAAATGAACAAAAATAGGCTGTTAGTTAAATAATTGGTCTAAGAATGGTTAACCTTGCAAAGGGTTGACCTATTCTATAAGGCCCTAACACACAGCCCACTTTAAAAGTGGCTGGTTGTGCAAAATGGCTATGCCTGCAAATGCAGACTAGCCCAGGCTCTCTTTAGAGCCCTGAACAGCAAAGTGGCCAAACCTATAAAGGTTTTGGGCCCAGCTGTTCAGTATTTGGCTTTGATAGCCCAAGCTAAGTCTCAACTTGAGACTAGCTAGTTCTTAAATAGTTAATCTCAATAATAAAACATGCTAGTCCTGCAATTAGCTTTAAATTGGAATAAATTGGTCTTAATTGACTGTAGTTTAAATAGGCTAAAATTGAAAAAGTTCTTTAAAATAGAAGTGGCCAGCCCTTAAATACTAATGCCAGGGCTGGCTATTAGTTAAATAGGTTCAAAGGTTGCTGAAATTTAACCTAGGTAAGCTAGTAAATAAACAGTGCCCTTAGGGACACAATTGGGATTTTAAAAGGTGAAATAGTAAATAGTTAGAACCTAAGAGGGTAGGGGAGTCCTTTGTACCCCTGATTTCTGTAATTTTGCAGAGATTAAAGGGTATAATGGTCTCCTTAAAAAGGGAAATCTGTAAAAATCTCAAACCCATAAGGATACATTGGTAAAAGGCCCTAAAAGGAATCTTTTAGAACCTTCCAGCACATGCTGGAAGGGTTTTTCATAACTGAAATGGGGCTAAAGTGTATAATTCATGATTTTAGGAGGGGGGAGAGTGGGATTAATCCAATACTTCCTCCCCAAGTCTTCAGCCCTAAAGATAACTATATATACCTCTTAAAAAGGGGCTTAAAGGGGGTTCCAATTTGAGTAATCTGAATTCACTTTAAGCTGGCTTTCGGATAACAGTTTCAGAGTAAAAAAAAACATAGCAATTTAGCAATAGTGTTTCTGGCATTCTTCGAGTGAGAATTTGCTGATTTCTGTTGATTGTTGGGTTCTTCTGTTCGAGTTTGATCTGGGTTTCTATTGCTTTGCTGATTCCCGCTTGCTATTGCTGTGTTGTTTGGTTTTGGCATCCAATTCCACTGTTGCATTGCTGTCTCAATCCTTGCTATACTTATTTGCCTGAATCCCCTAGACTCATCGGATTTTCTTCTTGATTCAGGTACATTACCCTTTCATTTGAAGCTGTAATGCTGAGTTATTGAAATAGAAATGAAGCTCCAGATTTGAATATATGTTGCTGTGAAGTTGAATTTTAATTTTGCTAGTCTAAGTTTGTAACTAATCCATTGTAGTAGTATGTAGTAGCCGAAGAGTAGAAAACCAAACACTAATGATGTAATAACTTAGTATTAACAGTAGTATAGTAGTAGTATAGCGTAGATAGCTTATCACTTAGTTTAATTAGGTAAAGGCTTTAAAACATAAGTTAATTAATAATACCTGCAAGACTAATAATCACTAGTTCATATTAATTTCATAAAATATGACAGTAGAGTTAATTACATTTTACGGATCGGCGTTTAGGTATTAATAGGTTAATGTAAGCACGCATAAGTATCTGATTTATTCATCCATGGTGTAGTTATGATTAAGCTTTCTAATCGTTTTTTAAAAATAGACGTTCAAGCTGTTAGGATCCAGTAATCAGAACCATGAGTTTGTAATTAGTGTGTTTCAAGATCAGTTGTCCAGAGTTGATTAAGTTTAAAACGTGAAGTGAGTAGATGGAATAATAATTAGGTTGAGACTAGTTTAAAAATTGTCCAATAGCTTTAAATCTGCATCAAAATCAGTAGGTCAGCAATGTAATTGTAAATCACTCATCTTGTCTATAAATAGTCCTCTCATACAGTTAGCTTCATAAGCTTTCAACTAGTAATTAGCTAAAAATGATCATTGAATTCGTCAATAAAAGTCAAGACCAGAGATAATTAGTGTATTAAACTTTTGTGTACTTTAGATATAATTCAGAGTTAGTATTGATATTCTTGTACAGTTTTTACCTTTTGATTAATAAAAGAGTAGTTTAATTTTGTTCTTCTATATCTGATTATTGAGAATTCATTACTTATGTTGCCTTTTATTATTTTCATTTGGTTTGGACCCTATGTATAACGAGGGCCTGAACTCCCATCCGGACTTGTATAATTTGCTAAGTGACATCCATGAAGGCCGTTTAGGTTTTAAGGCCTGGATTGGCCCTTTGAAGATTGTATAAACAATTGAAGAGAAGACCAGGCCATTAGCAAACTCGAAGGGGCCTGGAACACTTATTGGTGAATACGATTAAGGAAAGAACCAAATATAGAAAACTTAGCCAAATATTAGTATCCTTTAATAAAAATTGGGATGAGCCTCGCCCGGATAACAACCACCGGGGCCCCCATTTAGTAATAGAATAACATAATAGAACCGGAGAGGCTAATAGCGAATTCCATAGCCTCTCCCAAAGTTAAAAGCCGATATAGACTATCTTAAGGCACGATTTTAATATACCTTCCTACGAACGAGTGTGCACTTGGTGCGACTCAAATCCAAATCTCGGTAAAGCTGAAATACACCAAAAGTCATAGGCGTACTCTGGTTGCGGTATGACTCGAGGCGTGTTTTCGCGATACCGCAAATTCCTAAAAAATAATATTTAACGTAAAAGCACATTATGTTGTTAAAACTTATAATTGAGTCAAACAAAAGTCAAGAACGACAGTGGAGCGACCGTGCTAAAACCACGGAATCCGGGAGTGCCTAACACCTTCTCCCGGGTTAACAGAGTTCCTTATCCGGACCTCTGCTTCGCAGACATTTATTAGAGTCAAAATTCCTCGGATTCGGGATTAACCGGTGACTTGGGACACCATTGTCATTCCCAAGTGGCGACTCCTGATTAATCTCTAATAAAATCCCGAACCGATTGTCCTTTAATTGGAAAAACTCCTTCCCTTACGTTATTTTATCCGTCTTGGGTAATTGAGCATCGGGGTATACCCTACAAGTGTATTTATACGCATTTAAGTATGTGGGGTAGTAAAAAGGGAGGTGTGACAAGACCCAACCCTGAACTCTGGTTTCAGGGTTTAAGAACTCGAGCTCCTTAGAACTGCCGTTCGCGCTTTTATTTGACTTCATTATGTGATTTGAACAACATGCTATGTGCTTTATCGCTTTTGATATTATGTGAACTGTATATATAAAACTGTGCCGAACACCTTTCTCTCTTCGCCCCCGGGGATGTGCTTACTGGTTGAGACTCCCCTTTACGTTAAAGTCACCTTAAATTAAGAAAATAGAGGCCGGATAAGTTACAAAGCCGATTGACTCCGCGGGTCACCGGTACGTAGCCCCCTCCTCGATTCGAGTTGTCCGCTCGGGTACACGGTCTAGCAATCTATGAAACCATAAGATTTTGAACATAGGTCTAGGACGATTATTTGCATCATATTTGACTTAGGGGACTCAACACAGGGGTTGGGTCCGTCTAGGACAGGTGACCCGGTATTGAAAAGACCGAGCATGCTATGTGTTGCATTTTATTGTCCTTGATCGTTATGCGGACCGGCTGAAATCCCGAGATTAGAAAAATTGTTGAAAAAGGAAAAAGAGAGAGAGGAAAATAATGATTTATAGAAAATAGGTACATGGAAAATTTGAAAATTTGAAAAAATAGGTGGGACATTTTTTTGAAATAATTGGTCAAATAATCTGACCGAACTACGCAGGTTTGATTCTCGACTCTTTGAAAATTGCTCGGAATGTTCATAATGAAGATTTGGCCGACGGGTTTTGTTCTTTAAGCTTCATCTACAATAGGTTTGGACACGTTGGGGGTTTCAATGATCTTACCAACAAATTATGCTGTAAGTCCAACCGAGCGAAATGGGAGGAACGCCGGAGGTTCGCATTTTTGGTGGCATTTCTCGGAGTTGTTGTATTCCCGAGGAAAGATGGACATATCAATATAAAAGTTGCCGGAGTAGCTACCACACTGATAGTACAAGATAACTGTACTCTGGCCCCAATGATTGTGGCGGACATCTACCGTGCTCTGACTGCGTGCAAAGCAGGGGCTAGCTTCTTCGAAGGGTGTAACTTGATCTTGCAAATCTGGCTAATTGAGCATCTATGCCACCATCCTTCGTACTCAAGCTATGGTTCGGCCGAACGGACATGTTTGGAAGAGTTCAGTACGAGGACAAAGGAAGTAAAATTGCCAGAAGGAGTCCAAGGTTGGATTGTGTATCTTCGATCACTAACTGACGGTCAAATCGATTGGACGTATGACTGGTTACCTCTTGATGAGGTGATATACATGCCAACGGAGGGATCACCGTTTTTGATCATGGGTTTGAAGAGTATACAACCTTACGCCCCATACAGAGCCCTGCGACAGTTGGGTCGGTGTCAGATTATTCCAAGAGATGGGGATCTCAGTGTGCAAGCTGTGGAGATTGGTCCGGACGGGCAATTCCCCGAAGCAAAAATCCGGCAAATCTGGAATGAGTGCCAAAATTTGAAGATTGATACTTGTGTGCCGAATAGGGCAAAAGGGGAGATATCACCTGGATACTCCACATGGTACCGACGAGGGATTGAACACGAACGTCTTTCAAAGAGACCTCACTTGCAAGACCTGATAGAGCAATCCGAGGAAAATCAGAAATGGGTGGCCAAGGAAAAGGAATACAAGGCCAAAATCAGTCTGTTGGAGGATAAACTGAGAAATCTTCATTTCGAAAGCGGCTTACAAGCAGCATCCGATGAAGTGGAAAAGAAACAGCTGAAAAAGAAAATGATATGTTGAAGGCTCAAATAGCTCAAATGAAAATTGCATCCGAGACCCCAGTTCGTTCAGCCCGAGATGAAAAGTTAATTGAGATTCTCCGGCGGAAAGTAAATGACTATAGCTTTGATTTGGACATAGCCGAAAGAGAGTTAGTCAAGGCTCGGAAGCAAATGGGAAGAGACGCCGATGAAAGAGCCAAGTTGGTTCGGCAGCTACAAGACAAGCACGATGTTGAAATAGCTCAGCTTAGAAAGAAAATAATCTCAGCCACAATCAAGAGTAACAAGATTATCAAAGATCTTGAAGAAGAAAGAGAGCACTGCTACACGACTATGGCTAGATTAGAATTGGAGCTGCAACAAGTGCAAAAGGACAACCAACACACCTTGGATGCTCGCACTCAACAAATAAGTCGGCTATTGCAAGAAAAAGGGGTCATCAGAGAAAAGATTGTTCGCATCGCCCAGTATATCACCCGAAAGACTCAACTTTGTGAAGATATGACTCGGAGGACTTTTGTATCTGCAGTGAAGTTTTTTGTACAACAAGTCATGGCCGACCTGGATAGGCTTCAAGGGGGATTAGCATATAGGCCCGCGGCAAGGCCGAACGATGCCTCGCGGGCACTAGGTGCATTAATGTACTCTTACGTCATGCATCATCTTTTATTTTTCTTTTAAAACATCACTTTGTAATCAATGTTTTGAATTATCAATGAGAAAACAAGTGTTGTTACCAATTCTTTTGCTTTATGTCATTTCCTTTGAATCCGCTAGGCAAATAAATAGGAACGTAATTATGAAAATGACAAAAAAAAACAAGAAAAGAGAAAAAGCAAGAAAAGAAAAGAAAGAAAGAAAAAAAAAAAACAAAAAAAAGCGGAAAAAGAGAAAGGTGATTGATCCAAGTGAGCAGCGGCCGGGATGATGCATAACGACTCGAGCAAATGTGTTTTTAAAGTCGTTGCATCTTATTCATGCGCTGACAACTAACGAGTGTTGATGTTTGTGAGTCCAGATTTTCTAGGCAACTGGCATTCTGGCTACCCACCCATACAACACCAGATACAAAAAGATGACAAAGGCTGTGTCCCAGGAGATCGAGGCAACTATTGTAGACCCCTGCTCACGAAGAAGAGATCGTGGATGTGGCAGGGATGAAAGAAGAAATGTACAAGTTAAGACAGCAGATGGCTGAAATGTACCAGGCTTGGTCCAGAGGTCAACCACTACCAGCCTACCCTGCTAACCCTGCATATGTCCCTCCAGCCAATCCTAACCCCGAGCCACCAACAATGAACTCATCCTCCACCTACCCCGATTACCCTCCCTACTATGCTTCCACCTCCCAGATACCACCACCTCCAGCCAAGCAAGCACCACCTCAGATACCACAAGTTGCTCCTGTATATGTGGCACCTCCGCCCGCCGTTATCCACAAATCCTCTAGTGAACCGATGTTTCATATCCAGGATCCTCACTACTACCCTCCGGAGCCGACTTTCGGACAACACGAGTCTCATGCTCCGATGATGGAAGCAAGTGCCGGGCAAGAAGAGATGGCTCGGAAAGTGAAAAGTCTTGAGAATGCTTTCCGCAATATGCAAGGACTGGGAGGGCAAGTAAGTGTAGCCTACAAAGACCTGTGTTTGTTCCCTGAGGTGCAACTTCCCGTGGGATTCAAGTTGCCAAAGTTCGACATGTATAGCGGACACGGGGATCCGGTAGCTCATCTCAGAGGATACTGTAGCAAGATGAGAGGCGCGGGAGGTAGAGATGAATTATTGATGGCGTACTTCAGCCAAAGTTTGAGTGGATCGGCTCTGGAATGGTATACCCGACAGGACCATACAAGATGGTTCGTTTGGGATGACTTAGCGCAAGCTTTCGCTAGTCACTTTCAGTACAATTTGGAGATCATACCCGACAGGTTATCCCTTACCAAGATGGAGAAGAAGCCAGGAGAGAGCTTTAGGGAATACGGTTTTAGATGGAGGGAACAGGCCGCTAGAGTGGATCCACCCATGAAAGAAGGGGAAATGGTGGATTGTTTTCTACAGGCTCTGGAGCCAACATACTACGGCCATCTAGTGTCAGCAATTGGAAAGAGTTTTAATGAAGTTGTGAAAATGGGGAGTTTCGTAGAGGAAGGTTTGAAGACAAACAAAATTATGAGTTTTTCGGCTATCAAGGCCACCAATCAAGCTATACAAAGTGGAAACGGGGGAGTGATGGGAAAGAAGAAGAAAGAAGAAGTAGCAACTATAGAAAGTAGGTCATGGAGTCGCAACCCACATTATAACCCACCAAGACCCTACCGCCAACACCTACCAAGCCCAGCAACTCCATATAATCCACCACCACCATCTTACCCACCAAACCCGTACAACACACCAAGCCCATATAACCCACCACCACCACCGTACCCACCAACTGTCCCACATTACCACCACCCGCAAGCCCAAACCTACCCACCACCACCACCCCATGTGTGGAGAACTCAAGCTCCACACAATGTGTACCACACCCAGAACACATATCCAACCCCTAAACCTTACCGAAACCAAAATAGACCCAGGCCGGACGCTGATTGGAGAAACAAAGCAAGAAAAACATTCACCCCTCTCGGAGAATCATATACCAGTCTTTACCATAGGTTGAAAGAGTTGGGGATGTTAAGACCAGTTGCACCAAAAGTTCCAAACCCACCCCCGAAAAATCTTGATTCTTCTGTCAGATGTGAATACTGTTCGGGAACATTGGGCCACGATACTGAAAAGTGTTGGCAATTAAAGAATGCCATTCAAGATCTTATCGATGAGAGGAGAATTGAAGTACAGGCTCCCGAAGCCCCAAACATTACCCAGAATCCATTGCCAAATCACCACGAAACGCATATGATAGAATTGGTGCAGGGTGATGGCAATCAAAAACCATCTCAGGCCGTAATGATGATAAAGTCGAGTGACAAGTTAGAAAAGGAAGTTGTGAAGGAGAAAGCAATTGTTGAGAAACCAAAGCCAGTAGTGGTGGGAGGTTTAAAAGTGGTAGTGCCAGGCGCAAATACGATCGTGACGGTGAAAGGCGCAAGTGCAGAGCCAGTGATCATAAAACCCGTAGTGCAAATGCCAGTGGTGAGTACGAAGACTGTACCTTGGAACTATAACAAGGTAGCAGTAGTTTACAAGGGAAAAGAGATTTCGGGTGAAATTAACGAAACGCATGGACTCACCCGATCTGGAAGGTGTTTTGCTCCAGAGGAACTGAGAAAGATGAAAACGGTAAAAGAAAGTCAACTGAAGAAGCCAGTGTCGGAGGAGGAAGCAGAAGAATTTCTTAAGAAAATGAAGTCACAAGAGTACTCAGTGGTCGAGCAGTTAAGAAAGACCCCGGCCCAGATTTCTTTGTTATCTTTGTTGATACATTCAGAGGAACACCGGAAGGCTCTTATGAAGATTCTAAATGAGGCTCATGTTCCGGAAAAAATTTCAGTGTGTCACTTGGAGAAGATTACCAGCAAAATTTTCGAGTCTAATAGGATCGCCTTCTCTGATAAGGAGCTGCCGGTGGAGGGAACTGAACACAATAAAGCATTGTACCTTATAGTAAAAAGTGAAGAGTCAGTCGTGACCAGGGTATTGATTGACAATGGATCGAGTGCTAACATTTGCCCGCTGTCAACTTTAGGGAAGCTGAACATCAGCCCGGACAGAATCCGGAGGAACAGTATCAATGTGAGAGGGTTTGACGGCGGAGGTAAAAACACGTTGGGAGATATTATTTTGGAAGTGACCATCGGTCCCGTTGATTTTACTATGGAGTTCCAGGTGCTCGACATTGCCGTGTCGTATAACTTGTTGTTAGGTCGACCCTGGATTCATGCGGCCAAGGCAGTACCATCTTCTCTACACCAGATGGTCAAGTTTGAGTGGGAACAGCAAGAGATTGTCGTACACGGGGAGGAAAATGCTTGTAATGTGGTAGCACCTTTTGATGGTACTGATGGGGATAGAGGTCCTTGGGTCTACCAAGTGACGGATGCTGTTGTGGTGAATAGAGTTGCTGAAGGAGAAAAGTTACCAACCCCTATGATGGCACCGACTGCTGTGATGGTGGCCAGAGAAATGCTGAGAAACGGATTTGCACCGGGGAGGGGATTAGGCAAAACACTGCAGGGAGTCATTCAACCAGTTCAGCTTCCGGAAAACAAAGGTACATTCGGCTTAGGGTTCAAACCCACCTTTGCCGACATCCAAAGAGCCTCTAAAGCCAAAAAGAACTGGACATTGCCCAAACCCATACCCAAATTATCCGACACCTTCATCAGGCCTGGTACAAAATATCAACCATCTGCTGCAACAAAGTGCATTGAGACCCAACTTGATGAAGAAATGCTTGGTTTTGAGAAAATGTTTTGGGAGGTGAATACGATTGAAGCAGGGGAAGGCACGAGCAAAATGGACGTGCGATTTGTGGGGCCTGGAATCACATTGAACAATTGGGAAACTACTCATTTCCCTATCAGGAAGGAGTCTTGGTAGTTAGCTCAAAATTTCATCATTGCTTTCCCGAAAGTTGTTATTTTTATAGTTTTCCCCATTCCCTTCATGAAAAGAAAATCACCATGTATCCCGAACATTGTTCGTTCTTTTATCAATGAAATGCAGTTTTCCTTTTCTTCACTTTTGCCTTATTTTTTTTATTTTTCTTTTGTACAGTTTTGCATGTGTTGATTCCAATGCCATGTCATGCGTGAAGGATTCTAGACCCAGTTCTGACAATCACGTTACTGTCACACCTCCTTTTGGCGCGCCCCCTACCCCGGAGGGTAGATGCGCGAGGGAGTTTTTCCAATTTAAGTGACAATGTTCGAAACGGGATTATTTTATTTATTTTAGAGTCGCCACTTGGAATAAATTATGGTGTCCCAAGTCACCGATTTATTTGAATCCCGAATCGAGGAAATTTTTCGACTTTCCAAATGAAGTCTGCGAACCAGAAATTCTAAGTAAGGAATTCTGTTGACCCGAGGGAAGGTGTTAGGCACCCCCGGATCCCGTGGTTCTAGCACGGTCGCTTCAATTATCATAAATGGCTAAAAATACCTGATTTTTACATGCTTATAAATTATATGCTCTAATTTAAACTTTAAACCGCTCTGTTAATTTGAAACCATACCAAAAGAAAGATTAATTACAACATAGGCTCGGATTTTGACAAATAGGTGAAATAAAAGGGTACCCGGATTACTTTGAAACTATCAAAAACATAAAAAAAAAAAGGATTGATTTCTAGATTAAACAAGAATTCAATTTATGTAAAGACGCTCAATTTTGTCATTTTTTCTAATTTAAACATATGCAAAATAATTCCTTATTCCATGACTTATTTTCTTAGGGCCAAATAAAAACTCTTAAAAGACTGCATTTGGTTCGAATAAAAGCTCTTAAACGAGATACGAGTGTATACATCCTGATTTTAACACATTCTTTTGAACTCTAATGCCGAACTAGATCGAGAATTTATTTGCGCGTGACTCGTAAAATTAGGACAGTTGATACTTACTCACGAATTGCCAAGTTAACTCTAAAGTTTTGTCTTTGAAACCACCACTATTATTACAGGCTTTTGAGGGAATTAAATTTGTCCCAACACTAAAGTTTTACTACGAACCAGTGTTGCTACAAAACTTATAAAAGCATGCTTATTGCAAAACTAACTCAAACTCTATTTAAAATTTAGTTTGTTACAAACATGTGACAATGATTCCAACATAGCACTAAAATTAAATAGATTTACATGCTAATCAAAAACGGCGACTTAATTTCAACCCATGATTTAAATCAAAGCATGTAGCGGTTCTAGTTATCCAAATATGCTTTACAAAAACTAATATACACATATAGAAGATTTAATCTAAATTTGAAGCTAACAGACAATGATCCAATGCGTGAAGTCAGCAGGACATTCTTATTTCCAGATTAATTCAAGTCTAATATCAACAACGAAATCCAAATTATGTACCTGAAAATAGGAATTCAAAGGATGAAGAAAAGGTCAATCGCAGTATTCTGACAGTAACAGCTTAACAGAAAACAGCAACACCAACAACAACTAGCAGTAACCAACACTTTCAAACGGAAGAAACCCCAACCAAACTCAGCTAACCAAAGATTGAATGATAATCAAATCCAAAACAGCATCAAAACAGCCACCAAAAATTCCCAGAATGGTTTCAAAATCGACTTGGAATTCTAAATGTGAGTGTTCTGCCAGTGAGTGTGTGTTTCCGGTGTTTTCCAGAGAGTGTCTTTTTGTTGAATCTCTCTGTATGTGTGTGAATGAATGTATACTGCCAGAGAGTATGTTTGAGAGTATATCCTGTTTGTTCAAAAATGGTTCTCTCTGTATGTTTTTGTGTCTCAAAATAGTGTGCTCTCTGTTGTGTTTTTTGTGTGTTCTCTTCCAGTGTCCTTTCCTTCAATTGAGTGTCTCTCTTTTATAGAGTAACAAGCCCCTATTTCTTTAGTTTCAGATCTGTCCAGCTTGCTTAAACTCCTCCCATGTGCATTACTTTTGACCTTTTTCCAGTTATTCCCATGTGTTTCTGATTATACAACTAAACAGCACTAGAAACACTCATTATCATCATGATATTCCCTGATTATCCCACCCTGTTTTGTCTAAGCATGGGTTTTAAACATCTAAACAAAGTCCTAAAGGTAAAAACCAATGAAATACACTGCTGTCCAGCAAGTTTTAACAACTCATTTCCATGTGTATTGCACTTTAAAGGTTGATTTTAGGGCTACTTAAATGGACTAACAGCTATATCCAATTCACAACCTAATTTAGAATCAACAATGGTTCAAAACAAACAATCCAACAATTAACTCAACACTCCGAACAAACAACAAACCGAAAAATTTTAATTCAAGCAAAACAGTGAACCACTGCCCGGAATTTCAAACAACAAATTTGCGAATTGAAACGACGACATTCGTTAAGTCGAATCACAACATGTATGATCGACAACAAAAAGCCGACAAACAAATTCACAAATTTGTAACACTCAAAGCCGAGAGAAAAGAAGAAAAATGAAGCAAATACGAAACTAAATGTTCGACGACGCTAATCGACGCGAACCTGTATTCAACAACATTGGTAATCAAATAGACAAAACAGAACTTTAGAATTGACAATTCACTAAAACATGTTCTCGGCCAAAGAAGAGAAAAGAAAAAAAATGAAGCTAACTAATCGACGACGCTAATCGACGCGAACACATATTCTATATCATTCGATTAGCCGATTACGATATGCGTAATCGACAAACAAATCCGACAAGCAGTGACTACACAATTTTGGACGGCATGTTATAATTTCAATATCAAACAACTTAACGATATTAACAACGAATCGAATTCGATTCACAATCACTCGTTAAACAGTGAAGAATAACAACTAACAAGTCGACCAAATAAAAGGTCCCAAGAGATGAAGAAAAACCGAGAGTTGATGAAATCACAACAATAATCAATAACAAACGAAAACTAACTAAGCGACGAGTATAATTAAACAAAAATAGAGAAGAAAAAGGAAATACCTTGAAACAAAAGAAAAATGGAGATCGGACGCTTGGTCTTTGGCATTTGAGGTCGAAATGACCTTAATTGAAATGTTTTCTAAGTGAAAACATATCAATTAAGGTCTATTAGACCTCAATTTGATAAAATCTGTTGAAGAAATCCCAATTCGAGTTTGGGTTCTTGGAGCTCGATTTTTTTTCGGGTTTAGTGGTTTCCGACCAGATTCGAATAGAAATAACGGTGGTTAGGGTGTGAGGGAGATGAGGTGAATGTTGGGTGTGAGTTTGGGATCCATTGGAGGCGGCGCCGCCACTAGGGTTCACGGTTAAAGTAGAGATTCGAAGAGTTCCGGGGGTATTTGAAACTAGCGAATAGGGGAATCGAGATGGGGAGGTTGAGGCGAGCTTGGTGTGAAAAAATGGCGTGGTTTGGAGCGCAACCGCCGGCGGAGGCGATTTCCGGCCGGCGGTTCACGGTGGCAGGAGGCGGCCGGAAATCGCAGGGTGAAGAAGAGTTAAAGAAAAGGGGCTGTTTGGTTGAAGGTTAAGGGTTTTGGGGGTTTAAAATTACCCCTTTAATCTCAGCCGTTAGATCACAATGATCAACGGCTAAGATTAAAAGGGTGGCTTTGAAAATGGGCTAACCGGATGGGCTGGGGAGTTTGGGTGCTATTGGGCCTCGAATTAAATTGAATTTTTGGCCCAAATTTGATTTCTTCTCTCAATTATTTCCTTTTCTCTTCTCTTTTAATTTTAATTCTCAATTTATTAAAACAAAATTCTAATTACACTACAAAATCAATTAAATTATAAGAAATACTAATTAAGTTATATTAACAATTAACATGATCAATTAAAACATCAATTAAATATAAGTCACACAATTAGGCATTTAAATGCTAAAAAATGTAAAAGATGAATTATTTCTTCTTTTTTTTTCTTTTGTGATTTTCGTTTTCGTAAGATAAAATTAATTACTCCTAATTTCAAACTAGATAAGAAAATGTAAGCATGACGTATTTTTGTATTATAATTTTTTTAATTTAAGCACATATAATCACATATATACAAATGCAAACAAATACCAAAAATAACACAAAAAATTCACAAAAATACACACCATAAAAATAGACAATTTTTGTTTTGATTTTGTGGGAGTAATTCATGTTAGGCAAAAATCACGTGCTCACAAGTGACAGCTGCCCCTCTTTGCGCGAAAACCATGAAGAGTTTTTCGTGCAAAGATAAATGAGCAAATACGAGCGATTTTTGCCCGTTTGGATACTCCGTGGGAAGCATTTTGAAAAAGTTTGACCGAGCCTTTGCTTCGGAGGCTTCCTATATATCCTGGGCTAAACAGGAATCAGGTCAATGTAGTTCGGGAAGTTTTGGTGGCTGGGACTACCGTGGACTGACACTTTGCTGTTACTGTTGCTATCGTTGCTGCATGTTGCTGCTTACTGCTTACTGATCTCCTTATTACACCAAAAGAAATTAAAGCTGAACTAGTTATGCTATCAAACTACGAGTTACAAGATTCCTATCTATGATTCTCTTGAAAACTTGATCTTGAATCTTAGCTGATTTGCTGTAGACCTCGATCTGAATCTTGATGCTCCACAAGCTGTACGTGCTTGTTTATTTCTGTAACATTGAGTGAAACGGAGTCGGCGGAGCTTGTTACTTCAATCATTTTCTGAGCAATCCGCGCCTTTGTTTACTCCAACGTTTGAAATCTTTTCTCTCGGTTCTTTCTTCTTTTCTTCACTCTGGATTGATGTTCCATTTGTAGGTTATCTCGATCTTTGCATCCCGAGGTCAAACCTATTTAGACAACAAAACAAACAAACGAACGAAATTTTTCTGCCCCAGTTTTGCTAGGAAAATTTCGTGAGTTAGTCGTGACACAGAAAGTGATTAAAAGACTCTTTGGTATCGGGTAAGAAATCATGGTTTCACAAACGTTCAACGGCTTTCTAGCCGGGATTTTGTAGAAAGGTTTCACGGCTTTCGGTCGGAATTCAAACAATATCTAACGATTTTGGCCGTCGGATCCTCGGTTTTTTTGGTCGGGTAAAAATAAACGGCTCCGCGGTTTTTGATCGGGAGATCCTCGGTTTTCCGACCGGATGAAAGTTTCACGGCTTTCGGCCGGAATTCAAACAATATCTAACGGTTTTTTGGCCGTCGGATCCTCGGTTTTTTGGTCGGGGTTAAAGTAAATGGCTCCGCAGCTTTTTGACTGGGAGATCCTCGGTTTTCTGACCGGGATAAAAGTTTCACGGCTTTCGGCCGGAATTCAAACAATATCTAACGGTTTTTTGGCCGTCGGATCCTCGGTTTTTGGTCGGGGTAAAAGTAAATGGCTCGCAGGTTTTCGACCGGGAGATCCTCGGTTTTCGACCGGGATAAAAGTTTCGCGGCTTTCTGGCCGAATTCAAACAATATCTAACGGTTTTTTGGCCGTCGGATCCTCGGTTTTTTGGCCGGGGTAAAAGTAAATGGCTCCGCAGTTTTCGACCGGGAGATCCTCGGTTCTTGACCGGGGATAAAAGTTTCACGGCTTTCTGGCCGAATTCAAACAATATCTAACGGTTTTTGGCCGTCGGATCCTCGGTTTTTGGCCGGGTAAAAGTAAATGGCTCACAGCTTTTCGACCAGGAGATCCTCGGTTTTCGACCGGATAAAAGTTTCACGGCTTTCCGGTCGAATTCAAACAATATCTAACGGTTTTTTGGCCGTCGCATCCTCGGTTTTTGGTCGGGTAAAAGTAAATGGCTCGCAGTTTTCTGACCGGGAGATCCTCGGTTTCTCGACCGGGATAAAAGTTTCACGGCTTTTGGCCGGAATTCAAACAATATCTAACGGTTTTTGGCCGTCGGATCCTCGGTTTTTTGGCCGGGTAAAATAAATGGCTCGCAGTTTTCTGACCGGGAGATCCTCGGTTTTCTAACCGGGGATAAAAGTTTCGCGGCTTTCCGGCCGGAATTCAAACAATATCTAACGGTTTTTTGGCCGTCAGATCCTCGGTTTTTTGGCCGGGTAAAAGTAAATGGCTCCGCAGTTTTCTGACTGGGAGATCCTCGGTTTTCTGACCGGGGATAAAAGTTTCACGGCTTTCTGGCCCGAGGTTAAAAGAAATGGCTCCACAGTTTTCTGACTGGGAGATCCTCGGTTTTCTGACCGGGGTTTTAAAAGAAAGTTTTCACGGCTTTCTGGCCGGAATTCAAAACAATGTTTCGCGGCTTTCTGGCCGGAAAGACCCTCGGTTTTCTGACCGGGGTATTCAGATATTGGACTGATATGATTTGATTCTCTTTTTCAGAGTTTTCCTTTTCTTTTATTCTCTTTTTTGGCCTTCTTTTAGGCGTTCTTTTTAACCATCAACAAATGCATAAGATAAATCTCTAAAAAGAAACTTACCTTTTTTATGTGTTTTCCTTGTTCCAAAGCCATTTCAAAGCTTGCATATTTCACTTCTTCGAGTGGTACCTTCTTCTTGCACAATTAAACAGACCTGCTTTCAACAAAGAACATTTTATCAGTTGAAAAAGTGGTTGGCTTTGCTGCCTTGGTTATCTTCATTGCTTGATCGTTTCCCCATTTCCATTGAGAAGTTTGCTACCAATTGTCTTTGGAATGACTTCCTTTCGAACTGACCGGGTTCATTCCCGGAATTCCATGGGGATTTTCCGTGTAGGTTCTATCCTTCTGCCTTATTCTGTCTCTTCTAAGACCTTAGCCTTTGATTTCCGTTTCCTTTCTAAAACTCTTTTCCTTTGGAAACAATCGATCATTACGATCCAATCGTGGATTGTAACAATACACCACTGAGGCTGTTTTTCTTTTCTTCTTTACCAGGCGGAGTCCTGTAAAACCGGTCCTGTCACCTTCCTTTGTAATATTTTCAGAATTAAAATTAAACCGAAAGGGATTCAAAGAAGAAGAATGAATCAAAGAATGGAAAAACGTATCAAAGATAGAGGAGTCCCTTTCGGGGGAGAAAAGAAGGACTTATCTGAGGTATATGCTGACTTTAACCAACATGACATGCTCCTCGGACTAGATGCTTGATCGTCACAAAACTCCCATTTTCTTATGAACCAAAACGGGTCTATATTTCCGAGCTAAGGAGCCGTGCCAGGACCTCTCGTGGTGAAACAAACTTTTCGGTTGATAGCGCCCTTTGCGGGTTTTCGCCAATCGACCTCTCTCATTTCTCTTCTCACCATCGCCAGATAGCACTGTTTGCGTGTTTTTACCAACGAGCTCTCTCATTTTGTATTTCTCTACTTCCATCGTCTTATGGTGCCCGAAGGTTTTCACCAATAAGACTCTCTCATTTTATTTATCTACTTCCATCGTCTTATGGTGCCCGAAGGTTTTCACCAATAAGACTCTCTCATTTTATTTCTTTTCATTCCAGGAACCTCGGATCGCAACAATGATGTTCTCACAACTTCCAATCGATCTTGAAGGACTTGTACTCGGTTCGGGTAACAAGAATTGTAAACAAATTTACAACTTTGGAATCATCTTGACGGGTCTTAAACCGAATCGAAAATATCATCTGCCTCAGTTTCATTTTTGGGGAAACCGGGATTTTTGATTTGGTGTGACTGAACCTCAGGGAGAGGTTGCCTACGTATCCTTTCGGAATCAAGTCAGAACGTAGTTCAGGAAGTTTTGTTGTTGTTGTTGTTGTTTTTTTTTTTTTTTTTTTTTTTTTTTTAGTTTGGATTCCAAAGAGGGTAACCAAAGAAAAGTAACCGGCTCAAAGGGTTTACAAAAAGGGTTGGTAGTGTTTGGGTAGCGGGAATAAAAGCCTTCAATCATTTCGACTTGTGAGGACCTTATTGAAACAAGTTCAGACATAATACCTTTTCACGGCATCTGCATTCACAGCCGTTTCGGGATCTTTTCCTTCCATGTCTCCCAAGTATAATGCTCCTCTTGGCAGTATCTTCCTGATGATGTATGGTCCTTTCCAATTAGGAGCGAATTTTCCTTTTGCTTCCTCATGATGTGGAAGAATGCGTCTTAAAACCAACTGACCTACTTCGAAATTTCTCGGTCGTACTTTCTTGTTGTAAGCACGAGCCATTCTTTGTTGGTACAGTTGTCCATGACAGACCGCAACCATTCGCTTTTCATCGATCAAAGTTAATTGTTCCAAACGAGTCTTAACCCACTCGCTATCTTCAATCTCTGCTTCAACAATTGTACGAAGCGAAGGAATTTCTACCTCTGCCGGTATCACAGCCTCAGTTCCATAGACTAGCAGGTATGGAGTTGCTCCCACCGATGTGCGTACTGTAGTACGGTATCCCAGTAAAGCGAACGGTAATTGTTCATGCCATTGTCTAGAACTTTGGATTGTTTTTCTCAAAATCTTCTTAATGTTTTTGTTCGCTGCTTCCACGGCACCGTTGGCTTTGGGCCGATAAGGGGTGGAGTTCTTATGCGTTATTTTGAATTGCTCGCATATTTCTTCCATCAAATGACTATTCAGGTTCGCAGCATTGTCTGTGATGATAGTTGCAGGTATACCAAAACGACAGATAAGATTTGAGTGTACAAAATCCACCACAGCTTTCTTAGTGACTGATTTGAGAGTGATGGCTTCAACCCATTTCGTGAAGTAATCGATAGCCACTAGTATGAATCGGTGTCCATTCGAGGCTTTCGGCTCAATCGGGCCGATGACATCCATTCCCCAAGCGACAAATGGCCACGGCGCTGACATAGGATGCAGCTCAGTTGGAGGTGCATGAATCAGATCTCCATGTACCTGGCATTGATGACATTTTAGGACAAAACCGAAACAATCTTTCTCCATGGTCATCCAATAATAACCTGCTCGAAGGATTTTCTTGGCTAAGACATACCCATTCATATGAGGCCCGCATGCTCCTGCATGTACTTCGTGCATGATTCTTCCTGCTTCTTCGGCATCAACACACCTCAAAAGGTTAAGATCTGGGGTTCTTTTGTACATGACCTCGCCGCTCAAAAAGAAACCACCCGCATGTCTCCTAATGGTCCTCTTTTGATCTCCAGTAGCATGTTCTGGGTATTCTTGCGTTTTCAGAAATCTCCCGATATCGTAATACCATGGCTTGACGCTCGGTCCTTCTTCGATTGCATTGCAATAACCGTGGCTTTCCCTGATTTGAATTTCCAAGGGATTGACATGGGCGTTGCCCGGATAAGGTAGCATTGAAGCTAAAGTGGCAAGTGCATCAGCTAGTTCATTGTGACATCGTGGGATATACCTGAACTCTATCGATGCAAATCGCTTGCCAAGAATGTTCACGTGCCGTCGATAAGGGAGGAGTTTAACGTCTCGAGTTTCCCATTCACCTTGAGATTGTTTGATAATTAGATCTGAATCTCCCATGATCAACAAATCTTCGACACCTTGATCAATTGCCATGTTCATGCCCATGATACAAGCTTCATACTCAGCCGTATTGTTTGTGCAGAAGAAACGGAGCCTAGCCGTGGCCGGATAATGCTGACCAGCAGGAGAGATCAAGATTGCCCCGATCCCTACACCTTTAGCGTTTACCGCCCCATCGAAAAACATTTTCCAAGCATGACTGTCGTCCGAAACAACTTCTGTCGTATTTACCTCTTCATCAGGAAAGTAGGTATTCAATGGTTGATACTCTTCGTCGATCGGGTTCTCGGCCAAATGGTCCGCCAATGCTTGGGCCTTCATTGCCGTGCGAGTGACATAGACTATGTCAAACTCAGTGAGCAGGATTTGCCACTTTGCCAATCTTCCGGTGGGCATCGGTTTCTGGAATATATACTTCAAAGGATCCAACCGAGTAATGAGGTGAGTCGTATGGGCTTGGAGGTAGTGTCTCAATTTCTGAGCGACCCAAGTTAAAGCACAACACGTTCTTTCCAGCAAAGTGTACTTGACCTCATAACTAGTGAATTTCTTGCTCGGGTAGTAAATCGCATGCTCTTTCTTCTCTGCTGCATCACGTTGTCCGAGAACACAACCAAAAGAGTTTTCCAAGACCGTTAAATACAAGAAAAGAGGTCTCCCTGGCTCTGGCGGGACTAAGACTGGAGGGTTTGACAAATATTCTTTGATCTTATCAAAAGCTTCTTGGCATTCAGTTGTCCATTTGATTGCGGCGTCTTTCTTCAACAACTTGAATATGGGTTCACATGTGGAAGTCAACTGAGCGATGAACCTACTGATGTAGTTCAGTCGGCCTAGAAGACTCATTACATCTTTCTTTGTTCTGGGGGGAGGTAAATCCTGGATGGATTTTATCTTTGTGGGATCTAATTCAATACCTCTTCTACTGACTATGAAACCCAAAAGTTTACCTGACGGGACTCCAAAAGCGCATTTGGCCGGATTCAGCTTCAAATCGTACTTCCGCAACCTCTCAAAGAATTTCCTCAAGTCTCGCACATGATCGCCTTGAGTTCTGGATTTGATGATCACATCGTCCACGTACACCTCTATTTCCTGATGCATCATGTCGTGGAAAATGGCAGTCATAGCTCTCATGTATGTTGCTCCAGCATTTTTCAAACCGAATGGCATGACCCGGTAGCAGTAAGTTCCCCAAGGTGTGGTAAAAGCAGTCTTCTCGGCATCCTCTTCATCCATCAACACTTGATGATATCCCGCATAACAATCCACAAACGATTGTATCTCATGTTTGGCACAGTTATCAACAAGGATGTGGATGTTTGGTAAAGGAAAGTTATCTTTAGGACTCGCTTTATTCAAATCTCGGTAGTCAACACATACTCGAGTTTTTCCGTCCTTCTTTGGCACGGGCACAACATTAGCCAACCACGTGGTGTATTGTACCACTCGAATTACCCCGGTTTTCAACTGCTTAGTGATTTCTTCTTTGATTTTATCACTGATGTCAGTCTTGAACTTTCTTTGCTTCTGTTGCACTGGGCGACAGTCATGGTAGATTGGTAATTTGTGCACCACTAGATCAGCTCCTAATCCTGGCATATCATCGTAAGACCAAGCAAACACGTCTTTAAATTCAAACAAGAGTTGGATTATTGCATCTCGTGTTTTCTCATCCGTGTGGATGCTTATCTTGGTCTCTCGGACCTCTTCATCAGTTCCCAAATTAACCGGTTCGGTGTCATTCAAGTTTGGCTTAGGTTTATTCTCGAAATGTTCCAATTCTCGATTTATTTCCCTAAAAGCCTCATCTTCATCGTATTCCGGTTCTTGGTTCATTATTTCCAGATTAGGTGGCGTGTTCGGATTTGAGCATGAGTTCCGCAAGCATGTCATGTTATTTAAAGCCGCATTATTAGGACTGAAAAGGAAGAATAGATAATAAAATTAGAAAGAGTGCAAAAGTAAGGAAATATTTATTTTATTTTCTTGGAATTTTTTGAAAACAAACGAAATTACATTGGGGAAACCAAAAATACAAGAAAACAAAGAAAAACATCCAAGCTACATCCTGAAGTAACTTGTGATGAAGGAAAAACGACAGGACAAATCTACCGGAACTCCCGCCTGATTGGGAAGGGTGTGGCTTTCCAATTTTGCAATTTAGCTTCAGGGCCCACATACAGCACCTCAGCGGTGCTTGTTCCTTCTCCCGATTGGACCATATTAACATCATAGAGCATTTGCCTCATGGCCCCACATATGTCTTCAATTTCCTCCACTGTAAAGACCTCGTCTTCTTCTTCTTCACTGTACCTTGGTCGGACAAAAGTTTGGTACAGATGTGGCAATGGTTGCGGCAGAACCCATCCTTTCTCCTTTCTCTTGTTGGCCCATCTTTCATCTTCAGGGGTTGGGCGAAAGCCCACTCCGAAAAACTTTTCAGCTACAGGTAAAGTTATCAGCTTCGGCACTCCTTGTAGGGACTTTCCCAAACCTTTTCCCGGCTGGAAGCCATGTTTAATCATTTCTTTTGCCACCATGATGGAGGCATTAGACAAAAAAGGTTGGGGGAGAGGGTTCCCTTCTTCGTGTTGATCTGCCAACACAATCTCGAAAGCTTGATAGACAATGTTTTCGCTTCCCGCTTCCGCTTCCAAGCAAGGGATGGATGGATCTCGGTAAATTGATTGCTCATCTTCCCCGTGGACCACGATCTCTTGTCCCTTGTGCTCAAATTTCAACATCTGATGGAGGGTAGAGGGCACAGCTCCGGCCGCATGAATCCATGGTCTCCCTAGAAGAAAATTGTAAGAAGTGTCCATATCCAAGACTTGGAATGTCACTTCGAAGTCCACCGGGCCGATGGTCATAATTACATCAATCTCTCCGACAGCATCTCTTTTCACACCGTCAAAAGCTCGCACACATATATTGTTAGGCCGAATCCTTTCAGCTCCGATTCCTATGCGGCCTAAAGTGGAAAGCGGGCATATGTCCACCCCCGAACCCCCATCAACCATGACCCTCTTCATATAGTAACCTTCGCTTTTGACAGTCAAATGTAAAGCTTTGTTGTGGGCGGCACCCTCCAAAGGCAAATCAGCTTTACTGAAGGAAATCTGATTGATCGCGAAGAATCTTTCTGTCATTCTTTCAAGTTGTTCGGATGAAGTCTCAATAGGCACGTATGCCTCATTCAAAGCTTTTAGCAAGACCTTTTGATGTTCAGTAGACTTCATTAGAAGGGACAACATCGACACCTGCTCTGGGCATTTACGCAGTTGGTCTATCACCTCATAATCAGGCATTTGCATCTTTTGAAAAAAGACCTCCGCCTCTTCAGCACTTACAGGTTTCTTTGACGGGAAACGCCTTTGTGTGGCGTTATTTACCTCCTGTGTGTTTAAGTACTTCTGTCCTAAGACACTCTCAGATGAATTTCCCACGATCTCTTTCCCTTTGCGCATAACAAGTGTTCGTTGGTAGCTCCAGGGTACTGCGGATGGATCTGTCATTGGTTTTTGTTGCACGCGTGCAATAACCACAGGTTCATCCGGTTTTCGGGCCACATAAGTTCCCTTTGGTACATACATTGATGTTTCTCTCTTTAAATGGAACTTCTTGGGGGCACCGATGGACAATGGTTTTTCCACTTTACCCCGTGGGAGGTAAAGGACTCCGCCCTTCTGAGACGATGCTTTCAATTCAATCGTCTTTTCGGATTGGTTTCAAGAGCTTCAACCTTTTTCCCCATTTTCTCTTGTTTCGGGGTAGCCTCAGGACGCTTCTCTATGTTGGCGATGGCGATTATCGCTTTCAAAGCTGGGTCAAATTCTTTGTCGTCACAAATCATCCCAATCACCGGTCCGTTGTTGTGGGCTCGTAATGGGTTGTTTGTCACATTTGGGATGTCTTCATCTGCGAAGACGATCCTCCCTTGATTGATCAATTCTTGCACTGCCTTCTTCAACGTCCAACAATTGTCGGTACTGTGTCCTTCAACACCCGAATGATATGCACAATATATTCCTCTCTGGTAGGCAGGAGAGTCTGGATTCTGCCTGTTCTGCGGAACAGGCTGCAGTAGGTTTTCTTGCCTGAGTTTTGGGAAAAGAGTGGAATACGGCTCCCCAATCGGTGTAAAGCTCGTTTTGGGTTGCTCACGGTGGAGAGCGTTATTTGGCCGTGGATTATACTGGTTTGGGTAAGGAGGTTGGTTTCTCTGGAATGGAGGTGGATTCCTGTTGGCTGGTGGCTGTGGCCGTGCCTGAGGTTGAATGTTCATGACTGCATAGGGTAGAGGCGGAGGAGCATAAGCCATGCCGTGATGTGGATAATAATGTTGGGGAGCCCTGTCGGAGAATACCTGCCTTGAGGTTCGATATCTCCTGTCTTCTACCGCTGCCATAGCAGATTCTTCTTTCTTCTTGCTTCGGGGCATCCCTCCAGACCCGCCTTGAATGGCTTGGGAAGTTGCCCGAATGGCCGCTTGGCTCAAAATTCGCCCTGTTTTCAAGCCATTTTCTACCATCTCTCCGATCTTGATAGCTTCGGCAAAAGGTTTTCCCATTGCCGACATCATATTTTGAAAGTAATCGGGCTCTTGAGCTTGGAGAAAAGTCGTGACCATTTCAATTTCGTCCATGGGGGTTTCACCCTGGACGCTTGCTCTCGCCACTTGATGGCATATTCTCTGAAGCTTTCTGAGGGCTTCTTTTTTAAGTTCGATAGAGAATTCCTGTCCGGCGCAATATCGATGTTGTATTGGAATTGTTTTACAAAATCTCTCGCCAGATCATCCCAGATGTGCCATCGAGATATGTCTTGATCCATATACCACTCCGATGCTATTCCGACCAAACTCTCTCCGAAGTACGCCATCAACAATTCTTCTCTGCTGCCGGCACCCCTCAATTGATTACAGGTATTTCTTCAAATGAGCAATGGGGTCTCCATGTCCGTCGTACTTTTCGAACTTTGGTGTCTTAAAACCTGATGGCAAATGGACGTGCGGGAACATGCACAGATCGGCGTAAGATACACTCTTCTGTCCACTCGGACCTTGCATGTTCTTAAAGCTTTGTTCCAAACTCCTCATTCTTTTTGCCATCTCATCCTGCTCGGGGGTCTTTGGATTTTGGCTCGGTAGGAACTCATATCGAGGTGGCTGAGAATATGTATTGGCTGCAACCTGGGTATGGTCCCATGTGAGCGGTGGTGCTGGGAATGTAAAGGATGAGGAGTCGAAGAAAGGAGCATGTGCGGTGGGGTGCGTTGTGATTGAAACTGGCAATTCAACGGACGTTCTTGCAGATGTATCATGTGGTGCTACCCGAGGATGGGATGTTGAGGGTGATTCAGAGAGGTTTGTAGCATTGGAATACCCGAACAGAGTAGGCGGGTAATTGATGGGGGTATTTGTAATACCGCTTGACCTGAGAAGAATTTCAGGGAACCTAGGGACCAGACTCGGGGGCTCTTTCCCGTTGTTCCAATCGTCCAACATCTCGAGCATGCGGCAACGCAGCATTCTATTCTCTTCCAAAGCTGCCGACTCAGTAGCCGGGATGGTTGTCAATGAGCTTTCCTCTGAAACGGGGATGGTTGCTAAAGGCATTTATGAAGACATGTCGGCATCCTTTTTCGATCTAGTGAAATAGGAATGAGTACTCTCAGGCTGCCGAACTTTTCCTTTGGACCTTGTGAAGTACGAATGTGGTGCCAGATTACCGCAAAGTCAATCACTTTTACTAAAACCTGAATGGCAAACAAACGGTTAGTCTGAAACAACATAACAGATAAGTAATCTCACGTTGGGTGTGTGTCACGACCCAAATCCGGTCACGATGGCGCCCAACAATCAAGCTAGGCCAGCCACACCAACAATTTAATTATAACACAATACCAGTCCCCAAATGGACAACCCAAGAAGAATATATGAGTTTAAGAACTCCAATAATAATAATACTGAACAAAAGTACTGACACTCCCAAAGATCCGGAGTCACAAGTCTAGAGCCTCTAGCAAAACCAACAGGAAATAGAGAGTACGATATAGAAGTACTCAAGTCTGAATACAAAATATAAACGAACAACTGGAATGAGAGGAGGAGCTAGGCTCTGCGAACGTAGGCAGCTACCTCAGCAACTCGATGTGACAATGTAAACGCCGGAGATGTCCGTCTACTGCTCCTGTGTACCTGAGTCTGCACACAAAAGGTGCAGGGAGTAGGGGTGAGTACTAAGTACTCAGTGAGTAACAAATATATATATATGTAGCTGACAGTAAGAAATCCACAAAATACCACAAAATGAAGCTACACTACAGTCCGAATCTCCTACGAACTAGCAACAATAATTCCATACAACTACCACAAAGTAATCCAACAAATACAAATGCAATGCAATGCACATAACTGCTACGGCGTGTAGCCCGATCCAGTTTAACGTCGACGGCGCTCACTGGGGGTGTGTACAGACTCCGGAGGGGCTCCTACAGCCCAAGCGCAATACTGCTGCGGCGTGCAGCCCGACCCTCATATCAACTACTGCGGCGTGCAGCCCGATCCCACACTCAATCCACAATAAGCAATTAAGTCACAAAACAATTCATTTTTCCTTATTTCCAGTTCTCAATTCATAATTTATGAAAAATACTTTAACTTTATTAATTTTGCAAAAGCCGTGACTTAGCATTTCAAAAGTGTGATTACAATTTCCAGGACTGAGATCAGTGATTTAAGCAATTATAGCTATCACATAAACATTGTCCTCTAAGGACGCTATAGATCGGCACAAGGCCCCAAACAAGGCTTACAGCCCACAAATATAGCAAATACAGTGTATTTCCAACACTAACAATATGTTATTCACTTTCCGGGATGGACCAAGTCTCAATCCCCAATCACAATCAATCCCGCACCTGCCACGGTGTGCGAGCCACGCCCTATTAGCGTCACAATGTGCTAAGCCGGGTTTTCGAACCCTCAGGCTACAATATACACAAACTACTCACCTCTAGCCGGTCGTCGAATCGTCCGCGATGCCTTTTCCTTTGAATTTCATTGCCTCGTGTGTAGAATCTAGTCAAATAACAATAATTGTATCAATTACGGGTCAAAGAATCATAACCCACTTCAATTTATATGAAATTCGCAAAATTACACTAAGTTGGTAAAACCCGACTTTCGGTACGATTCTCGAAAAATTACGAAAGTCACATATTCGAAACCCTCATCTCCATACGAGTCTAAGCATATCAATTTTACCAAATTCGGACTCCATTTGCTCATTCAAAACCTTGATTTTCTAAAGTTCAAACCTAGGGTTAAATCTTCCATGAATCACCCCAATTCTTCCATTTTCATGATATAATTGCATGATATTATCAATACTAATCATAATATGAGTTCATAGTTGATTACCTGATGATTTCCCTTGATTTCTTCCTCAAAATCGCCCAAAGTCGCCCTTAAGCCGAGACCCCCAAATGTTAAAATGTTTCTGAAATTTTCTAACTTCTGATACACTTAACTTACAGCGATTTCCGCTTCTGCGGAAGTATTTCCGCTCCTACGCGTCCGCTTCTGCGGAGATTGGACCGCTCCTGCGGAAACGTCCGCTTCTGCGACTGGGCATCCGCTTCTGCGGACTCGCCTAAGCGGCTCCCCTTCCGCTCCTGCGATGGTCGCTTCTGCGACTCCCAGCCCGCCCCCGCGTTTCCGCTTCAGCGGATAATGATCCGCTTCTGCGGACATTTCCGCTTCTGCGGCTCCTGGTCCGCTTCAGCGCACCCGCTCCTGCGCCCAAAATTCCGCAGGAGCGGAAACAACAGAAGCAGTGCACCATTTTCTGCAATTTTCCATATTTTTCTCCCGATTAACCATCCGAAAACACCCCGAGGCCCCCGGGACCTCTTTCAAACACACCAACACATCCTAATTCCTTATACGAACTTGTTCCAATCATAAAAACACCATCCTAAACATCAAAATCACTAATTAACCACGGATTCAAGCCTAAGTTTCTTCAAAACTTTCAAAACTAACATTCAATCCAAAACCCGATCAAACGATGTCCGAATGACCTGAAAATTTGCAGACATATCCAAAATCACATAACGAAGCTACAGAAATTGTCGGAATTCCATTCCGACCCCGGATCAAAATATCACCTACCATCCGGTTTTCGCCAAAATTCAACATTCGCCAATTCAAGCTTAAAACTACACCGGACCTCCGAATTCAATTCCGATTGTTCTCCTAAGTCATAAATGATCCCCCGGAACTAGTCGAATCATCCGAATCCGGTTCCGAGCACTCTAACTCAATAGTCAACTCTTGGTTGACTTTTCATATTCAAGCTTTCTTCAAACATGTTATTTGTTTCATTTTCAATCCAAATCACTTCTAACTCACCCGATATACTCTAATACTGTTTTAAAAGCATAATATATGTAAATGCAAGGTAACGGGGTGGTAATTCCCGTAACGACAGGCCGGGTCGTTACATTCTCCCCAACTTAAACAAACGCTCGTCCGCGAGCGGGTTAAGAAACATACCCGGAGCATCAAACAAGTGTGGATATCTGCTCTGCATTTCCTGCTCGGTCTCCCAAGTTGCTTCCTCCACGGGACGACCTCTCCACTGCACTTTCACTGAAGCTATATCCTTAGATCTCAGCTTACGAACCTGTCGACCCAAAATGGCTACTGGTTCCACATCATAAGTCAAATCCTCATCTAGCTGTATCGTGCCGAAGTCCAACACATGAGACGGGTCTCCGACATACTTCCGGAGCATAGATACATGGAACACCGGGTGAACTCCCGACAAACTGGGTGGCAAAGCAAGCATATAAGCCACCTCCCCAACTTTCCTAAGCACCTCAAAAGGTCCAATAAACCTCGGGCTCAACTTCCCTTTCTTTCCAAACCTCATAACACCTTTCATAGGCGAAACTTTCAGCAACACCTTCTCACCTACTGAATAAGACACATCTCGGACCTTCCGGTCTGCATAACTCTTCCGACGCGACTGAGCTGTGCGAAGTCTCTCCTGAATCACCTTTACCTTGTCTAAGGCATCTTGGACTAACTCTGTCCCCAACAACCTAGCCTCGCCGGGCTCGAACCAACCAACTGGAGACCTACACCGCCTCCCATATAAAGCTTCATACGGCGCTATCTAAATACTGGACCGATAGCTATTATTGTAAGCAAACTCCGCCAAAGGCAAATAATCAGCCCATGAACCACCAAAATCAATGACACAAGCATGCAACATATCCTCCAATATCTGAATAGTACGCTCGGACTGCCCATCCGTCTGTGGATGAAATGTTGTGCTCAACTCTACCTGTGAACCCAACTCTCACTGAAATGTCCTCTAGAACTGAGATGTGAACTGGGTACCTCTGTCTGATATAATGGAAATAGGAACTCCATGCAATCTCACTATCTCACGGATGAATATCTCTGCCAACCGCTCCGAGGTATAGGTAGTACACACCGGGATGAAGTGAGCTGACTTAGTCAACCTATCCACCACCACCCAAACTGAATCAAACTTCCTCGCGGTCCGAGGGAGTCCACTAACAAAGTCCATAGTTATTCTTTCCCACTTCCACTCCGGAATATCAATACGCTGGAATACACCACCAGGTCTCTGATGCTCATACTTGACCTGTTGACAGTTTAGACACCGAGCCACATGGCTCACAATATCTTTCTTCATCTTTCTCCACCAGTAATGCTGCTTCAAGTTCTGATACATCTTCGCGGCTCCTGGATGAATAGAATACCGCGAACTATGGGCCTCTTCCAATATCAACTCACGAAGGCCATCAACATTGGGCACACATATCCGGCCCCGCATCCACAATACACCCTCACTATCAATAGTGACATCTCTAGCATCATCATGCTGAACTCTGTCCTTAAGGACAAGTAAGTGTGGATCATCATACTGGCGCTCTCGAATACGATCATATAAAGAAGAACGAGCTACTACATAAGCCATCACCCGACCGGGCTCAGAAATATCCAGCCTTACCATCTGATTAGCTAACGCCTGAACATCAACTGCTAGGGGTCTCTCCCCAACTGGAATATACGCCAAACTGCCCATACTAATAGCCTTCCGGCTCAATGCATCAGCCACTACATTGGCTTTCCCAGGATGATACAAGATAGTAATATCATAGTCTTTAAGCAATTCAAGCCATCTCCGCTGCCTTAAATTTAGATCTTTTTGCTTAAACAAATGCTGAAGGCTGCGGTGGTCTGTATATACCTCACAAGATACACCATATAGATAATGCCTCCAAATCTTCAAGGCATGAACAATAGCAGCTAACTCCAAATCATGAACAGGGTAGTTCTTCTCGTGGGGCTTTAGCTGACGAGAAGCATATGCAATAACTCTACCCTCCTGCATCAACACACAACCGAGTCCAACTCCGGAAGCATCACAATACACCGTATATGACCCTGAGGCCGATGGTAACACAAGTACTGGAGCTGTGGTCAAAGCCTCCTTGAGCTTCTGAAAGCTCTCTTCACATTCATCGGACCACACAAATGGAGCATTCTTCTGTGTCAGCTTAGTCAACGGTGAAGCAATAGATGAGAAATCCTGAACAAACCGACGATAATAACCTGCCAAGCCGAGAAAACTCCGAATCTCTGTAGCTGAGGAAGGTCTGGGCCAATTCTGCACTGCCTCAACCTTCTGTGGATCAACCCGAATACCATCACTGGACACTATATGTCCCAGAAAACCCACAGTATCAAGCCGGAACTCACACTTAGAGAATTTTGCATAAAGCTTCTCTTCCCTCAACCTCTGCAATGCCACTCTCAAATGTTGTGCATGCTCCTCCTGGCCGCGTGAGTATACCAAGATATCATCAATAAACACAATCACAAAAGAATCAAGGTACGGCCGAAATACACTATTCATCAAGTGCATGAAGGCTGCTGGGGCATTAGTCAACCCGAAAGACATCACCAGGAACTCGTAGTGCCCATATCGCGTCCTGAACGCTGTCTTCATAATATCTGAGTCCCTGATCTTCAACTGATGATAGCCCGATCGAAGATCAATCTTAGAAAATACACTAGCTCCCCGGAGCTGATCAAATAGGTCCTCAATACGAGGCAATGGGTATTTATTCTTCACTGTTACCTTGTTCAGCTGCCTGTAATCAATGCACATTCTCATTGTGCCATCTTTCTTCTTTACGAACAACACCGGTGCACCCCAAGGTGACACACTTGGACGAATGAAACCCTTATCTAAGAGTTCCTGAAGTTGTTCCTTCAATTCTTTTAACTCTGCCGGTGCCATACGATAAGGAGGAATAGAAATGGGCTGAGTGCCCGGCACCAAATCAATACCAAAATCAATATCTCTATCAGGCGGCATGCCTGGCAGGTCTGCTGGAAATACATCTGGAAACTCCCTCACAATGGGCACCGAATCAAGACTGGGTGTCTCGGCCTCAACATTTCTAATGAAGGCCAAATAAGATAAACAACCCTTGCCAATCATTCGTTGAGCCTTTATATAAGAAATCACCCTGTCGGACACATAATCAGTCAAGCCACGCCACTCGATCCGCGGATTACCTGGAATAGCTAACGTGACTGTCTTGGCATGACAGTCCAGAATTGCATGATAAGGAGATAGCCAATCCATGCCTAGGATAACATCGAAATCTACCATGCCCAGTAGTAATAAATCAACTCGGGTCTCCAGACCCCCAATAGTAATAATACAGGATCGATATACCTGATCCACAACAACGGTATCCCCCACTGGGGTAGACACATGTACGGGCAAAGCAAGGATACCACGGGTCATACCCAAATGATGTGCAAAGTAAGTAGAGACATAAGAATAGGTGGATCCGGGATCGAATAAGACAGAAGCATCCCTGTGGCAGACTGAGATAATACCTGAAATGACCGCATCCGAAGCACTAGCATCCTTCCTGTCCGGAAGAGCATAGAAACGAGCCCGGCCTCCACCCAGTACGATCCTCGCCCCCGGGGCGACCTCCGGATACACGGCCACCGATCCTGGCCGACCGTGCCGGCGCCGAAGAAACGAGGAGTAGAAGACGAAGGCCGATCCCTCCGCCGTGACCTCTTACGAAGCCACCGAGGACACTCTCTCCCGATATGGCCCAAATCACCGCACTCAAAACAACGGCCCGAAGATGGAAGAAGGGCCTGCTGAGGACCCTCGCTACCGATGAATCTCGTGCCGAGGAAACGGGAGCGAGCTCGAGCCGGAAGAGCACTCGGTGCGGGCCGACTCTGCCGGCGGCCCCGCCGACCCCGATAACCCCGCCGGCCTCGACGACCACGATCGGATGAAACCCCACCGGACTCTGTACGTCCAGACTGATGAGATCCGAAGGAGCGACCTCTGCTATGCTGAAATTGGCCCCCTAGACGGAGCACCACTGAAACTGCCAGCACCACGAGGCCTCTTAGCCTCTCTCTCCTCTCGCTCTCGCGGCGATCCGTCTCAATGTGACGGGCAGCATCAACCACCTCCTCAAAGGTAACTGCAGAAACTCTCTCCCGGGTCATCAATATGCGGATGGGATAAATAAGACCATCAATAAATCTCCGGATCCTCTCCCTGTCGGTAGGAACCATCCACATGGCATGACGGGCCAGTTGTGTGAATCTCATCTCATACTGATTAACTGTCATCTCTCCCTGCTTCAACCACTCGAACTGACGTCGCAGCTCCTCTCTCTGAGACCGAGGCACGTACTTCTCAAAAATACCGTGGAGAACTGCTGCCAAGTGAGGGGCACTGCCCCAGCGGGCCTACGCCTCTCAAAATCCTCCCACCACCGGAAAGCTGCACCTGTGAACTGGAAAGTGGTGAATGAAACACCGCCTGGACTCTAGAATACCCGCGGTGCGAAGCATGCGCTGACATCTGTCAAGAAAAACTCGGGCATCCTCGCCCTCAGCTCCACCGAATGTCGGAGGCCGTAGCCTCTCAATCTCTCCAAACGACGCCGCTCATCGTCGGGCATAACTCGAACCACATATGCAGGAGCCGGTGCAACGGGTGCAACCGGGCCGAACCGGCTCGGGTGTCGAGCCACGGGGTCCGATTTCCTCCCCCCGCTCGTGAAGAAGATCGTGCAGCGGTAGCGACAACTACCCGTGCCAAGCTCGTGCACACCGATAAGATCTGAGCCAAGGTCTCCCGAAGACCCGGTATCACAATAGGCACCGCCGGTGCTGAACCCGAGCTGCCGGAGCGTTCGCCGTCGGAATCCGGTCCCGAGTCCGATCGGCCGGTGGGTCGCCAAGTGCCGGTGCCGGCGCTGCCGCCTACCTCTACCACGACCACGGCCTTCGGGTGCCACTGGTGGTCGTCCGCCACGTCCGTTAGCTCGTGTTCTCGCCATCTGCGAGAGAATAGAATATGGAAAGATTTAATTTCATGATAACACAAATCGCACGATATGAATTCAAGAAAAAGAGGTTTTTCCTAAAGTTTCTGTAGCCCTTCGAAGATAGATACGGACGTCTACGTACCGATCTGCGAAAGTCTACTAAACCGGCTCATGACTCGCGAGTCCTAATAACCTAGAGCTCTGATACCAACTTGTCACGACCCAAATCCGGTCGTGATGGCGCCCAACAATCAAGCTAGGCCAGCCAGACCAACAATTTAATTATAACACAATACCAGTCCCCAAATGGACAACCCAAGAAGAATATATGAGTTTAAGAACTCCAATAATAATAATATTGAACAAAAGTACTGACACTCCCAAAGATCCGGAGTCACAAGTCTAGAGCCTCTAACAAAACCAACAGGAAATAGAGAGTACGATATAGAAGTACTCAAGTCCGAATACAAAATATAAACGAACAACTGGAATGAGAGGAGAAGCTAGGCTCTGCGAACGTAGGCAGCTACCTCAGCAACTCGATGTGACAATGTAAACGCTGGAGATGTCCGTCTACTGCTCCTGTGTACCTGAGTCCGCACACAAAAGGTGCAGGGAGTAGGGGTGAGTACTAAGTACTCAGTGAGTAACAAATATATACATGTAGCTGACAGTAAGAAATCCACAAAATACCACAAAATGAAGCTACACTACGGTCCAAATCTCCTACGAACTAGCAACAATAATTCCATACAGCTACCACAGAGTAATTTAACAAATACCGATGCAATGCAATGCACATAACCGCTACGGCATGTAGTCCGATCCAATTTAACGTCGACGGCGCTCACCTGGGGTGTGTACAGACTCCGGAGGGGCTCCTACAGCCCAAGCGCAATACTGCTGCGGCGTGCAGCCCGATCCTCATATCAACCACTGCGGCGTGCAGTCCGATCCCACACTCAGTCCACAATAAGCAATTAAGTCACAAAACAATTCATTTTTTCCTTATTTCCAGTTCTCAATTCATAATTTATGAAAAATACTTTAACTTTATTAATTTTGCAAAAGCCGGTGACTTAGCATTTCAAAAGTGTGATTACAATTTCCAGGACTGAGATCAGTGATTTAAGCAATTATAGCTATCACATAAATATTGTCCTCTAAGGACGCTACAGATCGGCACAAGGCCCCAAACAAGGCTTACAGCCCACAAATATAGCAAATACGGTGTATTTCCAACACTAACAACATGTTATTCACTTTCCGGGATGGACCAAGTCTCAATCCCCAATCACAATCAATCCCGCACCTGCCACGGTGTGCGAGCCACGCCCTATTAGCGTCACAATGTGCTAAGCCGGGGTTTCGAACCCTCAGAGCTACAATATACACAAACTACTCACCTCTAGCCGGTCGTCGAATCGTCCGCGATGCCTTTTCCTTTGAATTTCGTTGCCTCGTGTGTAGAATCTAGTCAAATAACAATAATTGTATCAATTACGGGTCAAAGAATCATAACCCACTTCAATTTATATGAAATTCGCAAAATTACACTAAGTTGGTAAAACCCGACTTTCGGTACGATTCTCGAAAAATTACGAAAGTCACATATTCGAAACCCTCATCTCCATACGAGTCTAAGCATATCAATTTTACCAAATTCGGACTCCATTTGCTCATTCAAAACCTTGATTTTCTAAAGTTCAAACCTAGGGTTAAATCTTCCATGAATCACCCCAATTCTTCCATTTTCATGATATAACTGCATGATATTATCAATACTAATCATAATATGAGTTCATAGTTGATTACCTGATGATTTCCCTTGATTTCTTCCTCAAAATCGCCCAAAGTCGCCCTTAAGCCGAGACCCCCAAATGTTAAAATGTTTCTGAAATTTTCTAACTTCTGATACACTTAACTTACAGCGATTTCCGCTTCTGCGGAAGTATTTCCGCTCCTACGCGTCCGCTTCTGCGGAGATTGGACCGCTCCTGCGGAAACGTCCGCTTCTGCGACTGGGCGTCCGCTTCTGCGGACTCGCCTAAGCGGCTCCCCTTCCGCTTCTGCGATGGTCGCTTCTGCGACTCCCAGCCCGCCCCCGCGTTTCCGCTTCAGCGGATAATGATCCGCTTCTGCGGATATTTCCGCTTCTGCGGCTCCTGGTCCGCTTCAGCGCACCCGCTCCTGCGCCCAAAATTCCGCAGGAGCGGAAACAACAGAAGCAGTGCACCAGTTTCCGCAATTTTCCATATTTTTCTCCCGATTAACCATCCGAAAACACCCCGAGGCCCCGGACCTCTTTCAAACACACCAACACATCCTAATTCCTTATACGAACTTGTTCCAATCATAAAAACACCATCCTAAACATCAAAATCACTAATTAACCACGGATTCAAGCCTAAGTTTCTTCAAAACTTTCAAAACTAACATTCAATCCAAAACCCGATCAAACGATGTCCGAATGACCCGAAAATTTGCAGACATATCCAAAATCACATAACGAAGCTACAGAAATTGTCGGAATTCCATTCCGACCCCGGATCAAAATATCACCTACCATCCGGTTTTCGCCAAAATTCAACATTCGCCAATTCAAGCTTAAAACTACACCGGACCTCCGAATTCAATTCCGATTGTTCTCCTAAGTCATAAATGATCCCCCGGAACTAGTCGAATCATCCGAATCCGGTTCCGAGCACTCTAACTCAATAGTCAACTCTTGGTTGACTTTTCATATTCAAGCTTTCTTCAAACATGTTATTTGTTTCATTTTCAATCCAAATCACTTCTAACTCACCCGATATACTCTAATACTGTTTTAAAAGCATAATATATGTAAATGCAAGGTAACGGGATGGAAATTCCCGTAACGACGGGCCGGGTCGTTACATTCTCCCCAACTTTGCGATGCGTCATTCCGGTTTATATCGATCTTCTTTTTCTCTTAACTTCTTTCCCCCCCCCCCTTTTTTTTTCATTTTTATTTTTATTTATTTATTTTTTTAGTGATGGTCGAATCTTATGTGGATTGCCTACGTATCATGTCCCCGCATGAATCAGACCGGGCGTAGTTCGGAAACAATAGACATAAGATGAAGTGTTCATGAATTTTATTTCAACAAACTTAAAACTTGAAACACTTGCAAAATGTCAACAATGGAGAAAAACTCGTACAAGGACAAACAGACTCTAAAACAAAAGACTTTCCTAATCATGTTCCAACGCCTCGAATCTTTGCGCCCGGGGGGCGTTGTTTGGCCTTGCTGCAGTTCTTGGGGTGAGATCTTTCTGTATACTTCCCAATTCCGCCATGACCTGGTGGACACATTCCATGATTGAAGAAAAGAGGGCAGGCCGAGGTACTTGTTCGCAGTTCAAACACTTCATAGTAATGTAGTGCCCGATCTTATTGATCCTGGTTCTGATTATGTCTTTTTCTCTGAGCAGCTGCCCTATGTGCCTGTTCTTTGCCCCTAATACTTGAGAGTTGCTGGAGACATGGTCCAAGAGCCTATCTATTTGTCTTTCCATCCGTGCCATCAAGTTGTGACAACGGTCTCTGTCTGCTTTAGCATCCTGGACTTGCCTGAGAGTTCGCTCTTTAAGAGTGGCATTTGCTTTTCTCAAATCAACGATGATCGCATCATAGTCTTTCTCTACTTGTTGTAGACGGAGTGCTTCTTGGTGGGCCGCTCTCTTCCATTTTGTTCGGATTGCAACCAAAGCCGCTTTTGCCTTCTCCAAGTCTTCTTGGTGTTCAAAGGCTTTCCTTTCCAAATCGTTTATCAGCATCTGATCACTCCGACTCCTCCTTGACCTTTCTGCGGCCAATTGCATCTCTTGAATTTGAGTTTGGAGTGCTTCTCTTTCCTGCTCCCAACCGGCCCTTTCCCGATCGAAGTCGGCCTGTTGTATGTCCATGGCCGCTTCCAGGATTCCTTTGTCTTCTTTTAAAGTGTTGATGCAAGATTGGAAATTTTGTGCTTTTTCATGCTCAACCTCCCTAACTCTGGCTTCTATTTCTCTCTCCCAATCGACGGCATACTTCACTGACCTTTCTGACCTTTGCTCTGGTATTGGTTGGTTGTGGAACCATTCAAGATAAGCGAGACTCGCTTCTCCCCATTCCCGATCGGCAACCATTTCGTTGATGTCGGAGAGTCGACTACCGAACCAAACCTTCTGTGCATAAGTCTCCCTCGGGGTCTCTTCTGTCATAAATTCCCATACAAATGATCGCATATCCTCAATTGGGGCCTTTTTCTGTTCTCTTCCCAGCTGCCGCATGACACGTAGCGGGGCATATGGTTGGAAACCCCCGAAACCCATTAATATGTAGAATGGGCGGTATGTCGACATATGCATGATTTTGGCGGAAGGGAACCAATAATAATTCCAGGTAAGTTGATCGGCTCTCAAAGAGTTGAGGAGTTCTCGCCAAGTCCTCAAGTCTTCTGGAAGGTTACAACGGGCGGCTCTGTTTGTATGACAGCGAATATAATTCAGCCAATCTGCTTTGAAGTTTATCACAATTGGGTGATGGTAGAGATGCTCTATAAACCACATTTGTAATAAAATATTGCAACCCTCAAAATAGTCTTGTCCTTCTTGGCACCGAGTTAAGGCCCGGAAGATGTCTCCTAGTATCATCGGAAGAACAGTGTGTTCCTCGTTACTCTGTAGATATGAGACCACCGCAGCCAAACGGATTCTGATGCGTCCACCACGTTCGGGAAAAACCATGGTTCCCAAAAAAGCGATCATGAAAGCATAGATTCTTAAATCTCCCCAGGCGTCATAATTTAGCTGGTTAACAAATTCGACGTTTGAGAATTTCCCAAACCCTTCCTTATCACCAAATCTGTCGTAGAGATAATCTAGTGGCACCCAACCGTTCTCCGGACAACCGAGGGGAACCCGCCGGAGACATAGCTTTTTCAAGAAGTTATTCACACTCATCTGCCTAGGAGCTGCAGGTCTCATCTTGTGCAAATCTCTTCCGAGCCCTGTGAGTCCGCCCAATTCTTCCAAAGTGGGTGTCATTTCACAATCCCGGAATTTGAACACATTGCTTGTTGAGTCCCAAAAACTCACTAAAGCTCTGATCACATTTTTATCCGGTTTTATCATCATGATGTCCGGAAGAAATTTGAGGTGCTTGTGAACTTGATTTCTTTCCCAAGCTGAAAAACTAGTCCACCATTTACGGAGCCGATCTGGGGTTTTGTCCTGGACCATGAACATAGGTGGCATTTCGTCTCTCACCCTTTTTTGGCCGATTCGTTGCGAGGAAGTCATGCTGATCCTAGAAAAGATAAAAAATGGATTTAAGATTTTTTTTTTTTTTTTTTTAAAAAATTTTTTTTATTTTTTTTATTATATAAAAAAACGAATCTTGTTAATACGGCCTTTCAGCACTTGAAGAAGATTTGAAGGCTGTATAACAGGATACCAGTGTGATGTCTATATTCCGTTTTGCAAAATTAGTCCTCCGGCGCCCCTTTTGAGGCGTTTGGCTATTTTTGCAAAATTTCCTAACTCTTGACTAAGAACAAAAAATCCTAATTCTAATATATATTTTTTATTATTTTTTTATTTAAAAAAAAATCAGTATTAGTTGAGCCCGATATGGGTTGCCTACGTATCTCATTTTTGGTGAGAATCAAACTTGCGTAGTTCGAAAATAAAGCACTAAATCATTTTAAGAAAAGAAAACGAACTATTTTTAAACAAAGCATTTCTAAAACAAATTATTTTCAAAGGAACTAAGAAAATTTATTTGGAAATTTATTTTCAAAGAAACTAAACTATTTTTGTAAAATTAAGAAAATTTATTTGGAAATTTTTTTTTTTTTTTTTTTTACATTTTTCAGAATTTATTTTTTAAAGAACTAACTATTTTCGTAAAATTAAGAGAATTTATTTGGAAATTTTTTTTTTTTTTTTGCATTTTTCAGAAATTATTTTCAAAGAACTAACTATTTTCATAAAATTAAGAAAATTTATTTGAAATTTTTTTTTTTGCATTTTTCGAAATTATTTTCAAAGAACTAACTATTTTCATAAAATTAAGAAAATTTAGTTTGAAATTTTTTTTTATTTTTTATTTTTTATTTTTTTTTGCATTTTTTTCAGAATTTATTTTCAAAGAACTAACTATTTTCATAAAATTATTTTAACTATATACCCTGACGTTTTCCACTTCTTCCTCTTTTTAACAAACCGGTCGGCATGTAAGATAGAAACAAATAAATGCACACAAAAAGATGCAACAATTTGGTCTTTTTGTTTCAGCTACACCTGTCCTAGACAGGCCCAACCCCTGTGTTGAGCCTCCTAAGTCAAATATGCACATGATGCAAATAAACGTTCCTATCGGGGATCCGGCATAAGGTCTTGTTATTCTAAGTCATCATCCCGTTGGAAAAGTGTCTAGACTGGCTTTAACTCGAGCGGACAACTCGAGCCGAAGAGTGTCAGTGCACCGGTAGCATGGCTTTTCGGCTTAATTGACAAAACTCTTCGCCTAAACATGTGCGACTACAAAATCATTCACCGGGTGCCAAGCACCACAACTATCTTGAGAAAAACGGGCTATGTCCAGTAAATGCCCGGTATTATATTTCAAAAGACTCAGAAGAGAAAGAAAGAAAATGGGTATCGGCACAATTTATATACAGTTCACAAAATATCAAAGCGGTAAAGCGACATTTAGCATATCAAATATAAACATGTAATAAAATCGGATAATAAATAAGCCAAATAAAATAATTATTCAAAGCTCGAATTCTTAAACCCCGAACCAGTAGTTCTGGGTTTGTGTCCCCAGCAGAGTCGCCAGAGCTGTCACACCTCCTTTTGGCGCACCCGCTACCCGGGGGGTAGGAGCGCAAGGGAGTTTTTCCAATTTAAGTGACAATGTTCGAAACGGGATTATTTTATTTATTTTAGAGTCGCCACTTGGAATAAATTATGGTGTCCCAAGTCACCGATTTATTTGAATCCCGAATCGAGGAAATTTTTCGACTTTCCAAATGAAGTCTGCGAACCAGAAATTCTAAGTAAGGAATTCTGTTGACCCGAGGGAAGGTGTTAGGCACCCCCGGATCCCGTGGTTCTAGCACGGTCGCTTCAATTATTATAAATGGCTAAAAATACCTGATTTTTACATGCTTATAAATTATATGCTCTAATTTAAACTTTAAACCGCTCTGTTAATTTGAAACCATACCAAAAGAAAGATTAATTACAACATAGGCTCGGATTTTGACAAATAGGTGAAATAAAAGGGTACCCGGATTACTTTGAAACTATCAAAAACAAAAAAAAAAAAAAGGATTGATTTCTAGATTAAACAAGAATTCAATTTATGTAAAGACGCTCAATTTTGTCATTTTTTCTAATTTAAACATATGCAAAATAATTCCTTATTCCATGACTTATTTTCTTAGGGCCAAATAAAAACTCTTAAAAGACTGCATTTGGTTCGAATAAAAGCTCTTAAACGAGATACGAGTGTATACATCCTGATTTTAACACATTCTTTTGAACTCTAATGCCGAACTAGATCGAGAATTTATTTGCGCGTGACTCGTAAAATTAGGACAGTTGATACTTACTCACGAATTGCCAAGTTAACTCTAAAGTTTTGTCTTTGAAACCACCACTATTATTACAGGCTTTTGAGGGAATTAAATTTGTCCCAACACTAAAGTTTTACTACGAACCAGTGTTGCTACAAAACTTATAAAAGCATGCTTATTGCAAAACTAACTCAAACTCTATTTAAAATTTAGTTTGTTACAAACATGTGACAATGATTCCAACATAGCACTAAAATTAAATAGATTTACATGCTAATCAAAAACGGCGACTTAATTTCAACCCATGATTTAAATCAAAGCATGTAGCGGTTCTAGTTATCCAAATATGCTTTACAAAAACTAATATACACATATAGAAGATTTAATCTAAATTTGAAGCTAACAGACAATGATCCAATGCGTGAAGTCAGCAGGACATTCTTATTTCCAGATTAATTCAAGTCTAATATCAACAACGAAATCCAAATTATGTACCTGAAAATAGGAATTCAAAGGATGAAGAAAAGGTCAATCGCAGTATTCTGACAGTAACAGCTTAACAGAAAACAGCAACACCAACAGCAACTAGCAGTAACCAACACTTTCAAATGGAAGAAACCCCAACCAAACTCAGCTAACCAAAGATTGAATGATAATCAAATCCAAAACAGCATCAAAACAAACACCAAAAATTCCCAGAATGGTTTCAAAATCGACTTGGAATTCTAAATGTGAGTGTTCTGCCAGTGAGTGTGTATTTCTGGTGTTTTCCAGAGAGTGTCTTTTTGTTGAATCTCTCTGTATGTGTGTGAATGAATGTATACTGCCAGAGAGTATGTTTGAGAGTATATCCTGTTTGTTCAAAAATGGTTCTCTCTGTATGTTTTTGTGTCTCAAAATAGTGTGCTCTCTGTTGTGTTTTTTGTGTGTTCTCTTCCAGTGTCCTTTCCTTCAATTGAGTGTCTCTCTTTTATAGAGTAACAAGCCCCTATTTCTTTAGTTTCAGATCTGTCCAGCTTGCTTAAACTCCTCCCATGTGCATTACTTTTGACCTTTTTCCAGTTATTCCCATGTGTTTCTGATTATACAACTAACCAGCACTAGAAACACTCATTATCATCATGATATTCCCTGATTATCCCACCCTGTTTTGTCTAAGCATGGGTTTTAAACATCTAAACAAAGTCCTAAAGGTAAAAACCAATGAAATACACTGCTGTCCAGCAAGTTTTAACAACTCATTTCCATGTGTATTGCACTTTAAAGGTTGATTTTAGGGCTACTTAAATGGACTAACAACTATATCCAATTCACAACCTAATTTAGAATCAACAATGGTTCAAAACAAACAATCCAACAATTAACTCAACACTCCGAACAAACAACAAACCGAAAAATTTTAATTCAAGCAAAACAGTGAACCACTGCCCGGAATTTCAAACAACAAATTTGCGAATTGAAACGACAACATTCGTTAAGTCGAATCACAACATGTATGATCGACAACAAAAAGCCAACAAACAAATTCACAAATTTGTAACACTCAAAGCCGAGAGAAAAGAAGAAAAATGAAGCAAATACGAAACTAAATGTTCGACGACGCTAATCGACGCGAACCTGTATTCAACAACATTGGTAATCAAATAGACAAAACAGAACTTTAGAATTGACAATTCACTAAAACAGTGTTCTCGGCCAAAGAAGAGAAAAGAAAAAAAAATGAAGCTAACTAATCGACGACGCTAATCGACGCGAACACATATTCTATATCATTCGATTAGCCGATTACGATATGCGTAATCGACAAACAAATCCGACAAGCAGTGACTACACAATTTCGGACGGCATGTTATAATTTCAATATCAAACAACTTAACGATATTAACAACGAATCGAATTCGATTCACAATCACTCGTTAAACAGCGAAGAATAACAACTAACAAGTCGACCAAATAAAAGGTCCCAAGAGATGAAGAAAAAACCGAGAGTTGATGAAATCACAACAATAATCAATAACAAACGAAAACTAACTAAGTGACGAGTATAATTAAACAAAAATAGAGAAGAAAAAGGAAATACCTTGAAACAAAAGAAAAATGGAGATCGGCCGCTTGGTCTTTGGCATTTGAGGTCGAAATGACCTTAATTGAAATGTTTTCTAAGTGAAAACATATCAATTAAGGTCTATTAGACCTCAATTTGATAAAATCTGTTGAAGAAATCCCAATTCGAGTTTGGGTTCTTGGAGCTCGATTTTTTTTCGGGTTTAGTGGTTTCCGACCAGATTCGAATAGAAATAACGGTGGTTAGGGTGTGAGGGAGATGAGGTGAATGTTGGGTGTGAGTTTGGGATCCATTGGAGGCGGCGCCGCCACTAGGGTTCACGGTTAAAGTAGAGATTCGAAGAGTTCCGGGGGTATTTGAAACTAGCGAATAGGGGAATCGAGATGGGGAGGTTGAGGCGAGCTTGGTGTGAAAAAATGGCGTGGTTTGGAGCGCAACCGCCGGCGGAGGCGATTTTCGGCCGGCGGTTCACGGTGGCAGGAGGCGGCCGGAAATCGCAGGGTGAAGAAGAGTTAAAGAAAAGGGGTTGTTTGGTTGAAGGTTAAGGGTTTTGGGGTTTAAAATTACCCCTTTAATCTCAGCCGTTAGATCACAATGATCAACGGCTAAGATTAAAAGGGTGGCTTTAAAAATGGGCTAACCGGATGGGCTGGGGAGTTTGGGTGCTATTGGGCCTCGAATTAAATTGAATTTTTGGCCCAAATTTGATTTCTTCTCTCAATTATTTCCTTTTCTCTTCTCTTTTAATTTTAATTCTCAATTTATTAAAACAAAATTCTAATTACACTACAAAATCAATTAAATTATAAGAAATACTAATTAAGTTATATTAACAATTAACATGATCAATTAAAACATCAATTAAATATAAGTCACACAATTAGGCATTTAAATGCTAAAAAATGTAAAAGATGAATTATTTCTTCTTTTTTTTTCTTTTGTGATTTTCGTTTTCGTAAGATAAAATTAATTACTCCTAATTTCAAACTAGATAAGAAAATGTAAGCATGACGTATTTTTGTATTATAATTTTTTTAATTTAAGCACATATAATCACATATATACAAATGCAAACAAATACCAAAAATAACACAAAAAATTCACAAAAATACACACCATAAAAATAGACAATTTTTGTTTTGATTTTGTGGGAGTAATTCATGTTAGGCAAAAATCACGTGCTCACAGTTACTATACAAGAAATTGAGGAAGATAGTGAAATAGAATGTGAGGATGAGGAAGCCCTGGAGGAAATAAGTAAGGACATGAAACAATACGAGGAAAAACCCAAACCGAATCTAAGTGATACGGAATCTGTAAATTTGGGGAGTGAAGATGATGTCCGAGAAACAAAGATTAGTGTGCATTTGGAGGCACCCCTCGGGGATGAATTGATAAGGTTGTTACATGAATTTAAGGACATCTTTGCCTGGTCCTATGATGACATGCCCGGGCTTAGCACAGATCTAGTGGTACACAAGTTGCCTATCTACTCTGAATGCCGGCCGGTAAAACAAAAGCTGAGGAAATTCAAAACGGACATTAGTGTGAAGATAAAAGAAGAGGTGAATAAGCAGTTTGAGGCAAAGGTCATAAGAGTTACCAAGTACCCCACCTGGTTGGCAAATGTTGTGCTGGTCCCGAAGAAAGATGGCAAAACCAGAGTGTGTGTAGACTATAGAGACCTCAACAAGGCCTAGTCCGAAGGATGACTTCCCATTGCCAAACATCCACATATTGATCGACAATTGCGCCAAGCATGAAATCGGTTCGTTTGTGGATTGTTATGCCGGTTATCACCAGATCCTTATGGACGAAGAAGATGCTGAGAAAACTGCCTTCATTACACCTTGGGGAACGTACTGTTACAGAGTAATGCCGTTTGGATTGAAGAATGCCGGGGCAACTTACATGAGGGCAATGACCACAATGTTTCACGATATGATGCATCGGGAAATTGAAGTATATATGGACGATGTCATCATAAAGTCCAGAAAACAACCTGATCATGTGAGAGATTTGAGGAAGTTTTTCCAAAGACTCCGGAGGTACAATCTAAAGCTCAATCCGGCGAAGTGCGCTTTTGGAGTACCTTCAGGGAAATTACTAGGGTTTATTGTGAGTCGGCGAGGTATCGAACTGGATCCATCAAAGATCAAGGCTATTCAAAGTCTACCTCCGCCGAAGAACAAGAAGGAGGTCATGAGCTTATTAGGAAGGTTGAATTACATTAGTCGGTTCATTGCTCAATTGACATCAACATGCGAGCCGATCTTCAAGTTGTTGAAGAAAGATGCAACAGTGAAATGGACCGACGAGTGTCAGGAAGCCTTCGACAAGATTAAGGAATATTTGGCCAATCCTCCGGTGTTAGTACCTCCAGAACCAGGGCGACCTTTGATTTTGTATCTGACGGTGCTAGATAACTCTTTCGGTTGTGTATTGGGTCAACATGATGAGACAGGCAAGAAAGAACAAGCCATCTATTACCTCAGCAAAAAGTTTACATCCTACGAGGTGAAGTATACCCAACTCGAAAGAACTTGTTGTGCATTGATTTGGGTAGCTCAGAAGCTAAAGCATTATTTGTCAGCGTATACCACGTACTTGATATCACGACTGGATCCTCTCAAGTATATATTTCAGAAGCCTATGCCTACGGGAAGATTGGCCAAATGGCAGATTCTGCTCACAGAATTTGACATTGTCTATGTAACTCGTACGGCAATGAAGGCGCAAGCTATTGCGGACCACTTAGCCGAGAATCCGGTGGATGATGAATATGAACCATTGAAAACATACTTTCCGGATGAAGAGGCAATGCTTGTCGAAGAGATGGAGCAAGATGAGAGACCAGGATGGAAAATGTACTTTGACGGAGCCGTCAACTGCAGGGGCGTTGGTATCGGAGCGGTACTCATTTCAAGTACGGGTCAACATTATCCCGTCACAGCTCAGCTTCGATTTTTCTGTACCAACAATATGGCCGAATATGAGGCGAGCATCTTGGGATTAAGGATGGCAATTGACATGGGTATTCAAGAGATTTTGGTCATGGGTGACTCGGATCTCTTGGTACACCAAATTCAAGGGGAATGGGAGACACGAGATTTGAAATTGATACCATATCGGTATTGTTTGCACGAGTTATCTCAAAGTTTCCAGTCTATAGAGTTCAAGCACATCCCGAGAATGCACAATGAGATCGCAGACGCTTTGGCCACACTGTCCTCTATGTTGCATTATCCAGACAAGACATATATAGATCCACTCCAGATCCAAGTCCGAGATCAGAATGCTTATTGCTTTGCTGTGGAAGAAGAGTCAGATGGAGAGCCGTGGTATCATGATATTAGAGAATACTTGAAAGCTGGCAAATACCCGGAGCAAGCCACTGGAGACCAGAAGAGAGCCATCGGGCGTCTAGCCAATGGATTTTTCCTCAGTGGAGGAGTGGTATACAAAAGAACACCAGATCTGGGTTTGTTGCGGTGTGTGGATGCACAACAAGCAGATGAAATCATGATTGAAGTACATGCTGGAATATGCGGACCTCACATGAGCGAATATGTTTTAGCAAAGAAGATCTTGAGAGCTGGGTACTACTGGCTCACGATGGAGCGTGATTGTATTAGGTATGTAAAGAAATGCCATCAATGCCGGGTACATGGGGATCTGATCCATTCCCCGCCTTGTGAGTTGCACACAATGTCAGCACCTTGGCCCTTTGTTGCTTGGGGCATGGATGTCATTGGCCCAATAGATCCAGCCGCTTCTAATGGGCACAGGTTCATTCTAGTTGCAATTGATTATTTCACCAAGTGGGTCGAAGCTAAGACATTCAAGGCAGTGACGAAGAAAGCGGTGGTGGATTTTGTGCACGAAAATATTATATGCCGATTTGGAATCCCCAAGGTGATTATCACGGACAATGGAGCCAATTTAAACAGTCATCTCATGGCAGAAGTTTGTGAAAGGTTTAAGATCACGCACCGCAATTCCACACCTTACCGGCCAAAGGCGAATGGAGCAGTAGAAGCGGCCAACAAGAATATCAAGAAGATTCTTCGAAAAATGGTGGAGGGATCCAGGCAATGGCATGAAAAGTTACCCTTTGCTCTCATGGGTTACCGCACGACGGTACGTACTTCTATCGAAACCACACCTTATACACTGGTGTATGGAACGGAGGCTGTTATACCCGCAGAAATAGAAATACCGTCATTGCGAATTATAGCCGAATCTGAGATAGATGACGATGAATGGGTAAAAGCCCGGTTAGAACATTTAAATTTGATTGATGAGAAAAGGTTGGCCGCAGTCTGCCATGGGCAGTTGTATCAACGAAGAATGGCCAGAGCATATAATAAAAAGGTACGACCTCGAAAGTTTGAAGTCGGACAGCTTGTGTTGAGGCGTATCTTACCACATTGGGCCGAGGCAAAAGGCAAATTTGCGCCAAATTGGCAGGGACCGTTCGTGGTATCACGGGTGTTGTCCAATGGAGCATTATATTTAACAGATGTTGAAGGAAAGTGCGTAGAGACTGCTATCAATTCAGATGCGGTCAAAAGATACTATGTATGATTCCTTTTCAATTATATGTTTTGTATTTTGTTGTGATTTTGGAATTGAAATGATGAAGGCATTTTATTCTCTATCCAAACACTTTATCCATTGATAACCCCTTTGAGCCTTAATGAATGAATTCTTTCATATCCCTCTCTCGAAATCGCTTTAGTGCAATAAGATCGAAATTGCCATAATGAAAAATGAAATGATGGAAAAATGAAAAGAAAAAAAAATGAAAAATGAAAAAAAAATGAAAAAAAAATGAATGAAAAAAGAGAAAAAGACAAAAATCGGGAAAAAGTCAAAAAAGAAATCCATCTAACTTTTGAAGTTGGGTGAACTACGTCTGACTTGATCCCGAAAGGGTACGTAGGCAGCCTCTCTGAGGTTCAGTCACAATAAAGGAAAAATCCAAAAATTCCCCACATATTGAAACTGGGGCAGAAGTTATGTTTAATAATTCCGAGAGTTGTAAATATTTTTAACCCTCGTTGAAATTTTGAGCCATTATATCTTTCTTTCTTAACCCACCCAAAAGCCACGTTACAGTCCAAAGAAAGACCTTCTGATCAATTTTGAAATGATAACAAATACAATGAAGGAGGAGCGAAGCATCGAATAATACCCGTGGTACAGAAAACAAAATACAAAAAGGAAAAATGAAAAAAAATAAAAAATGAGAGAGTCTCATCAGTGAAAACCTTAGCCGGCACTGTGAGGCGATGTGAGGTTGAGAAAAATAAAATAGTCTCATCAGTGAAAACCTTAATCGGCACTGTGAGATGATTGTGAGGTTGAGAGAAATAAAATGAGAGAGTCTCATCAGTGAAAACCTTAATCGGCACTGTGAGATGATTGTGAGGTTGAGAGAATAAATGAGAGAGTTCTATTGGTGAAAACCTTTCGAGGCACCTTAGGGAGATCGTGAAGACTATCAGAAAAGAGAAAAGGCAACAAAAAGAGTATCGGTTTGGGTCAAAGGCAATTCAGAGTCAGAATAATGATTGGAACGAACTGGGTCAGAGTTTAAATACATGGCATGGTCAGCGGAATCGGCCAGCAAATATCCAGATAAGTTCTGTCCTCTCTCCAAAACACCCTTACTTTTCTTTTATTTTCTGCATTCATTGTTTACCCTTTTTGAGAGCTAACTACCGGCTCCTGATAACGGAAGTTGAAACAACACTGGATCAGAAAGGATAGAAGATTGGGGAAGGGAATAAAGAAGCTTGGCAAACATGGCCAAAGAAAAAGAAAACAAAACAAAAATGGAGAAATGAGAAAAATACAAAAAGAGTCTGCAAGGGACAAGAAGTTGAAAGTCATGCAACATGAGAAGGCAAAAACAAAGGAAGCAATGAGAAGTGGGGACGACAGATGCCAGTTGCCAGCAGTTTATATCTAATAAATTTTGTTTCATGCAGGAACAAATTGTCACTAATCACTTTAAAGTGAATGTGATCAATGTGGAAAATTTAAAATACCAAAAAGAGAAAGTCTGCCGAATAAGTGGAGAAATTCACAGGCAAGAGATAAGTTGGTAAAAAGAAAATACCAAAAAGAGGACGTTTAATTTCAGTTAGGTGCCCACCTTCAAATACGGGAATACTTTTCTGCATTTGCATTGCACGTTTAAATTATGTTAGGTGCCCACCTTCTAATACGGGAATATTTTTCTGCATCGCATTGCACGTTTAAATTCTCTTAGGTGCCCACCTTCTAATACGGGAATACTTTTCTGCATTTGCATTGCACGTTTAATTTCTGTTAGGTGCCCACCTTCTAATATGGGAATATTTTCTGCATTGCATTGCACGTTTAATTTCTGTTAGGTGCCCACCTTCTAATACGGGAATATTTTTCTGCATCACATTGCACGTTTAATTTCAATTAGGTGCCCACCTTCTAATACGGGAATATTTTCTGCATCGCATTGCACGTTTAAATTCTGTTAGGCGCCCACCTTCAAATACGGGAATACATTTCTGCACATCATGGTCTATACAGTTAAAAACCCACACTGGGGCAGAAAAAGAAAAAAAAAGGGTAGTTTGTTGTTTTGTTTTGAGCAGGTTTCAGCTCAAGGACAAGAAGTACCATTGAAAATCAAAAAAAACATAAAGAGGGGAAAACAAGAAAAGAAAATCAGCATCAAAGAAAATCAACAAAATAGAGAATCAGCATCAAAGAAAATCAACGAAAAGAGAGTCAGCATCAAAGAAAATCAACAAAAAAAAGAGTCGGCATTACCGAAAATCAAGAAAAGAAGGAAGAAGAGCAAAAGTTAGATTAGGAACAATTGTAATTGTAGGATCATATCTTAGAATAGCTTTTTCATTTTACATTCCCCCCCTCCCCGGTGTAATAAGGAGTAAGTCAGCAAGTCTCGACAGTGTCAATGCAACAGTGAGTCTGGTAGTTTTAAACTGCCAGACCTTCCCGAACTTGCATTGCACGTTTAAATTCTGTTAGGTGCCCACCTTCTAATACGGAATATTTTCTTGCATTCGCATTGCACGTTTAAATTCCGTTAGGCGCCCACCTTCTAATACGGGAATATTTTCTGCATTCGCATTGCACGTTTAAATTCCGTTAGGTGCCCACCTTCTAATACGGGAATATTTTCTGCATTCGCATTGCATGTTTAAATTTCGTTAGGCGCCCACCTTCTAATACGGGAATATTTTCTCCCATCGCATTGCACGTTTAAATTCTGTTAGGTGCCCACCTTCTAATACGGGAATATTTTCTGCATTTGCATTGCACGTTTAATTTCCGTTAGGTGCCCACCTTCTAATACGGGAATACTTTTCTCCATCGCATTGCACGTTTAAATTCTGTTAGGTGCCCACCTTCTAATAAAGAAAAAAAAAAAGAGGTAGTTTGTTATTTTGTTTTGAGCAGGTTCAGTTCGAGATCAAGAAAAACAAGAAAATCAACAAAAAGAGAGTCAACAAGAAAAGAAAAATCAACAAAAAAGAGAGTCAGCATCAAAGAAAATCAACAAAAAAAAAGGAAGATTCTGCATCACCGGAAAGGGAAGAAGAGCAAAAGCTAGATTAAGAACAATTGTAATTGTAGGATCATAGCTTAGAATAGCTTCTTCATTTTATATTCCCCCCCCCGGTGTAATAAGGAGTAAGTCAGCAGGTCTCAACAATGTCAATGCAACAGTGAGTCTGGTAGTTTTTAAACTGCCAGACCTTCCCGAACTACACTGACCTGATTCATGTTTAGCCCAGGATATGTAGGCAACCTCTAAAGCAAGGTGCGGTCAAAAGGTTTTCAAAAATGCTTTCACGGAATGTGCCAATGTGCAAAAATCTATCATGTCTGCTCGAATCGTGATCGGACGTCATGTCGCACACATGGTGACTGTGAGCACATGATTTTTGCACCAAGCAATTAATTCCAAAATTAAAATAAATATGTTTTTGGATGTAATTACTTGCTTTGTTTGGAATTAGCTATAATTTTGAGTTTGAATAAGTAGAAATTAGAAGAAAATCAAAAATAGGCTAGGTAATTAATTTGTTAGTTTAGTTAGTTAGATTTTAAGTAAAAATAGCAAAAATAGTTTTTTTTAGTAGTGGAAATTAGGAAAAATAGTAGTAAAATTGCCAAAAAATATTAGATAATTAGAGTAAGTAGGAAACTAGGTTTTATAATTTTCCATAAAAGAAAAAGAAAAAAAATACAAAAGAAAATACATAAAAATCATTAAAACCAGAAAAATACAAAAAAATATATATAGGTTTAATATGACTGGGCCATTTGAAACCCATTTGTTTGGCCCAGTACATTGGCCCAAGAGGCGGCCCGTCGGATCCGTGTAACAATCAATCCAGGCCGTTCATGAGAAGTGATCAAACGGCTCAGGTAATTGGGCGTATTATTGATTAATAAATTATGCTAGGACTTGATCTCAGCCGTCCGTTTAAGGTTGATCCAACGATTGGATACCTTGGTCTCATAAGCAATCAAACGGCGTCGTTTTAGTAACGCGCCTCTGGGCCGTCGATCTTGATCAATTGGACGGTTAAGATTACCTCAGACACCTTGCCTATATAAGGCTTGTGTCTGAACGATCCGCCATTCTTTACAAACCCTAGAGACAGCCGCCCTTCACCCCTCTCATCTTCTCCTTGCTTCACCATCTTCGAACCTAGTCGGCCATGGCGGCCACCACCCCCACGGTGGTCGCCGGCTCCTTTTTACCCTTCCCTTCTTCTTCTCCTTCTTCTTCACCCCATCACACACCCAAAACTCCAAAAAACTCCCCTTCTCCAGAATTCCGGTCACCGGAACTCATCGCCGATGACCACTAAAGTATGAACCTCACCTTCAAACTAATGCCAATCTCTTCCCCTTCCTCTGATCTACATCCTTATACCACTAGCTCCCCTCGAATCATTCCCAATCACCTCGAATATTCCAGAGAAGGTCGTCGGAACCCTAACTCCGGCGACCCCCAAAATTAAACCACCAAGATCCATTCTTTTACCCACCCAAACACCCTCTGTAACTCAAAATTCAAAAAAGGCTTCGTCTTTAAGCTTTGAAAGAAAAACCAAAAAAAAGAATAGAAAAGAGGATCTGAAAAGAATAAGAGAAAAAGAAAAACAAGGAGAGGAAAATGAAAAGAATCTGTGGAATAAAGAAAAAGAGAAGGATAGGAAGCTCAGGGGACAGGCCCTGCAAGCTAAGTCCCCCGACCCCTATCTGCTTTCTTTTAGTATGCTTTGCTTTGTGTATTTTTGTTTGAGCATGCCTATAAATGTCTGCTTTTGATTCTTGCTTCACAAGCTAGTTTAGAACTTTTCTGTTCACTTTCCTCTGTTGCAAATCATGTCCTATTCCTGTCTGTTTCTCTGTGACCCTATCTATCTCCTAATCTGTTTATCTCCTATATCTTTCCGTGTTTCTTTGAACCTGTTAGTGCTAGGGTATATGTTTGTTCTATCATAATTTCTTTTAGAGTTAAAAGACATGCCTTGATTTGTTGGCTTGCAATATCATGACTATCCGCCTTCTCTGTTTCTTGGCATAATTAGTTCAGTTGTTCTGTTTCATTAGAGTATCCTGTGGTTTGTAGCTCTATGTTGATATCCCTGTGCTTCTTTTCCTGCTATAGTATTGGGGTTCCTCATCTTGTTGGTTTTCGATATTTCTTCTGTCATTTTGCATGTTTTGGTTCTGATACTATGTTTAATTGTTTGTCTCTTATTCTCGCTCAGCTCTGTATTAGATTATCTTTTGTTAGCTTGCAATGTCTCGACTGTTTCTCTTTTTGCATCTTTGCATGTTTAGTCTTAGTGAAAATTTGGCCATCTCTATTCATCTCTTATATCAGAGTTATCCTGTGTTTAATCTGGGGTTCACTTCTCTGCTTTAGAGATCTTCACATCTTTTGTTTACATTTTGGTTGTCTTATTTGTTAGCTTTTCAATATTACTTATGTTTATTTTAGTGCAAGTCTAGTTTCATGTCATATCACCTCTCAAGTGCTTTTATTTGCTGAATGAGTATGCCAATCTGAGTCTGTTTCTCTTCATGTCACCCTCACATGATAGATTTAAGGTTTCTCCTTCACTGTTTCTTCATATTCTTCTTTTCTTCATCTCCATGTTCTTCTTTCCTTCATTTTTGTCTTATCTGTCATGTACTTGTGTTAGATTTAGGTTGGTTGGTTACTATTCCCATATTACTCTGTTAGACCCATTGTTCTCATGTTTGATATAAGCCTTATGTCATATCTTGCTGACTGTTATAGTCTTTACTGTACCCATATCATGAATCCTGGTGGTCTTTGAAGTTTTTCAAACTCTTTTGGGGACTTGAACTAGTAGTAATTAGATCTGAAGTTGACATGAATTCATATTGTATTGCATGTAGTCTGATGATGTGAATTAATTGACTGAAATTCAACCATATCAATTGTTTCCTCTGAGTTTAAGTTAATTAATGCATGTTGATTTGATCATATGTGTTCCTGTGTGCAACAAATGTTGAAAAATGATTAAGTTCTGCTAGTTCCTGTTAAGCATGATTATTTGATTAATTGATTGAACTTTAGGAGGATTGGTTATAGCTGTAATGCTAGGTTTCATAAATGACTAGTTTCTAAATAGGTTAAAACTGAAAATGAACAAAAATAGGCTGTTAGTTAAATAATTGGCCTAAGAATGGTCAACCTTGCAAAGGGTTGACCTATTCTATAAAGCCCTAACACACAGTCCACTTTAAAAGTGGTCGGTTGTGCAAAATGGCTATGTCTGCAAATGCAGACTAGCCCAGGCTCTCTTTAGAGCCCTGAACAGCAAAGTGGCCAAACCTGTAAAGGTTTTGGGCCCAGCTGTTCAGTATTTGGCTTTGATAGCCCAAGCTAAGTCTCAACTTGAGACTGGCTAGTTCTTAAATAGTTAATCTCAATAATAAAACAGGCTAGTCCTGCAATTAGCTTTAAATTGGAATAAATTGGTTTTAATTGACTGGAATTAGTTTAAATAGGCTAAAATTGAAAAAGTTCTTTAAAATAGAAGTGGCCAGCCCTTAAATACTAATGCCAGGGCTGGCTATTAGTTAAATAGGTTCAAAGGTTGCTGAAATTTAACCTAGGTAAGCTAGTAAATAAACAGTGCCCTTAGGGACACAATTGGGATTTTAAAAGGTGAAATAGTAAATAGTTAGAACCTAAGAGGGTAGGGGAGTCCTTTGTACCCCTGATTTATGTAATTTTGCAGAGATTAAAGGGTATAATGGTCTCCCTAAAATGGGAAATCTGTAAAAATCTCAAACCCTTAGGGACACATTGGTAAAAGGCCCTAAAAGGAATCTTTTAGAACCTTCCAGCACATGCTGGAAGGGTGTTTCATAACTGAAATGGGGCTAAAGTGTATAATTCATGATTTTAGGAGGGGGGGAGTGGGATTAATCCAATACTTCCTCCCCAAGTCTTCAGCCCTAAAGATAACTATATATACCTCTTAAAAAGGGGCTTAAAGGGGGTTCCAATTTGAGTAATCTGAATTCACTTTAAGCTGGCTTTCGGATAACAGTTTCAGAGTAAAAAAAAACATAGCAATTTAGCAATAGTGTTTCTGGCATTCTTCGAGTGAGAATTTGCTGATTTCTGTTGATTGTTGGGTTCTTCTGTTCGAGTTTGATCTGGGTTTCTATTGCTTTGCTGATTCCCGCTTGCTATTGCTGTGTTGTTTGGTTTTGGCATCCAATTCCACTGTTGCATTGCTGTCTCAATCCTTGCTATACTTATTTGCCTGAATCCCCTAGACTCATCGGATTTTCTTCTTGATTCAGGTACATTACCCTTTCATTTGAAGCTGTAATGCTGAGTTATTGAAATAGAAATGAAGCTCCAGATTTGAATATATGTTGCTGTGAAGTTGAATTTTAATTTTGCTAGTCTAAGTTTGTAACTAATCCATTGTAGTAGTATATAGTAGCCGAAGAGTAGAAAACCAAACACTAATGATGTAATAACTTAGTATTAACAGTAGTATAGTAGTAGTATAGCGTAGATAGCTTATCACTTAGTTTAATTAGGTAAAGGCTTTAAAACATAAGTTAATTAATAATACCTGCAAGACTAATAATCACTAGTTCATATTAATTTCATAAAATATGACAGTAGAGTTAATTACATTTTACGGATCGGCGTTTAGGTATTAATAGGTTAATGTAAGCACGCATAAGTATCTGATTTATTCATCCATGGTGTAGTTATGATTAAGCTTTCTAATCGTTTTTTAAAAATAAACGTTCAAGCTGTTAGGATCCAGTAATCAGAACCATGAGTTTGTAATTAGTGTGTTTCAAGATCAGTTGTCCAGAGTTGATTAAGTTTAAAACGTGAAGTGAGTAGATGGAATAATAATTAGGTTGAGACTAGTTTAAAAATTGTCCAATAGCTTTAAATCTGCATCAAAATCAGTAGGTCAGCAATGTAATTGTAAATCACTCATCTTGTCTATAAATAGTCCTCTCATACAGTTAGCTTCATAAGCTTTCAACTAGTAATTAGCTAAAAATGATCATTGAATTCATCAATAAAAGTCAAGACCAGAGATAATTAGTGTATTAAACTTTCGTGTACTTTAGATATAATTCAGAGTTAGTATTGATATTCTTGTACAGTTTTTACCTTTTGATTAATAAAAGAGTAGTTTAATTTTGTTCTTCTATATCTGATTATTGAGAATTCATTACTTCTGTTGCCTTTTATTATTTTCATTTGGTTTGGACCCTATGTATAACGAGGGCCTGAACTCCCATCCGGACTTGTATAATTTGCTAAGTGACATCCATGAAGGCCGTTTAGGTTTTAAGGCCTGGATTGGCCCTTTGAAGATTGTATAAACAATTGAAGAGAAGACCAGGCCATTAGCAAACTCGAAGGGGCCTGGAACACTTATTGGTGAATACGATTAAGGAAAGAACCAAATATAGAAAACTTAGCCAAATATTAGTATCCTTTAATAAAAATTGGGATGAGCCTCGCCCGGATAACAAACACCGGGGCCCCCATTTAGTAATAGAATAACATAATAGAACCGGAGAGGCTAATAGCGAATTCCATAGCCTCTCCCAAAGTTAAAAGCCGATATAGACTATCTTAAGGCACGATTTTAATATACCTTCCTACGAACGAGTGTGCACTTGGTGCGACTCAAATCCAAATCTCGGTAAAGCTGAAATACACCAAAAGTCATAGGCGTACTGGTTGCGGTATGACTCGAGGCGTGTTTTCGCGATACCGCAAATTCCTAAAAAATAATATTTAACGTAAAAGCACATTATGTTGTTAAAACTTATAATTGAGTCAAACAAAAGTCAAGAACGACAGTGGAGCGACCGTGCTAAAACCACGGAATTCGGGAGTGCCTAACACCTTCTCCCGGGTTAACAGAGTTCCTTATCCGGATCTCTGCTTCGCATACATTTATAAGAGTCAAAATTCCTCGGATTCGGGATTAACCGGTGACTTGGGACACCATTGTCATTCCCAAGTGGCGACTCCGATTAATCTCTAATAAAATCCCGAACCGATTGTCCTTTAATTGGAAAAACTCCTTCCCTTACGTTATTTTATCCGTCTTGGGTAATTGAGCGTCGGGGTATACCCTACAAGTGTATTTATACGCATTTAAGTATGTGGGGTAGTAAAAAGGGAGGTGTGACAGTGACGACTGTATTGGTACTTGAAATCATAATTATGATTGTGGGTGATGTCTCATATGAGACGTTCTAGCTGATCGGATCGTGATCAGATGCCATGTCGCATACATGATGGTGACTGTATTGGATATTGAAATTGAAATTGTGATTGTAGTTAATGTCTCACATGAGACGTCCTAGTCGATCGGGTTGTGATCGCACGCCATGCAGCACACATGGTGGTAACTGTATTGGGAATTACAAACGGGGTGGTGAATACTAATGTATTGGTACTATAGATTTCACCACTTAAAATATAAACTTTAATTAAAAACTTTATTTATCCCTAATTTTATATTTGGTAATTGTTTGAGGCTTTAACTAATATTATGATTGTCTTACTTGCATTATTGTTTATTCTTTTGAGATGGTGTTTAGTCATATATACTAGTACTATTCGGCAGTACTAACGTCCCTTTTGTTGGGGGCGCTGCATCTTTAAATAGATACAGGTGGTTCCATAGCAGGCAGTGCTAATCAGCGTTAGTGGTACACCCTCTTCCCAATAGACTTGGTGAGCCCAGCAGATGCAGAATGGTCCCTGGGCAATGAGGGTTTGCAAAAACGGGACTTGGCCCATTTTTCTCCCATTTTCATTTGATTTGGGCAATTTTGGAGAGCTTCAAGGGGACATTTTTTTCAAGCAACACAAGGTAATTGATTCCCATTGAAAATAAGTTAAATACATGGTATGTATAAGGATTTAAACATATAAATTAGTAGAAATTTGAAATTTTGAATAAAGACCTAGAATTTAGTATTTTTGGATTTTGACCACGATTTTGGACATGGAAACGAGAATAAATTATATATTTAAATTCATGAGATGATGGGTAAATTTTATTTTTAGAATTCGGGCACGTGGGCCTGAGGTTAATTTTTATCGACTTTTTGATCGAGATTAAAAATTATTGTAAATAGGATTATAGTGATTATGTGAGTATATATTTATGGATTTGCTCATTTATTTACTAGTTTTGGAGCGTTGGGCATCGGTTTGAAGTGTTGGAAAGGCTTGGGAGCCGTCTATGGAACTTCATAGTGAGGTAAATCTCTTTTATAATCATGTAAGAGGGAATTAACCCCACAGGTGAACTAAATTAATTTATATTTTTATTTGTTGGGGCTAAGTATGCACGAGGTGACGAGAGTCCGTACGTAGCTACTAGCTATTCCTATGTCCGAGTAGTTTTATGATTACATCATGCCTTGTTGATATTGTTATTGATTTATATTTGTCGTTTGCCTTGAGAAGGAGCGAGATTAATTTGCGTGTTAAATGTTTAAGGAGTTGAAATTAAGGAAAATTTTGGGATTAAAAGTTTTCATTTGAACTTCGTATTATGTAAAGAATGGAAGAATACTATAATAACTTAAGAAATCTATGTGTAATCGCGTCGCAAGTATGATCCGCGAGCAGGATAATTCCTTATATTCATATTTGACCACGTCGTAAGTATGATCCACAAGCAGGGTAATTCCTTAAACTTATATATAATCGCATCGCAAGTATGATCCGTGAGCGGGGTAACTCCTTCTACAAGTCTCATGGGAGCAAGTCAATCACCTCGACAGGTAAATATATGCATGTATGGTTCGCGCCGTTCGTCCCTCGACAATGCACAATTTACTTTTATGTTGGATCGGACCGTACGCCTCGACATTTCCTATATATATTATCCTCATGGAATCATGTATAATATTTGGAAAGAAGCCAGTGTATCTGAGGGTTTTTCCTTGATTTGAATTATGACAACCTCTTTGATGAAATCCACTATATCTATATATAGGCTCCACTTGAGGAGGGAACTTTCTAGTTGAGAGCTTGGGTAAACTGTAAAGAGTGGAAGTGTAAAATGTATTTTAGACTTGTGTATTTCATATATTCATCCTGCCTCATATTTATTCACCTCTTTATTGTACCTGATATTATTGGACCACTAGTAAGTGTCATAATCGACCCCACGTTACTACTTCTTTGAGGTTAGACTGGATACTTACTCAGTACGCAAATTTTTGTACTCATACTACACTTGTTGTAGATTATTGTTGTACAAGCACATATATGACTAGTGGCCTAGTGGGCGCAGCGGTATGGTTGATACAGAGTCTTAGGTGAGATGCATCTTACGAGACGATATGCAACCATCCGAATCTCCTTCAGAGTATTTGTATTTTCTTTGTTGTCCAAATTTATATTTTGGACAGTTATTGTATTTTATTTTATTTCCTAGTAATTGCTCATACATTTGTGACACCGGGTTCCGAATGATTATGGGATATTCAGTATTAGAGTTCGGAAAACATTATTATTTATTCTGTAAAGTAATTATTTTACTAGTTACATTGAAGCAACTTTATTATTTTAGAAATATTAAAATAAGAATTTAATTGACAATTTAGTGTTGGCTGGCCTAACAGTAGTGTACGGAACCATCATGGCCTTTAATGGATTTTTGGGTCGTGACAACATGATATCAGAGGACTAGGTTCACTTAGGTCTCACAAGTCACGAGCAAGTCTAGTATAGTCTTGCGGATCGGTATGGAGACATATGTACTTATCTTCGAGAGGCTACAGGGTTGTTAAGAACTTCCCTTCTTGATTCTCATTGTTCGGTTTGATTCCTCTGAGACCTTTGCCTCTATTTCTTTCCTACTAAATCTTATGCGACGTAAAGCTCTTGCTATCGATCAGAAATTGAGGAATTGTAATGGTACTAAAGATATAGTGCAGGATGTTTCTCCATGCGTGTTTGATTGGACTATTTTTATCGCTTTGTAGAAGGTCGTTCTGTTATTTCAGCTCAGTATTAGTATTACCTAAGGATTTGAGATGTGGCATTGATTGTTATGATGATATGTGAGTTGCTATCGCACAATACTGGGGTAATGGTAGGATGTCTTTCTATGCGTGAAAGTTGTGGATGACTTGGAAGGATGTACTCAATGCAAGATTCAGACTCTTATTTTTGGCGGAGGAAGGCAGTCAAACTATGAATGTTCAAGTTTGGGTTGATGAGGTAACGAGAACTTGGTATTTTCGGACTCATTAGAACTTTCATCAGTAATGTGGTATCATCGTCCTTGATCGAATGTGTTAAGATTGCGGTGTTATGGTCTTTTTAATTCACCATTGGCTAGTGTAGTGTGAGATAGTGCCGGAGAAGCGGTTATCAAATATCATGGTGTGCGGTGGTTTAGTATTGAATTTGTGTTCTTGATGTTGATGACTCGGGGAAGATGATCTTCAAATAGGTTTATAGTTGGTAACAGCCTATCGGCTCGAGGGCTACAGAGATGGATTTTGACTTAAGACAACACCCGGGTAGCGAAGGATGGGGAAGGACATGTGGGAGGTGTATCGTGGTGGATAAACTTCTATAACCCCAAGTGTGAGAAACAGGAGTCGAGTAGCTGCTTAAAGGAATGGGTGTAACCAAAGTAGGAGAGTGGCATAATAGAATATCTTTTCTGTAGTAGGATAATTTCATGCCTTGGGACAAGTTTAGAGTGATTCAGGATTCATGGCGGACAATGACTAGGTCTACAAAATTAATTGGGATTAGTAGCTATTATACAGTGGGAAATGGGATACGACAGAAAGAAGTTGCTTTATATGAAGAAAGATACAACGTGACTTCGGATTATGATGTTTGTCGCACTTTTAATTGATGTACACGAGGAGTGAACGGACTTGTACGGCTGGTGAATGACATCGTGCTCAGATTGGTCTATTGATTTTGTAATGATTGTGCCCAGTACTACGATGTTGGAAGATATCGGCATGTAATTTTTATAGGTGGGTTATCTCATGTGAACATCTTGGCGGTCGTATGGTGTTGACGAAGCTTCTACAAAGGATTCTACTGGCTATCCGGTGAGAGGTTGAATATGTAAACGTAACAAGTGATTAAGAGTATTCATGAAATGGTTAACAAGAAGATTTCAAGGAGTTTGGCAGGTTAATTGTGCAATATCATGTCAACGATGAAGGAATAGTATTGGTGGGTTCCCGGTTATGCAAGGGTAGCTTTGAGCTAAATGGGAGAGTCCAACCACCTACGATTGGATGATATGGTTATCTACTTATAAGGTTCCTGGTTATCGGCATATTGATGGGTTATTGCGATTAAGAAAAGAGAACAACAGTGGTAATTGGAGCAAAGGATTTGAGTAATGTGATATATAATTTGACATTGTTGATTCATGTCCGGGCTTTGGGAAGACTCTGGAATTATGGTTCGTATAGAAGTGAGTTACAAGGAAAGTAATTCAGTCGGGTGCTTCTTTGAGAGGGTGGTCATCTGCTAGCGGAGCCTTGCAGTAGATTATATTTGGGACCAAGTCAGGGTGGGTGACTCTCAATAATGATCCTAGTGGATTCAAAATTTAAAGCGCGGTGCCCAAGGATTTTGAGTCCATAAAATGGTTGAGTATCGAGTTTTTGTAGCGAATTATGATAAAAGAGCTTGGGGTGTTCTATGTTATTTCCGATGTGCAGTGTAGTATAAGAAAAATAGGAGGAAATAACTTTGGATTTATAGAAGAATTATCAAAATGGGTGTACCGATTAAAGATGTGATAATGCGCACAAAAAGGGTATGAAGTGGTTTGTGGGTTTCGAGACAATGTCACCTTGTGAAATGGGGTCACTCGGGATGAGTGCAGATTGAGCTTTCTATGTTCTGAATGGAGCTATTATTATTCCTAAGACAAGTCCAAGTGAACTTAGAAGAAGTCGAATCAGTTAAAAATGGTTGAATCGACATAATGATGGCAATGATCAGCCCATTCAGCGTGTTGAGTTACTCATGTGATTTGTGACAGTACGTGCGAGGTTTGATGATCACTGTAGTTTATTTTATGTGGAGGATTTTGAGTATTATGGTTTATTATGTGCAGAAGGGTCCTGGAAGAGTTATGGTAGTTTAAACCACTACTTGAGGTTGGTATTTTATATATGAGAATTCAGTCACTTGTTGCTATGGTTCTCCTGAAATGAGTTAAGTGAAAGACTTCTACATGATGAAGTGTTCACTCTATTAGTGGTCCAGGAGTGATGATGAAATTCGTGTACACTTGCGCATTTTCATTGATTAAGTGTCGTGAGTAGCGTGGGAATTGGAAGTTGAGGATCAAGGTTGAGGTTCGATATTAAAGAGAATGTCACGAGCTCGGATGAGCAAGGAAGGAATCAGATGGTTGGAGCTAGCGGGTATTGTCTTTAGCGTCACCTGAGATCGGTGTCTTGTTTAAGAGGCTTTGAGTACTTATTGCGAATTTTGATTTGCTTCACAGTGTCAGTGTGGCTGGTGAAACTATGGAAGTTTGTTCCGAATTGATTGTTGTTCTTGTGTGTTACGGGAAAAAGATGTTATTATGGGCCCTTGAAAGGTTATTATCTAGTGTGGTGCGATTAGAATTTTCTTGAGGTCTGTGGATGGATTTAATTACAAATATGGACACTATACTATGCCAGATGTATTCACTTTAGCATAGCGCTCCTTATGGAGGGGTATTCATATGTTGGATGATACTTCGTTGTTGGCTATTTATATAATACTATATTGTGTCGTGTGAGTTGTGAAATGACTTGATAAATTATATATGTGTTGATGTTTTGCGTAGAGATGGTGTTATGTGAGCAGGATGGAGATCGAGATTTCAGATCATATATCTCACCTTAGTCGTTCTTGAGTTTTGTAGCGTATGGCGTTGTCGGTCTCCCCGGGAATTTGCATTATGCCCTCCGCGTGCTCGTGGTTGATATTCAGTTATTTTACAAGTATGAGCGTTTTAGCTCAGTAAGTAATTCGTTATAGATTATTGTGGTATGAATCGGGTGGCATGCTTCCACGGATAAGTTGTTTGGATAGGGTTGCACGCCGCAACAGTGTGATATTGAGTACAGTCCCCGATATCATTTCATGAGGGATTTGCTTCCCATTTTCTGAGGAAAGTTCATAACGCCTTTCAGTTGTCTAAATTAGTTACGTGGGTTGAGTAGTTCTTTCCAGAATTCATTTTCCCTATGTATCACATTCGGGTTGTAGCTTTTTGGCACGTTGTGGCATCATATGAGAATTTTGGTAGTGTATGGGGTGGCTTATTGCATGGGCAGCTTATACTGGGTGAGATGAGATTATTGGACATGGGATCGGTGCAGTCGGATTTATATGAAGTATATTAAAGAGAAAATATAGTTATTTGGTTCATAATGAGGCAAAGGTTCTTATCAGAAGGAGAGACTCAATGAATTATTAGCTCGATAGTCGGATTATTAATTTCTACACATCTCTTCCGTCGTGACGGTATTGCAGGAGTTAGGAAAGGACTTCTATCAGTCACGGGGTGTGTTGTGAGCATCGGGTCCATGTCGATTATTATTATCAGAAGATATTATTATGATCATGTGAATTACATAGTACATGGTGTGAATTTAGTAAAGGTATGCATTCATATTTTGGTACATTGTGTTGTGATTGATACTATGTTACAGGCATGGCCAAAGATTCCGGATGTTGGAATTTGGCTCTAACCCTAATTTGACTAAAAAAGGTAAATGTTCTGATTTACTCGAGCCAATATGCTCAACTGAGTTATGGTAGCACGTGTAGGTGAACGAGGTATTAAACAACAATTTTAGAGGACTCCAACGCAGTTCTTAGCACGTTTGAGGACAAATGTACGTTTAAGTGGGAGAGAATGTAACGAACTGATCAGTTGTTTTAAGATCTAGCACGTTGTTCGGCGGTTTGAGTCCATGGACAGCTTCACTTTAGGTATTATGACTCGCACGCATGGTCGAAATTGAAATTCAGGAAGTTCAGAGTCAATTTGAAAAGAGAATTCTCATTTTGGAAGCTTTAAGTTGGAAGGATCGACTAAGGTTAGATTTTTAAGAAAACGACCTCGAAATTAGGATTTGAAGGTTCTAACAGGTTCATATGATTATTTCGTACTTATGCGTATGTTCAAATCGGGTTTTGGATGACCTGGGAGCGTTTCAGCGTCTATTGTGGAAGTTGACATTTTGGAAGAAATTCATAAATTTGTGTTGAAGTGCATTTTTATGTTATCAATATCCATTTGAGATTCTGAGTCTGGGAAAATATGGTGTTGGGAGCACGTCCGAAAGTGGATTCCGATGTTCGTAGGTCATTTTGGAGTCATTTGGCTAAAGTTAGAAATTTGAAGTTTTTTCAGAAGTTTGAGCGAAAGTGGACTTTTTGATATCGGGGTCAATCGATTTCGAAAGTTGGAGTAGGTCCGCAATGTCGAATATGACATGTGTGTAAAATTTTAGATCAATCGGATGTAATTTGATGGATTTTGACATCGAAAGTAAAAATTTAAGTTTCAAGTTCTTTAAGCTTAAATTGGAGTGTGATTCATGGTTTTAGCATTGTTTGATGTCATTTGAGGTCTCGAACAGGTCCGCATTATGTTTTGGAACTGGTTGGTGTGATTAAATAAGATACCGGGTGCCTCGGGTGGATTTCGGGTGGTTAACGAATTTAAATTTGAAGTTGAGGAAGAACATAAGAAGTTGGGCATCAAGTGTAACCGCAACTACATGAAAAGGGCTGCAAGTGCGAGCCCACAGGTGCGGGAGATGGCTCGCAGGTTCGGAAGGATCCAAGGTCACTAGGAATCACAAAAGCGGAAAAGTGTGTGCACCTGCGATGGTGCAAGTGCGGTGTCAGTAAACGTAGAAGCGGTAAGGACCGCAGGTGCGGAAGAAAAGGCCACAGAAGCGGAAGCGCGGATGCGGCTGATGTATCGCAGATGCGGAATGGTCGCTGGGCAGTGAAGGTTTACAAAAATAGGACTTGACCCATTTCTCTCCCATTTTCATTTGGTTTGGACGATTTTGGAGAGTTTCAAGGGGATATTGTCTTCAAGAAACAAAAGGTAAGTGATTCCCAACCAATATATGTTAAATACATAGTTTGTATAAGGATTTAAACATGGAAATTAGTAAAAATTTGGGATTTTGAAGAAACACTTAGAATTTGGTATATTTGGATTTTGACAACGATTTTGGACATGGAATTGTGAATAAATTATATATTTGAATTTGTGGGGTTATGAGTAAAGTTTATTTTGAAAGTTTTCGAAGTCAGGACACTTGGGCCCAAGGGTAATTTTTATCGACTTTTCGATCGGGGCTAGAAATTGTTGTAAATAAGATTATAATGAATATGGGAGTGTGTGTATATATATAGATTTGCTAATTTACTTAGTAGTTTTGGAGCGTAGTGAATCTGTTTGAAGCGTTGGAAAGGCTTAGGTTTCGGCTATAGAACATCGGAGGGAGGTAAATCTCTTTTCTAACCTTATAAGAGGAAATTTACCCCATAGGTAAACTAAATTAATATGTGTTTTTATTTTTGGGGGCTACATACGTACGAGGTGATGAGAGTCCGTATGTAGCTACTAGCGGTGCCTATGTCCGGGTAGTTTTAGGCTTACGTCATACCATATTGATAATGTTATTTAATTATGTTTAGTGTTCGCCTTGACAAGGAGCGAGATTTAGTTTTCTTATTAAATGTTGAAATTGAGAAAAAAATTAGGATCTTAAAAGTTTTCATTTGAACTTAGTATTTTGTAGAGAATGAACGAATACTATAATAACTTAAGAAATCTATGTGTAATTGCGTCGCAAGTATGATCCGCGAGCAAGGTAATTCCTTAAATTCATATTTGACCGCGTTGCAAGTATGATACGTGAGCGGGTTAATTTCTTAGACTTATATTTGTCCGCTTAACAAGTATGATCCGCGAACGGGGTAACTCCTTCTACAGCTCTTATGGGAGCGTATCAATCGCCTCGGCAGGTTAATAGATGCATATATTGGTTCGCGTTGTTCGGCCCTCGGCATTACAATTTACTTCTATGTTGGATAGGCCATTACGTCTCGGCATTTCATAGATATATTATCCTCGTGGAATCGTGCATAATATTTGGCAAGAAGTTATTGTATCTGAGGGGTTTTCCCTAATTTGAATTATGACAACCTCTTTGATAAAATCCAATATATATATATATATATATATATATATATATATATATATATATATATATATATATATATATATATATAAAAGGAGGGAACATGCTAGTTGAGAGCTTGAGTAAATTGTAAATAGGCGAATAGTACAACGTATTTTATACGTGTGTATTTCGTATATTTACCCGCCTCATATTTATTCACCTCTTTGTTGTACCTGATATAATTGGACCACTAGTAAGTTTCAAATTCGACCTCAGGTTACTACTTCTTCGAGGTAAGACCGGATACTTACTGGATACACGTTATTTTTGTACTCAAACTACACTTGCTGTATATTTTACTGTACAAGCACATATATGTCTAGTGGCATAGTGGGCACAACGGCATGGTTGATACAGAGTCTTAGGTGAGCTGCATCTTATGAGACGATTTGCAGCCAGCAGAGTCTCCTTCAGAGTATTTGTATTTTTTTACTGTCCAAATTTCTATTCCGGACAGTTATTGTATTTTATATTATTTTCTCATAATTGCTCGTGCACTTGTGACATCAGGTTCCGGATGATTATGGGATATTCAGTATTGGAATTGAAAAATAGTATTATTTATTCTGCAAAATACATCGTTTACTAGTTACATTGAAGCAAATGTATTAATGTAGAAATATTAAAATAAAAATTTAATTAACTATTTAGTATTGGCTGGCCTGACAGTAATATCTAGCGCCATCACGACCTTTAATAGATTTTGGATCGTGGCAGAATCATTTCTATCTTAAGTCAAGCTAGTGTTAGAAAAATGGAGAAAAGTAAGGCATGGCCAAGGTAGTCAAATGAAAATATTTAGAGTGTATTTGGTACAGAGTAAAATATTTTTCATTTTTCTGGAAATGAGTGATTTTACCACTTGTTTTTTGTTGTTTGATTAGTTAGTGAAAAAAAAAATTCGAAAAATATTTTCTAGTGTTTGTTTAGAGAGTAGAAAATAATTTTTAAGAAATTATTTTTTATGCTACTCTCCTCACATCTCTTCATCCAAATCTCCGTGTTTCATATGCTCCCCCGTCCCCCAAACTATAAATATGTTTTCTTCAAAAATTTAATTAATCTTTTAATAATCCATACAAACTCGAATGAACTAATGTGGTGCTTTATTTTTCACACAAAAATAACATTAAAATTTATGCTCCATACTAAAAAGAATACTCTTTTTTAAGTTGAAAATGAAAGTGCTCTTAAGTACTTATTTTGTTAAAATGAAAGAAAATATTTTTTTTATATCATGAAAAGGAAATACTCATTTTGTTGAAATGAAAAAAAATATTGTTTACTATATTATTTTTTGTTAAAATAAAAGAAAATATTTTTTCTAAATCATGAAAAAATATTACTTTTTTTTAATAAAAGAAAATAGTTTTTTTACATCATAAACAAAATTTACAACAACAACAACAACATCAACAACTACCTAGTGTGTTCTCACAAAGTGAGATTTGGGGAGGGTAATACGTACACATGCCTTACCCCTACCCGAAAGGGCAGAGAGGCTGTTTCCAATCGGCCATCGGCTCAGGAGAAAGGGAAGAGAAAGAGGAGGAGAAAGTAAAGGAAAACAAAAGAGCATTAGTGACTCCAGCAAAAATCGCATAAACAGTTAACTACACATAAAATCATAAATTAAAAGGCATGCAATAACATCTAACATTAACTACCATAGTGAGCACGATACAAAACACAAGACATCTATGGAGGGCCCTACCAAATCCCACCTAGCCCCGGAAAAGAAGTACGAAAAGCTCTAGAAGCCCCTATCCTACAACATTAATACTAGACCTCCAGACTTTTCTATCAAGGACTATGTCCTCGAAAATCTGCATTATTGCCATATCCTGCCTAATAACCTCTCCCCAACACTTCTTAGGCCTCCATCTGCCTCGCCTCGTGCCAACCACCGCCAGCCGCTCACAACTACTCACCGGGACATCAGGGTTTCTCCTCCGCACATGCCCGAACCACCTGAGCCTCGCTTCCCGCATCTTCTCATCCACTGGGGCCACCCCAACCTTCTCCCGAATAACTTCATTCTTAATCTTATCTAACCTGGTGTGCTCGCACATCCACCTGAGCATCCTTATCTCCACAACCTTCACTCTCTGAACATGAGAGTTCTTAACCGGCCAGCACTCTGCCCCATACAACATGGCAGGTCTAACCACAGCTCTATAAAACTTCTCTTTGAGTTTTGGTGGTACTTTCTTGTCACACAAGACTCCTGATGCAAGCTTCCATTTCGACCACCCCGCCCCTATATGGTGGGTGACATCCTCATCGATCTCTCCGTCCCCCTGGATCACCGACCCACGATATTTGAAACTATCTCTCTTGGGGATAACCTGGGTTCCAAGCTTCACATCCCTACCCGCTTCGCTCGACTCGGCGCTAAATTTGCACTCCAGGTATTCTGTCTTAGACCTGCTCAGTTTGAAACCTTTA
>JASVEL010000080.1:0-59987 GCA_032618575.1 Nicotiana noctiflora
CAGCAGCTGGTAATGGAAGCTAACGGCCTAGAACCTCTTCTCTCAAATTTCACCTCAGATCCTGATGTTACTGCGCGCACTAAAGCTCTTGGTGCAGTCTCATGTGGGTATTTTTCCTGTTGATGAATGATTCATTAGTAAATTAAGTCCTTTAATTTCAGTTGACATGTCATCCGTGTTGCAATAACACTGATCAATTATTCTTTTCCCTTTATTCCAGCTTTAATCAGGCACAACAAGCCTGGCATTGCTGCATTTCGTCTTGCAAATGGTTATGCAGCTCTAAGAGATGCTTTGAGTTCCGAGAGTGTGAGATTTCAAAGGTATGATTTTGCAATTTCATGTTCCAGATGTTTTGAGAATCAAAAGAATCGGATAAAGTTACTGCTTCTTTCTGTAAAAGCTTCCTCTGTTGTATTCGTTCTAATAGGTATTATTTTTCCCCCCAGGAAAGCCCTTAACTTGATCCATTATTTACTACATGAAAATCGTTCAGACTGTGCTGTAGTAACCGAGTTAGGATTTCCTCGAATTTTTATGCATCTAGCTTCCAGTGAGGATGGAGAGGTGCGAGAGGGTGCCCTACGAGGCCTTCTTGATCTTGGCCAAGACAGGACAGCACAGGCGGCAGATGGCTTGTCAAGTGAAGATGATGAAAAACTTAAGCAAACACTCCAGGAGCGAATTTAGGGGATTTCCGCTATGTCACCTGAAGATCTTGGTTCTGCTAAAGAAGAGCGGCAGCTTGTGGATTCCCTCTGGAATACTGCTACGATGAGCCTTCTTCTCTTAGAGAACAAGGCCTAGTTGTTCTCCCCGGAGAGGATGATGCATTACCGCCTGATGTGGCTAGTAAGCATTTTGAACCACCTCTGAGAGCCTGGGCTGCAAATAGGAATGAGGATACGAAGCCGAGTAGTGAAAAGAAACAGGCCCCATTATTGCTAGGCCTAGGTCCACCTTCTGCACAGGACCCTCCTGCCTAAAATAGCTTCAGTGGAGCCGTGGCTGCGGAAGAAAATAGAAACGCTTCTTTGCATAATGTACATTGTTTAGGCAATACCAGTTCTTTGTCTGAACATATCTTGTGACCACAAATAACTTTGTATGATAGATGCCTAGTGTTTTCTGGATAATTTATAGTCCTTTCTTCTCCTCTGTGTCATCTGGCCAATTTTTCTTCTTTTCATTTGTTGTTTAACTGAAATTTTCAGCGTGTAATGCTGTATTTTTTGGTGACAGTATATTTAAAACATCAACTGTTGGATTTGGTTCTTTTCTCTTTGGGGGGGGGGGGGTCAATTTATCACCATGTGGGAATTTCAACTAGTACTAATATTGCTGTTTATTGGCCTTCAACTAATTTCTCATTAAGACTAAATTACATAAGTTGAGCTCATAGTGCAACTTGTATATGGATTTTCAAGTTCCTCATTTGGGAGGGCAAAAAATAATGACATACCTTGAAGCTCTACATTTGTATAGGCTAGAAGACTCATCAAATGCATAACTATAAGCCTTAGGGCAGATGGCCTTAAAAAGATGAGCAAATATAGTTGGTTTGCAAGTTTTGGGATTTGCAAACTGTCCTGTGCAACAGTACTTGGCTGATTGTGTAGCCAAGCAAGCACTCTTGCACCCTACCACTTTTCCACCAACTTTCACTTCCAGTGCTGATGGACAACATATATTCAGATCAACGTCACACTCCGCCACGCCACAACCTATTCCTCCACCCACAGGTCTCATTGAAACTGGCACGTTGAAGCCATCGACTAAGCTCACATCGTAGAAATGTAAGGGTGAATTCGATGAGCCTAGTGTCATTTCCACAACTGTAGCCGGGGGCTTACCTCCTAGCCCCCGGCATTTTAGCTGGCCATCACAATCGCCAGTGTCACACGAGCCTGTGCCATTTCTATCGAAGTGGCAATTCTGTCTGGCCCATATCCTACCCGACCACTTGTTAGGCACATCGAACACTACTTCTTCACCACTTCTCATATGAAAGCCGCCATCTTCAGGAGTCATCTTCCCTGTATTGCCAAGAATTCCAGGCCATATGCTTCTTCTGCAGTTGTTAACTAGAATAAGTTGTGTTCCATCTGCAGTCACATGACAAAAAGTAATATAAGTCTGAGAAAATATCATGCATGCAGACCTGAAACAAAGTAAAGGATTAAGAGCTAAGAATTACTTGTGCTGACAAGAAAGAGGAATACACAGAGTGAAATACTGACTAGATGAGATAAAACCAGCATTTTGACACTTTGATAGTGTGTACTGAGTTTATGGGGAGTGGCTGCTTAACTCTGAGAACTAAGGATTTTAAATGTTTTAAGAGTGCTTTTAGTTTTTTTTAATTGTCATAGGTATTCTTTTACCTTTTTAAAGAGCAAAGGCATATATGCATTACTTCAAGAGGAGGACTTGTACCCCTAGAGCTTAATGAGATTTGGAGATAAATACTTCACATGGTAATATGTAATGGAGCATGCTTAAGTGCATTGTGTACAATTTTCAACTTGACTCACTCATTAGACGCTTAAATCATCTCGATTAACTTGTTGAACAATATTAAGGACAAGTTGTGTACAAAGTTACAATAAAGATTAATCATTATTCTTTGTTAGGGGGAATTTTAGCTGCATTAAGTGTTAAGCCATCGCTTAACTTCACATTAAAGATTAGAATGGTTCCCTCATTTCTAACTCACATGACTTAATAGTGAACAATAAGTCCAGTGTAATTTCACAAGTGAGATATGAGGAGTATATTGTATTATACATTTTGTATACACAAATCTTACCCCTATCTAAAAAGGTAGAAAGACTATTTCCGACAGACATTCAGCTCAAGATAAGATGAAAAAAAGCAGCAGTAGCAATAAGTAATATAACAACAAGATAATAAAAAACCAAAACGAAGAAACAACAAGTAATAATAGAAATCTACAAATAAGAAAATAAAAGACTACATCAATAGTACTGGTATTAAAAAGAAAAGCGCTCGATTACCTATTAACCTTCAACCCAAATTCTTGACCTCGACACCATTTATTTTATTGTAAACATATTAGCTATAGAGCATTTGAGAAAAGATCCTTCCACCTAAGTATAATTAGCGGATTCAGGATTAAGGGCATGGATGTTTTAAACCATTTGTGTTATCCTTCATGACAATTGACAATGAATGCGAATATTCTTCAAGAACTTTTCAACTATGCATACGTATATAATTTTCGAGCCAAGGATAATAGGCGCAAGCACATTCCAATACTTTAACGATTAAACTAGAAATGCTTTATTTAGTCAATTTTATCCTCCATTATACAATCGATAGAATAATAAGTTATAAATCTTTTATTTGCAAACCAATGTATATATTTATGTCATGACGAGAAAGGATAGGAAACAAATTAATAAACGACAACAAGTAGTAAAATTCAAAACATGATATTTACTATTTTTAAGTGTATTTTTCTCAAAAATATTTTTTACAAAAATATATTTAGCGAGAAATTTTTCTTTTCTGTTTATAAAAAATAACTACTGCTTCTACTCAAAAGTATTTTTCTTTTACTTCTAAAAGATTCGCCAAACACATAGAACTTTTTGGCCGAAAGAAGCTTAGTTAAATAGGCTATAAATTGGCATAGTTTAGGAAAAAAGTAATTATTATTTTAAATATATCCTATATTTGTATGACTCTAAAATTTGAGATAAATTCCTACCAAAAAAAAAAAAAAATAGTTGAGATAATTATTAGAAACACACATAAAAGTTTATGTTTTAGTCCACGTACTACAATACATTTTTTTCCAAGAGAGAATAATAATACCATGGTTTTTTAAAAATTATATTTTCTTCCAAAATATGTTCCAAAGAATAATTTGGACCGGAAGGGCAAAACCGCCTAAAACGGTCACAACCCCAAATTCAGAAAGAAAGAGCTACTGAAAAATAGTCTCTATCTTCATCTGATAAACCCTTTGAATACCTCTTAGGATTTTTGGAGAAGCAGCTACTATGCTTAGAATCGGAGCTAAGCTCTGTAGAGCTGCAAGAATTGGTGGCTCTGTTTTCGGGTCACGAAAATCATCACAACTGCTACCCCCAAGATTCTTCTCTGTTAACAACAACAATGTTAACACTAGTAGTTTTAAGACCAACCCAGTTGCTCTTCAGATGATCAATTATGCTCTTTCCCTTGCACGTGCCCAAAAATCAGGTCTTTTTTCACTATACCCATCTCATGAATTTGATTGTTGAGTTTGTTTTGCTGTTGTAAATGTGGATTTTGCTTTGATTTTACATGTGGGTGTTAGTTGCCTGTTTTCGATTCTTGGGTTTGATTCTGTGTTTTTGTAATGTTTGGTGAAAGAAAGTTGACAGAAGCAAATGAAGATTAATGCTAAACGCTCTGTTTAGATTAGTTATTTTCCCCTGCACGAAGTTATTTTATGGAAAGACTCTGCTATGATAAAACCAAGTCTTATGACTTGTATTGTTAGTAATACTGAAGAATTCCTAGCTCTCTCTTTTCTAAGTTTTGGAAATTCACTCTTATCTAACAACTTATTAACACATTTCATGAGTTATTGGTTAGTCTTACTTATTATAGGTATAGACTAATAAAGGCGTCAATTCATTTCTCTCTAATGTAAACAAAAGTCGGGATTTTTCAAGTGATACCCTTTCGTAAATGGATGTGTCTTTTCGAGAAGACGCGATAGTCAATCAGCTAGGACTAAGCGGTTCTAAAATTTGTAACCTACCATATATGAGACCGAGAAATCCGTCTGCGGCCAAGCCTTAGGACCAACCGCAACCTTTGAAACTCGGGGATAATGTGCTCGCTACTCTACCATTCTCCACTTAAATACCAGGCTTAGTTCATATGATGCAGAGCTCAACCTAAGTCACAAATCCTTCAACCTTCGCCACTTGAGCTAAGTTCTGGGTGCGGTCGACTATATGTAATAGTTGTAAATGTGAATTTTGTTTAATTTTCCATTTAGTGGTAGATGTTCATCCCAAAATCAGCTCTTTCACTTTTCCCAAGTCATCAAGTTCATGTCTTGAGTTTGATTCTCCGTTTAAAATAAGAATCTACTTTGATTTCCTGTGTGGGCCACAATTGGCGTTCTATAACATCAGGTGTTTTTACTTTCCAACTCATCAAGTTTGCGTCTTTAGTTTGGTTCTCTGTTGTAATTGTGAGTTTTCTTTAATCTTCGTGCGGGGTTCGTAGATGAATCATATGCTCAAGCTCAATTGGTACTTGAGCAGTGCCACTCAGCTCAGCTGGATGAGAGTGCTAAAGGATTGGTTTTGCTTGCCATGTCAACCTTATTTTCTGAAAGGTTTCAGACTCTTAATTCTAGGGTTATGTGCTTACATTTTTGACTCACTTGTAAGTTGAAGTTAATTATTTTATTCTCCTTTCTGGGTGGAATTTTAGAGGAAATTTCGGTGAAGCCATTGAGAAGCTCCAGAAAATTCAAGATTTAGGCTTGTCATCGTTAGCTGTTAAAGGTGAAAACTTGTGGAAATTTTTGATAGAAATCATATTTTGGAGTTCCCATGGTAACCATTAGGCATATGATTGCAGTTGCCGCCTCTGAAGCACTTGCTGGGCTTTATTTAGAATCGCATCAAGTAAGAACTATTGAACTTCTGATGTCTGTATGAAATGATTTAAGTTTAAAGGTGTATATATTAAGGAAATAAGCAAATTTGTCTCCCATTTTAGGATGATGCTTCATCAGCAACTGCAGATATATGCTTGCAACTGCTGGAAACCATAAGGCTCGAGATTGGTGGTGGCGGATCTGAGTTTTTGGAAGCTCGTGCAAAGGCATTGAAGGGGCTGGTGGAGGTGGTCCGTGGTAAAATTGAATCAGGTGAGACATATATAGTGGTCGAGCTTTTTCCTCTGCTTTCCGTGTTATCCTTTATTTTTAAGGTGTTTAAATTTGAGCCGGTTCATTTCAGCTCAGTCATTCTTTGAAGGAGCTAAGGGTGATAAAGGTTGCTTTGGTAAGGATTTGCCTTGTGAAACATCATGGATGATATAGTTCTACAATGTATTGATATCGTGATGTATAGGCAACGTTGCACTATCTTATGGTGAATTCCTTCATTGTAAGCGGGAATTCCAAATGGCGAGGGAGTTATATCAAAAGGCAATGCAGGATGTATCAGAAAGTAAAGATTTTACCGACTCACAGTCCTTATCAGCTTGTAACATGAATTTGGAGGAGACTTTGTTAGGAGCTACTTGTGCTTTAGGGCAGCTTGAGGCTCATTTGTGGTGAGCTTATCTCTTAATATGTAGCTTTCCCTTGTAAATGCCTATAATTCTGTTATTTTCCCTCATGCACTGACTTTTCTGGTTGTAGGAATTTTGATGATGCTGAGGAAATACTGACTGCAGCACTGAAGAAAGCAGAAGAGTGTTTTGGTTTGATACATCAATTTATCGTTGCATGAGCGACTGTATAATTTGTATGCTTAATGATTTTTTGTTTATTTATGTGATGCAGGTAATTATCATCCAAAGGTAGGTATTATTTTGACCTGCATAGCTCTCATGTATCGGCATAAAGCAGCCATGGAACGGTCAAGCTCTCTTTTGATTCAAGAGGTATGAGTCTATGCTCAAATCCATTAATAATATCCATACACCATGTACCTTTAGTCCTTTATCTCTTTTACCTTTGCAACATCAGGCCATTAACAATTATTTGGCTTGGGTCGAATTCACCTTAACCCTCGGAGAAGATTTTGGGATGCATTTCCAAATTTTTAAGACACATGGTCGAATGGACAGAATTTGGGTCTATTGCCTTGCCTATATGATTAAGGTGGTGTTTGTTTAGGATATTTTTAATGATTTTGAAGAGCTCTTTCAAAAATATATCGCTAACAAACAGTTTGCTTCAAGTTACCTGAATCCAAAGATTTAATGAATGATCTAAGTATCAGAATTCTAATAGTTGAATGTGAGAATACTCTCTCAAAAGGTTTCTTTGAATGCAGGGACTCTATAGAAGAGCAATTGAAGTTCTGAAAGCTCCACCCTTAGAAATAGAAGGTATGAGGAATAATGAAAAATTTTCAGGTTTTCATCATGCAGAAGTCAACGAGAGATAGAATAATGACCATTTGATCTCCTTTTACAGGTGTTGAAGCAAAACTGTCCAGAAGGGACATACTTGCCCTTGCAAGAGGTATTCATTGCTTCTGAAATAGAATGAATCTTATTTACGTTTTATCTGTTATCTTTTGTGGAGCTGTTTGACCTCTTCCAGAAAGTCTTCTTTTACCCAAATTACAAGACTTTCTTCTGGACCAAAAGTTTATAGTAGTAGCAAAAGATGTGTATTTATCGTTTACGGTAAAGTGTCTCTCTTTCCTCAACCCCTGCTTCCTTCTGGCAGTCTAGTTTCTGAGTCTTCATTGAAAGTGACAAGCTATAGATTATAGGTGTTAGCATGTTCCCAGAACGTTGTGCTTTGAGCGAAGTAACAGATGCCTCCTGATTTTCAGTTCTATCTTTTTCAAGAATGGATGATCTATTTAAGTTGACTCAAAAGATTTAAAAAAAAAAGACACAGAAAATTCATCAAGAATTCCGCTGCAGCGGTCGGTGGAGTTCTGTTCATACTTGAAGGGTTGATATTAGGCTTAACAGTTTGATAGCCTCTTCTGCAAAAATGATTCTGTTTAAAGGAGCACATCTGTTGTGTCGACTGTTGATAAGATTGCAAGCTTCCATCTACCCACTCCTTCCGCTTGCTGCTGTTTCTTATATGAGATTGCCACCTACTTTGATAAGTATCATGAAATGACTTCTTGATGTACTCTGGCTATGCACACTAAATTATATGGCAATTCCATGCTAGTGCCTCAATCAAGTTGTTTTGGTTGTTGTGCAGGTGGGTATGCAGAGACGCTTATCGTGCAACAAAATAGAAAAGCAGAAGGCGAAAAACTGAAGCAGTGGGCTGAAAAGGCTTGGACAAATCGCAGATTGTCACTTGCCGAGGCACTCGAGCCATCCGAATCATCAACCGAGGTGGTGGTCATAGATACTCGAATCAGCCGGGTCCTGTAGTTTCCTTTCTTAACATGTTTTCTTTGGAAAGTTGAGATGTATTACGGTCACAACTAACATGTATCTATATTTGTAGATATAACATGCTCTTTATGAGTTGCAGTGTTAAAAATTGAGAATTATGTAAGCTTCTAAGTAGTACACCTTTGAATACGTTCCACCGACCCCGAATCATCTAAATTTTCTAGGCTCAACAATAAAGATCTGAATTTTTTTTGGTGATATGGAATGATTTAATATTCTATAAGGTTGTAGCTGAATTGCTTTTCCACATCAATTTCAGAAGTGGTTTTAAAATTTTTTCTTGAATTATGAATGTATCACTGTTGTACATTACTGAATACATAGTCAACAGAATTGGAGTCTATGCATGAAGAAATTATACATATACAACGATTAGAGTGGAATATCAAGTCCTTTCCCAATATCAATGCCAATCATTTGAAGAATTCCTTTGTTGAAAATCTGAAAACAGGAAAAGGTAAAAAACCAGAAAGATCATAATGCAGTACTTAGTAAAGTAACTAAAATCACATACACTATAAAGATATGTAGTTACCAGTTCCACAATGAATGTTCCAATAAGACCAATCATACAAGCTCTAGAGTTCCATATCTCTGCTGTCCTTGTAAATCCCAGAAATGGTCTGCTCAATTTTGGTACTTCCTTTGGCAACTCCACCTACGCAATATAATGCAAGTTATCATTTTTTTGGAACAGATTAAAAAGATAGTAGTAGTAAATAGGGTGACCCGGTGTACCAATTATCTCACATTCACACAGAATCCGGGGGAATGACCGCACCATAAAAGGTGTGTTAGATTAAGAAAATAGTAGTATCATATAAAATGAAACGGAGGAAATATATAGATAGTAAAGAACATACTCCGGCAGGAAGTTTTGCAGCCTGAATCTTGAATGAGGACCTTTTAGTGATTTTCAAGTTGTGATGAAGGGGGAGAAAGAATAGCTGATTCTGAGAATGAGTTGCAGGGATTGCTGTAGAGAGGAAGGAAGATGAGAGTGAAGGTGAAGTAGTAGCAGCCATTGTTGCAGAAAAGTTGCAGCAAATGTACGTACATACTCATTGTGTTCTTGTTTTCTGTTACCTTATCAACAATTTTGTGGTCTCCAAAATTCTGATAAGTGGAATTACTGTTTGGGTCCTACCCCCACGTAGGTGTCTCGCTTGGCACCTCATATTCTTTTCTCAAACATTATTGTCTCCTAAAACAGTCTTCCTCTCGGGATAGGGGTAAGGTCTACGTATATATTATCCTCCCTAGACCTTACTTATGTGAATGGGTTGTTGTAAACATTATTGGCTCCCTTCTTTTTGTTTTAGAAACACAATAACAACTTGAAATATAAAAGAAAAAGGTCCAATTTATGCTACTTTTCTAAGTGTATTAGTTCTGAATGAGAAAACATCACATTGTAATTTTGTATTGTGTTCATTACCCTAATGTTATTTTTTTTAATTATGTAATAGTTATTTAACTTTGTGTTTATTATTTTAAAATCACTTTTCTTTTTATTGTTACACAAACTTTATTTTACCATGCTCTAGTTATCACACTAGTTACTTTGATAAGATTTTATAAATCTTTCACCTAAAGGATCTATTATGCCCTTGACATTATAAATCCTCCGATTTATGTAGTACCTTCTCTATATATATAATAAATAGGAGTAACATATAATTACTTATAATTTTAAAAAAACTTTTATTATATTATTTATTATTTTTGTAATATATTCGAACATTTTGCTGTTCTTTAATATTAATTTTTAAGATATATAAGTAGAATTATTAATTTCTTTTACTATACTATGAAAAAAATTTCAAATTAACGTTCATAACCATGCCTGATGAAATATTTTTAATAAAAATTATAAAATCAAAGCTCATAGATTTATCACTGCCAAGCCATATTCGTTAATCTAAATAAACAAAATGCACGCATTTATCACACTGGCACATCAAATTAATACTTTCAAATAAAGAATATTAAAAGATAAAGCTTTTAAAACTTAATCTTAAACACAATTATATTTGATTTTTAAAAATGTTTAACTAACTATTAAAAACACAATTGTCAATAATTTTTTATTATTATTTCAAAATAGATATTAAAAGATAAATAATTTTGTCATTCTTATATTTTAAAATATGCTCATGTTTGATATGATTAAACAAATTAAGTAACATCAAAAAATTAAATGTACAGATATATTGTAAATAAAATAAATAAAATAATATAAAGTTATTTTAATTGCGAATCGATGATATATAGTATAAAAGGTATTACAAAAATGAAAAATATTATAATATCAAGCAGGGGCATATGTAGTGTGATAGTAACAGGTTCAATTGAACCCATAACTCTCGATGCAGAGTAAAAATTCACCAAATTTATAAAAATAGTAGATATGAACCCATAATTTATAAATTATAATGGGTGCAATGATAAATAACTTTAAAGTTGAATCCATAGAGTTCAAATTGTAGATACACTTGTGATGTCAAGGTCATAATAGATTTCACGTAAAAATATTATAAAAATTTGCCCAAAGTGACTTTTGAGATAACTAGAGTAAAATAAATAATTTTTGCGTAATAAAAGAAAGAAAAAATGATTTTTGGATAATGAACACAAAATAAAATGACTTTTACGTAACAAAAAAAGAATAGGACAAGAGACTTTTGATTACAGGAACAAAGTTGAATAATTTTTACGTAATAAAAAAGAATAGGAAAAGAGATTTTTGGTTATAAGAATAAAGTTGAATGACTTTTACGTAATAAAAAAAAAATAGGAAAAGAGACTTTTAGTTACAAAAACAAAATTGAATGACTTTTACTTAATAAAAAAAATAGGAAAAGAGACTTTTGGTTACAAGAACAAAGTTTGAATGACTTTTATGTTAACAAATAAATTTAAAATTTTTTTTGGGTATTGATCGTTAAATGACCCCTATAAGAAACAAAAAATAAAGACTAAAATGTTAACGGTTGAATTTAAGAAGACGTGAATGAAACACGTAAACTCGACTCCAGGGGGCCACGTAGCCACTTGGCCCACTTCTACAACTATAATCACTATAAAAGCTCACGTTGCCATTATCCCATGCAACTAATTCTAGCATATCTGTATAAATCTTTGAGTGAATATTTTTGAGATATAAAAAGAGAATTTTTTTTCATTTGAGTTTATTTTTCAGTTGATTTCGATCTAAAGTCATTAACCGTTATGTTATAATTATAACAAAGAATGACCAAAATTGAAGATGACAAATTTTTGTTCTTAATATCAAATATTGGAGAATGAGGGTAGACACTTCGAGAGAATTAATGCTTAGAAATATTAATTTTGGTAGAAAAAGTTAGATGATTAGACATATTCAAATCCATCGAATAAAATGGATCTCCGTATAGAGCGCACACTGACCTTACACCTACTTAATAAAAGTAGAGAGATTGTTTTCGATGAAAATAAAAAAAGAACGGCAAATAGTAACAACAACAAAATAAGGTGACAAGGTTAAAAGTTTTGCTAAAAGCTTCGCTATTAGCATAGAGATTTCTCTCGTTTATGCGATTCGAATGAACAATGATAATCTTGATCCTCAATCTCCCTATACTTGTAGCTAGTAGCGTTTAAAGAGTTATCAGTTAGTACAACACAATACAAATTACTACTACAACATTTTTTGTAGCTGACAACCTTAGACGACATCAGGGTCTTCTTCTTGATCCCTTTTACGTTTTTTGACGTTAGATATGAAATTGATGTCCCCTTGAGTAATGTTGAAGGGAGAGCAATAGCAATGATGAAGAAGTTGGCAATCACACAACTCATGCTGTTCCATTGTCAATACAGTTACTGGACTTGAAGGGCCATAATAAAAACCTCCACATGTCACCATTTCTTGAAATTCCTCTACCAAGAGTTGTTTATTCATCATTTTTTGACATTTTTTTAGATCATCCTAATAAGAAAAATCAAAATATATCAATGAGAAATCAATGGAATAGCACTCAAGTTCTTATACAAAGCATGTTTTTTCATGAAAAAATTAAAAAATTTATCTGTGATTAATCTTAATTACCTTTTGATCTTGAGGGAAGAGTCTAGTAAAATTGTTGAAAAAGTCATCTATTAACGGAGATAAATCTTCACAAACGCAGTTAACAGCAGATTGCGCAATGACACAAGGTCTGAACTCCAAGAATTTAGCATCTGTCAACAGGCTTAGTGGTTAATGTTGGGGAAACTCAAATGTACAAATTGATTTTGGTTCTTAAAAGTTTAACTTATGCGCACCGATAGTATAGTCAAACTTCTCTATAATATCTTCGGCATTTTGTGACTACTATAGCAAAGTGCTATTATAAACAACATATATCCCAATACAAAATAAAAAATGCCAACAAATACTTGATCATTATAGTGAAATACTTTTATAGAGGATGATTGTTATAAAGAAGTTTGACCGTATATCAATTATATATAAGTTAAATTGAAAAAGAAAAGAAGAAGAACAAGGGTTCCAAGTGTTTTTGTATACCTAAAAGAACTCCAAGAAGTAGCTCCTTGACACGGGAAGTAAAATCTTGAAAGAGAGCTAATTTGAGAGACTTGATATTCCATTGAAGCAATTCAAAGTATGAATATGGTGTTGTAGAACTTAATCTCCATCCTAAAGCCTCCAACAATGTCAACTCCATACGTTTGATCATTTTTGGATCATACAAATGTCCAACACCTTCCATCTGTTATCATCCTACCAACTGTTAATTAATCTATCAATCAATATATAATAACACAAATAACATCTAACCTAAAGACACAAATATTATAGAAGGATGTTAAGCAGGTCCAGGGAAGAACCGCATTCCAAGGGTGTGATACAGACAGTCTATTCTAATGCAAGTATTAGTGACTATTTCCACGGCTTTATAGGTCACACAAATACAACTTTACCATTGCTCCAAGGTTACCGTTCACAAACAGTCTAGAAAAAAGAAAAAAAAAGCATCCGGATTAATCAAATAAATAAATAAAAATAAATGGTGGAGGACTACTCACCTGTAATTCAAGCAATTGAGGAGGGTTTGTTTCATGGAATTTGGAGGCTACAGACAAACATGCAATTGAGAGTAACTCGAACATCCAGTATCTCCATCCCTACAAATTTAGTTTTAGCATAGTATAAAATTTGGTCAACTGAATTCAATTCAATGTTTTTTTCTCTTTTGGAATTTTTTTTTATAATTTTTTTTAACGTATTCTTACCTGGCACTTATTTAAAGAGATAAAACGATCAAGGTGACTTGCAGCACCAAATATAGTTCCAAAAGATAAATTCCACCTCCTTTGACACTGTGGAATAATTTGAATAATCAAACAAAGAAATAACAATAAACCTAAATTTAATCTAACAATGAACTAATGAGAGAACCAACACAACAAATACATGCTTCTTAATTACAAGGAGAAGAGATGATGTTACCTTAATAAACCAGTAAATAGCTTTGAACCTAGCATTCTCAATAAAACAGTTTTCTTTTATTCGCTTCACATAATCTGGTTTAGGCATGTAATTCATCTCCTTCTCCAATAAAATACCAAAAGCTTGTTCACAATCTTCTTTGGTTGAGTAGAAAAAACTAGTATCTCCTTCTTCTTGATCATTATTTACATGCACGTCATGATCTTCAGGACTCATGAGCCAGACTTCATCACATAGCAAATTGTCCATTTTTTTTTTTACTGAAAAAAACGTACAATCTTTAAGTCCAAGAATGGCAAAAACAATGGAGAAATACTGGACTCATTTCTGAATGTCAGACTAGAAATGGTTGAAAACGAGGACAAAGGCAAATGATCACTTCATGATAGCCTGCAAAACTATAAAGGGGTTCATTAGTTTGTCCTTTTTAGTGTTTTGTGTCATGCACATAAAGCTTAAGGAAAGCTTTAATATATACTACTATAATTCTTGAACAGGTTCTTGGTGTGAAGTAAATAGTCTATGTAGTACTACAGGCTGGCAATGCAAATCATACTACAAAGAATTTAATTTCTATACAGTGTCACGGTAAAATGTTTGTATACTATTAGCCAGAGGCAGACCCAAGATTTGAAAGCAACGGATGCACTATTATCGAATAAAAATTTGAGCAAATGCTAGAGTTAGAATCGAATCGAGACAGTACACTAAAACTAAAATTGTGCCCTCCACATCGACCAATGCATCCACCTAAGATTTGAATCTTAGACTACCACTCAAAATATATACTACCTGTTAAATATATACACGTATTTACATATATTTTTTCCGAAGTTATCCCAAAAGGGTAGGTCCGCTTCTGCTATTAGATCACTTAAAAATCCATTAAGTAATATATAACTTTCTATAGCAAATATGAAATGTTTACCTGTGCAAAACGTTAGTAAGTATTCTGTTACAGCAGATAAAACTACAGTAAAGTGTCACGTATATATAACTTAAACCCTACTAGAAAAATGAAGATAACAAAGAAGGGTATAGACTATAGAGAGGGGGGAGGGGTTGTAGTTGGTAAGATGAAGAGGAATAAAAATGAGGAGATGAGACTCATGAAAAGAGGTAAATGCAATATCAGATATATTTGATGTTTTTGACTGCAGTAACCAATTGCGTGAACACACGAGGATAGTCCCTGTTTGCCTTGTGATTTTATTGTCTTTGCATTGTTTTTATATAGATAAAAAATAAGCAGAGATGTAGTTTTCACCAAACTTCTGGTTTGGGATTTTTTGTTATTCTGATATATTATATATACTATTGTATTTGTGGGGCTATTAACTTGTTGCAGTTATAAGGTTTTGTATTTATGGACACACACGTAAAGAGTCCACAATGCGCTTTTCTAGTATTGATGAGGAATGTGTTGAAGTAACTGTACTGAAACTAAACCAACTGCTTCTCCCCATATTGTCCCTTTATTTTCGGCTAATTCGTCACTTCCCAAAGAAAATAACATAGCCAAAAAAAGAAAAAAAATAAATCCTCCTTATAAATTTATTACCAACTTACATTATATTCAGTTGCACTGATATTAAACTTGGTAGAGGAATTGAAGACCTCCTGGTTGGCTCAACCATATGCAATTTAATTTTGATCACACTGAGGTTGACATTCACTTAAACCTTAACGATTTTAAGCAAAATATACTAACAGTGTAAAATTCTTTCTAATATAATTATATTCTTGTCAATTTTAGTACATTATTTTACCTTATTTTTGAGTTGTCAATATATATTTATTATATAGAAAGTTTTGTGTAGCCAAATGGGCCGTTTAAAATCGAACCATAACAAATAATTAATCAAATCGCAAAATTAGCTTATTGATATCGAGTAGTCGAATTACCAAATTAACGGTCAGTGAATAAATTAAAATTTTATAATAATATTTTATCATTTCGGGAGCAGATTACTTGATTTCCTTTATCAAATAAATCATTAACCAGATAAGAATTATTATATTGCTATTTGTACTCCTATCTATATAAAGTATCTAACTAGCTACTTAATTCCTATCTCAATTCTCATTTTGCCATAACTAATTGGTAGCATTTTTGAGAGCAGAGATGATACTTTATGATTCGAGAATGAAATCAATTGGAATTAAGACAATATCGTGGGGTAAGATTGAAGAGTCCAATCTCAACCATAACTAGTTTCATGAGTTTAACTTGTTACCTTAGTTTTGCATTGCCAAGTAACTTTGAGTCTTTTGGATGTAATATAAATACGAATTGTACTGTTGTGGCTTCCCTTAACTGTATATTTTTTGTTTTTATAAAATTCTAGGAGTTAATGATAAATTGTTGTAATTGCCACATTTTGGTCTTTATTTAAAGAAATATATATTTTTAGTCTATTAACCGCTCGATAACTGCTAATTCCATATCGAACTGCTCGATATCTTATCGGTTGGCTAGCGGATCAGTATATTTAAAATCAATAACAGATAAGCCGATCTATTAAGCGTAAATATACACTAAATCCACAAGATAAGCAATCCTACTTTTAAGTAGCATGATTATGTAAAAATTCTTAGCTTATAGCATAATGGAGCGCCTTTAAACAATCATTGTATATAATTAAAATTCAAATAGTAGTAAACTCTGGGATCCTGGCATAATTAATACCATTGCATGAAGATCTCGCTGAGAAATTAAAATTGATTCACCAATTTTAGTGTTAGTATTTTAAGCAAAAATTAAACTCATTCATCACCCGTCCCCCTTTACGACAAATTAACAGACAAACGTCTACTGCGACCTGAGCTAAAGTCATGGCAGTAGTTTCAGATTCCTCCCTAGCGCTATACTGCCGTTTTAACTTCCCTTGCCCTTTGCATTACTAAAATTTTATTTGATTTAACTTACCAATTATATACATTTAAAAAATGTATGTTTTTAGCCTCTTCTATAAATAATAACTCATTAAATACCTTTTTTTTTGTAATATATGTATTATATACATATAATATATTATATACACATTTTATGTGGCTAGTAAATTTAATTAGTTTCGGTCGGCGGATCAATTTTGTATTTGCCCGGAAATTTGTGACAGTAGGTTCATTCAAAATTCTAATGTACATCATATTAGTTTAGCCACCTTATCATCTAATTGTACTACACCAAGAAGAAATTCTTCTTTCTTGAGTCATAAGTTGAGATAATGTACGAAATTTAATCCAATTATCCCATCTACAAAAGGTAAAAAAAGAGTGAAAGAGAGCTCTAGTATTAATTTTCTTTCGACATAGAAGAAGTTTTACACTAGCAATATATTTTCATTAAGTTTTATTGTCACAACCCAAGTTCTCCCTCCGTGAACTGTCGTGACGGTACCTAGTCTCTACGACTAGGTAAGCCTAACAATTACAGAAAAAGAAAATAAAAATACGAAACTAGCAATTTACAGGTAACATAATAAAGAAGTTTAAAATGCCGTTCGGCATCTACAATAACACTCTCTCAAACGGGACACAAAGCACTCCCAAAATTCGGAATCTCATAAAATCACAAAATACAAAAGTACATAGTGTATCTAATCTCTAGAAAGTCTAACAACGAAGGAAAATACAGGAAGTCTGTAACTAAAGGAGGAATAGAGAGGGACTTCTAGGTCTGGGGATGTGCCAGATATACCTCGAAGTCTTTGGATCACCTCGCTTGACTAGAAGTATGGCTGAGAAGTAGAACCTCGATCTACACACAGAAAATATGTGCAGAAAATGGCATGAGTACACCACAGCGGTATCCATTAAGTGTGAAGCCTAATCTCGATCGAGTAGTGATGAGGAAGGTCAGGGCCCTACTGGTTATGTATATAAAATAAGGTAAAATAGTATGAAATATGACAGTATAGTTAAAATACTAACGGTCGAGTAAGAATAAAATCACAAAAAAAATATAACTCAATACACAGTGATAGGAACAAGGAATCTCCCAAGATATCGTCTCTTAGTCCCAAACGTACATGTACAGAGGATCTCTCGGGATATCGTCCTGTAGTCAAAATCATAAATATGTAGGGGAATCTCCCGGAATACCAATTCGTAGTTCCAAAGTAATTATCCAGTACAGGAAGAATCTCCCGGAGTATAGTTCTGTAGACCCAATTATAAATGTGTAGGGGGATCTCCCGGAGTATAGGAAGAATCTCCCGGAGTATAGTTTTCTCTTTTTTGCCCAATGAATTCTTTTTCTGCGAGGGGTCCACCGCACTTGCAGTCCCGCTCCTACGTTCTACTCCGCACCTGCGAAATTTCATTAAACGACCAAATTCTGCAACTACGCCCCTTTACTCGCAGATGCGGTTTCGCTTCTGCGGTCCTTGAGCCGCATCTGCGACCTCTCATCTCCAAGCCTCAGACCGCATCTGTGATAACACAGATCGTATCTGTGGTGCTGCACCTGCAGTATAAACTCCGCAGGTGTAAAACCAAAAGGTTTAGCAAAATTTCAGAAATTGAAGTCCAAATTCACTTCCATTACTCACCCGAGGCCTCTTGGACCTTAACCAAACATACCAACCAATCCTAAAATATCATACGGAATCAGTCGAACCCTCAAATCTAATCAAACAACCCTAAAACCAAGAATTTCCTTCCAATATTTGCCTAATGAACTTGAAATCTCAAGAATTCTACAACTGATGTAGAAACCAACCAAACCATGTCCGATTGACCTCAAATTTTACACACAAGTCACATTTATTACTACAGAACTATTCCAACTTTCAGAATTGGATTCGGACCCCGATATCAAAATCTCACTATCGATCCGAAAACTTCAAAAATTCAACTTTCAGCATTTCAAGCCTAAATAAGTTATGGACCTCCAAAACACAATCCGCACATGCCCCTAAGCTTGAAATCACCCAATTGAGCTAATAGAATCGACAAAATTCCATTCTCAGGCCGTCTTCACATGGTTCCAACTACATCTTGACTTTTAAGCTTAAACTCTCATTTGGGGACTAAGTGTCCTAAAACACTTCGAATCTCGAAATGAATCTTCTCGACAACTTATAATAGTAGAAACAACACGAGGAAAGCAATTAGTAGGGCATGGGGGCATTAATTCTCAAAATAACTGGTCGGGTCATTACATCCTCCCCCTCTTAAAATATTCATTCGTCCTCAAATGAGTATAAAGACATACCTGAAGTGGTAAAAAGATAAGGGTAACGACTGCACATATCCATCTCGATCTCCTTAGTTGCCTCTTCGACCGGATAACCCGCCACTGAACCTTTACTGATGCAATGCTCTTTGACCTTAGATTTTGAACCTGCCTGTCCAACATCACCGATGTCTCCTCAATATATGATTGATCCTTGTCCAACTAGACTGAACTGAAATCCAACACGTGCGAAGTATCACCGTGAGACCTCTAGAGCATCGAAATATGGAATACTAGATGAACTCCTGCCAAGCTGGGAGGTAAGGCAAGCTCATAAGGAACCTCCCAACGCATCACAATACCTCAAAAGCACCAATAATCCTCGGACTCAATTTCTCATTCTTCCCAAATCTCGCCCTTCATAGGCGAAACCTGAAGTAAGACCCGCTCTCCCACCATATAAGAAACATAACGAACCTTCCGGTTCGCATAACTCTTCTGTTTAGACTGGGCTGTGCGAAGTCTAACTTGAATTACCTTAAACTTCTCCAAGGCGTCCTGAACCAAGTTTGTTCCCAATTATTTAGCCTCACCAAACTCAAATCAACCCACCGTGGATCTACACCGCCTACCATACAAAGGCTCATACTGTGCCATTTGAATGCTAGACGGATAACTATTGTTGTAGGCAAACAGTGGAAAAAACTGATTCGAAAAACCTTAAAACTTTATCACACACACCTTAAAAATTATTTAAAAATATAATAGTTTTTAGAAATTTAACGATGCTTCATTTCAATGGTATCAAGCTCGTATTTTGGTTATATATCTCGGTACAAGTTTAATATGGTATTTAAGTTATGTCTGTAAAATTTAGTAAGAAACGAAGTTTATATGACGTGATTCGGACCCTTGGTTGTGATAATAGAAACTTTAAGAGTTCTTGAGATTTTCATTGATTTTGATGTGTTATTTGGGACATTTTATCGCATGAGCAAGTCTATATGATGTGTTTAGACTTGTGTGCATATTTGGATTGGATCCCCGAGGGCTCGGTTGAGTTTTGGATAGGTTTCAGGGTGATATGGACTTGGAGATTTCTGTTGTATTGTTCCTTCTAGTATTCTAATGCCTTGTGCTTCGCATTCGCGAAGAAACTACCGCATACGCGAAGAAACTCCCGCATATGCGAAGAAACTCCCGCATACGCGAAGTGCAAGTTGGGATGGGAAGGGGTTTCTTCTACGCGAACGCGAGACCATGATCGCGAATGCGGAGCTGAGGGGATTGCTCTTCGCGAACGTGACCGACAACACGCGAAAGTGTAGTGTAATGGAGGTGGCTGTGGGAATCCTAGAATTGTTATTTGCGAACGCGGTCGGGGGAATGTTTTAAAAAATAGAATAAAAATGGGAGTCTTCCATAATTTCATATTTTCTTCCATAGAAACCGACCGTAGGCAATTTTTGAAGAGAGCTTTCATCACCAAATCATAAAAACTAAATTTATGCATTATAGTTGATTCCTTTAGCAATAATTGATATTAATAATTAAATTATGACTAGATGCAAGCACATTAGAAGTGGAACCGAAAGGTAAAGAAGTAATTGAGGCTTGACTTTTGGCCGTAGAATTGAGGTAAGTGTTTGACCTAACCTTAGCTTGAGGGAATATGTGTTGTGTCTTAATTGCTACATGTTAGTCTAGAGTACGATGTATAGGTGTGGTGACGAGTATCTATACATTGGTTTCGACTATATAAGTGAGTCTTAACATGTGATCGTTGTGATTTTTATTATGTATTATTCATGCTTATATTGATGATTATCCATGTTGAACAACACTTATGATATTTTCTTGGTAATTGACCCTTTGTTGAGTATTGACTCAAGTTGAGACTTATTTTGTGAAGTTAGCTGTTGAAACGAGATTGGTTATAGCTGATTCCCTTGCCGGAATATTGTTGTTTCTATTGTCGATTCCCTTGTTGGGATGTTACTATTTCTATTATTGATTCCCTTTCCGTGATGTTATTATTTCTGTTATTAGGTGAGGAAGAGCATAAAGCACGAAGGGTGATGTCGTGCACAATATTGTGAGAGAGTGTTAATGTACAAAAGGTGATGCCATTTCATATTCCGTGAGTGTTAAAGCACGAAGGGTGATGCCATATCATATTATTAGAGTAAAAGCATGAAGGGTGATACCGTGCCATGATTATGAGAAAGTAAAAGCACGAAGGGTGGTGTCGTGCCATTTCTGTTAATTTCTATGGTGAGGACGAGAGTAAAAGCACGAAGGGTAATGCCGTGCACTTGTTACTGTGTTATCATTTCTGTTGGTTCAAGTTTGATATTTACCTTGCTTCCTTACTTTATTGTTGTCATACTCTGATATCCCCATTAGCATGATCCCCCCTTTCCCGTCTTTATCTGTTAATTCTTGTTATTATTGCTTCTCGTATATGATTTGACTGCACATATTTATCTGGTTATCGTTTCCTAACCTCGTCACTACTTCGTCGACGTTAGGCTCGATATTTACCAGTATATGGGGTCGGTTGTACTGATACTTCACTCTGCATTTTCTGTGCAGATTTTGATGCTGGACCTCGTGAGTAAATCGTGGGTTTCTGCCTTCAGTCCACATGAGACCCGAGGTAGATCTATCGGGCGTTCGTAGACCCCGGAGTCCCCTTCCTTCAGTTTTAGATTTCCCGTCTTAATTCATTTTGAGAACAATTGTATTTTTTAAGCCAATATTTGTAGACATTTGTAGATGTTCGTGAAATTGTGATACTAGATTATTTGGGAAATGTATTGGAGTATTTTGAACTATTATAACACTTTCGCACTTTATATATGCTTAGCTTCAGTTATTATCTATTTCTATTTGGGTTAATTGCTAATGTGATAAAATCGTAGTAGCTGACTTGCTTAGCTTTCACAAGTAGGCGTCATCATGGTCCCGACAGTGGAAAATCCAGGTCGTGACAATATGAAACTTCATTTTATGCAAAAAATGAAGTAGATATAGTGTTGGATTTTGCACTAGTTACTGCTGATATTTGATTGCTTGAATAATAAGTAGTTTAATCGTAACCGGAGTCTTTGTTTAAATTTAAATTTAATTAGATAAGTTAGTAGAAATATTTTAGGTTTTTGAATTTGAATATTTATTCTGCAGATTTTTTGCAAATTCTATTTTAAGTTGGTTATTTAACGCACTCCTCGTTAATAAAATTTATTTAAAGACATTTTCAATCAATACTTTTAATCTTTTTGCTGCCCTATCTTTTAAAAATGAATGGTGATATCAGAGCTTCATTGGTCTTATACGATTTATGTGTTCTTCCAAAGAACTATTTTCAAATTAATATTAACCAATATCAAATTTTAAACATATTTTCAAGCAGTAGTCTCTCATTGATTGCCCCCATAAACTTTCACTGGCGAAAATTATCAAATTTGGTCAGTGAAAATAAAACCGTGTCTTGAAACCTATGATTTATGAAATGTTGTAATAGAAGAAAGATGTTTACAATCACTCCCTATAAATCTTATCATTACCCAAATTAAAACTCCTTTAGAAGAACCTCCAGACAAAACAAAGTTGGTGAGATTGTTTTTTATGCACAAAACCAAAAAATAAAATGAACGAGTCATATTGCAAAACGATGCAAGTTAAAAACACTTAGAAGAATGCACATGCACAAATAGCCAAAGCAGAAATTGAGGAGGACCAACCTTTATAGATTGCAGCAACAAAGCAAGGAGGAGTGTTGGATTTTGCATTTATTATCGCTGATATTTGATTTTCTAGAACAATAATGTCACGACCCGGATTTTTCCCCCAACATCGGGATCGTGATGGCGCCTACTCGTGGTAGCTAGGCAAGCCACTATATTCATACTATCCTATTTTTAACACATGTGTAATTAAATAATTGCGGAATACTTTATCGAAATAGAAATAACTAAATACAAAGTAAAAATCATACTGAAATCCTCTACCCAAGACGTGGAGTCACCAACTCACGAACTACTATGGAATACTACACATAAAAGTCTGAAGGAAATATAACATAATTTTGTTTGTCTCGGAACAAAGAGACTACAGCTAATAACATAAATAAAGAAAGAGACGCCGGGCCTGCGGACGTCTGCAAGCTACCTCGGTCTCAAATATGATCAACTCCCACGCAATCTATTTACTGCCGCTGCTGCTCCTGATCGTAACCTGGACCTGTGCAAAAACGCACAGAAGTGTAGCATCAGCACAACCGACCCCATGTGCTGGTAAGTGCCTGGCCTATCCCGACGAAGTAGTGACAAGCCTAGGACCAGACACCCACATAAACCTGTGCAATTCAATATATATATGTGTACCACAAAATAACAAGAATAATCAAATATTAACACAATAAGGAATATCTTAAAGAATTCAACAATTAACTACAGTTAATAAATTCACAAGGAAAAACAAAGTATAATGTAAACACAGGTAATATCAATTCAAGAAATAGCAAGCAGTTGCACGGCATCACCCTTCGTGCTTTTACTCTCATCCTCACCAAATAAATAAATAAAGTACACTGCATCACCCTTCGTGCTTTTACTCTCATCCTCACCAAATAAACAAATAAAGTACACGGCATCACCCTTCGTGCTTTTACTCTCATCCTCACATCCATAGTACGGCATGATCCTTCGTACATGGTTCAATAACAGGGCACGGCATGATCCTTCGTGCATAATCAATAAATAAACATGGCACGGCATTAACCTTCGTGCATAAATAAATAAACATGGCACGGCATCACCCTTCGTGCATTATCACTCTTCCTCACCCAAATAACAATCACGGTTAAGGGCAAAGAAAGAAACAACAATTTATAAACCGTCCCATCAAGGGCAATCAATAATTATCTTCACAACAAGTCCCACAACGGAGAACAATAACATTTCATCTGTAATATATCTCAAAATAATCATTTTTCAACGACTCACGGTCATACTAGACGCCAGTGTATGGATGCTCGTCACCACAGCCCATACATCGCACTCGATCACATAACACATAACACATAATCCTATTCCCTCAAGCTAGGATAGAACAAACACTTACCTCGAATGCTTATGAGCAATTCACTCCGTGGAAATGTCTTTTCTTTCAATTTGGCTCCAATCCAACCGTATCTATACACAATTGATTTAATATCATCAATTCTACTCAACAAACTAATTCTTAAGACCAAATACAACTTTTACAACATTCTGCACGGAATAGTGAATTTCAACCCCGGGCCCACATGGTCGGAACTCGGGGTTAGGACCAAAATCCGGTTACCCATCCCCCCACGAGTTCATGTATATAATTTGTTTCAAAATCGGACCTCAATTCGAGGTCCAATTCCCCAATTTATGTAAAACCCTATTTTCTAACTAAAACAAGAATTCTACCATGAAAATCATTGATTTCTTATGAAAAACATGTTTAATGATGTTAGGAATTGAAAGAATTAAGTAAAAAGTGACTTACAATCGTTTTGATGAAGAAGAAATCTTTGAAGAATCGCAAATGGGTGTTTTGGTTTTGTAAAAAGTGAAGAAATGACTGAAATTCGTGTTTTTCAGGTCTCTGTGTTCGCATTTGCGAACATGGGTTCGCAATTGCGAACCCCGACCAATTTCTGGAGTTTGAAAAATAAGCTAAGGTCGGGAAGTTCGCATTTGCGAACATTTGTTCGCATTTGCGATCACTGGCAGACAAAGGGGTGTTCGCATTTGCGAACTAATGTTCGCACTTGCGAACAAATGTTCGCATTTGCGAACAAATGCTGTATAAGGCAGTGTTCGCATTTGCGAACAATGGTTCGCATTTGCGAACCAAGGCAGTATGGGAATGTTCGCATTTGCGAACTTGTGTTCGCATTTGCGAACATAGGCGGGCACTGGGGACCTTCGCAAATGCGAACAATTGTTCGCATTTGCGAACAAGGCTGGGCCAAAGGGGCTTCGCATTTGCGATGAAGGTTCGCATTTGCGAGCCTTGCCTTACACTGTCCCCTTCGCAATTGCGAGAAATTCTTCGCAATTGCGAAGCCAACAGCTGGGTGAAAAACCAGCAGTTCAAAAATTCATAATTTCATCCAACGGCCTATCAAATCTTTACCCGAGCCCCCCGGGCTCCAAACCAAACATGTACATAACCTCAAAAACACATTACGAACTTGTTCGTGCGATCACATCGCCAATATCACTTCGTTTTAATCAAATCAAGCCTCAAACTCATGATTTTCATACTTTTGATTTTCAAAACTTCTTAACTTGGAACTCAAGGTCCAAAACATCTCAAACGACATCCGAATGTCACCAAACTTTACAGAAATCACATATATAATATTTAAGACTTGTACCGGGCGTCGGAACCAAAATACGAGCCCGATAACAAGGTCAATTAATTTATTTCCTTTAATAATTACATCAAAAACAATTTCACATAAAAATTCATAACTTGGGCTCTAGGCCTTAGAATTCGACTCCGGACGCATGTCCAAGTCCCATATTTTTCTACGAACCTCTCGGGACCATCCAATCTCGGGTCCGGATCCGTTTACCAAAAATATTGACCGAAGTCAACCATATCAATATTAATATCATTTTTATCCAAATTTCTCATAGAATTCATATTTTCTATCACAAAATCTTACCGGCTACATGCTCGGATCGTGTACGTAAATCGAGGCAACATAGGATGAGGTTCTCAAGGCCTCCGAAGCTCGAAATGATTAATTAAATAAGTGATGACCCTTTGGGTCGTCACAATCTCCACCTCTAAAACAACCGTTCGTCCTCGAACGGACAAAAGAAAGAAGTATCTGAGTCAGGAAACAAATGTGGGTAGCGGCTCCGCATATCAGACTCGGACTCCCAGGTCGATGCCTCAGGAGGCTGACCTCTCCACTGAACACGCACAGAAGGATAACTCTTCGACCTCAACTGTCGAACCCTGCCGGTCTAGAATGGCTACCGGCTCCTCCTCGTAAGATAGATCATTGTCCAATTGGACAGTACTGAAGTCTAACACATGTGTGGGATCGCCGTGGTATCTCCGAAGCATAGATACATGAAAAACTGGATGCACAGCTGATAAGCTAGGCGACAGAGCTAGTCTGTAAGCCACCCCTCCCACTCGTCTAGAATCTCAAATGGACCAATATACCTAGGGCTGAGCTTGCCCTTCTTCCCGAAACTCATCATGCCCTTCATAGGCGACACTCGGAGCAATACTCGCTCGCCAACCATGAAATCTACATCTCGAACCTTACGATCCGCATAAGTCTTCTGCCTGGACTGAGCTGAACGCAATCTCTCCTGAATAGTCTTGACCTTATCCAAGGCCTCCTGAACTAAGTCGGTACCTAACAACCGAGCCTCTCCCGGTTCAAACCATCCAACTGGTGATCGACATCGCCTACCATACAACGCCTCATACGGAGCCATCCTGGATGCTAGATTGGTAACTGTTATTGTAGGCGAACTCTGCTAATGGTAGAAACCGATCCCACGAGCCTCCGAAATCAATAACACAGGCTCGAAGCATGTCCTCAAGAATCTGAATAGTCCTCTCGGACTGGCCATCCGTCTGAGGATGAAATGCTGTACTCAACTGAACCTGGGTGCCTAACTCCTGCTGGACCGCTCTCCAGAACCGCGAGGTAAACTGCGTACCCCGATCAGAGATAATAGATACTGGCACTCCACGGAGACGAACAATCTCCCTAATGTAAACCTCCGCTAACCTCTCCGACGAGTAGGAGACAGATACTGGAATAAAGTGTGCTGACTTGGTCAGCCTATCAACAATGACCCAAATAGCATCAAATTTCCTCCGAGTCAAAGGAAGTCCAGTAACGAAGTCCATAGTGATCCGCTCCCATTTCCACTCGGGAATTTCAATCCTCTGGAATACACCACCAGGTCTCTGGTGCTCATATTTCACCTGCTGACAATTTAGACACCGAGCGACATACGCAATGATATCTTTCTTCATTCCGCGCCACCAATAGTGTTGCCGTAAGTCCTGGTACATTTTCGCGGCGCCTGGGTGAATAGAATACCGCGAACTGTGGGCCTCTGCTAAGATCAACTCTCGAATCCCTTCGACATTGGGTACACAAACTCGACCCTGCAATTTCAATACCCCATCATCATCTAGATTTACCTGTGTGGCACCTCCCCGCTGTACTGTATCTCTCAACTCACGCAAACGAGGATCATCAAATTGCCTCTCACGGATACGCTCTAATAATGAAGAACGAGCGACCGTGCAGGCTAACACTCTGCTAGGCTCAGAAATGTCTAATCTCACGAACCGGTTGGCTAAGGCCTGGACATCTAGAGCTAATGGTCTCTGACTGACCGGAATGTATGCAAGACTACCCATGCCGGCATACTTTCTACTCAAAGCATCGGCCACCACATTGGCCTTACCTGGATGATATAAGATAGTAACATCATAGTCTTTTAGTAGCTCTAACCATCTCCGCTGTCGTAGATTCAACTCCTTTTGCTTGAACAAGTATTGTAGGCTTTTGTGATCGGTGTACACCTCACATGTCACACCATATAGATAATGCCTCCTCCTGATCTTTAAGGCATGAACCACTGCTGCTAACTCAAGATCATGAACTGGATAATTCTTCTCATGTATCTTTAACTGCCTCGAAGCATAAGCGATAACCTTACCATCCTACATCAATACCGCTCCAAGCCCTGTACGAGATGCGTCACAATAAACTGTATAAGGCCCTGCACCTGTAGGTAGTATCAACACTGGTGCGGTGGTCAAGGCTGTCTTGAGCTTCTGAAAGCTAGCCTCACACTCCTCTGACCACTGGAACTGGACACCCTTCTGGGTCAACCTGGTCATCGGGGCTGCAATAGAAAAAAACTCCTCTACAAATCGACGGTAGTAACCTGCTAATCCCAAGAAACTCCGGATCTCAGTCACTGAAGCTGGTCGAGGCCAATTCTGGACTGCCTCAATCTTCTTTGGGTCTACCCGAATACCTTCCACCGATACAATGTGACCCAGAAATGCTACCGAACTCAGCTAGAACTCACATTTAGAAAATTTGGCATATAGCTGGTTATCTTTCAGAGTCTGAAGAACCACTCTGAGGTGCTGCTCGTGCTCTTCCTGGCTGCGGGAGTACACCGGGATGTCATCTATGAAGACTATCACGAACAGATCTAAGTAAGGCCTGAATACCCGATTCATCAACTCCATGAATGCTGCTGGGGCATTGGACAACCCGAAGGACATGACCAAGAACTCATAATGCCCATATCTAGAGCGAAAGGTCGTCTTAGGAATGTCAGCCGCCCTGATCTTCAGCTGATGGTAGCCTGACCTCAAGTCTATCTTAGAGAATACCCTCGCTCCCCGGAGCTGGTCAAACAAATCATCAATCCTCGGCAGTGGATATTTATTTTTGATAGTCACCTTGTTTAACTGCCGGTAATCAATACACATCCGCATCGAGCTATCCTTCTTCTTTACAAATAACACAGGTGCTCCCCAGGGAGAAACACTGGGCCTGATAAAGCCCTTCTCAAGAAGATCCTGCAACTGATCTTTCAACTCTTTTAGTTCCGGCGGGGCCATACGATAGGGTGGAATAGAGATGGGCCGAGTACCCGGTGCCAGATCAATACAGAAATCAATATCCCTGTCGGGTGGCATGCCCGGCAGGTCTGAAGGAAAAACCTCCGGAAACTCCCGTGCAATAGGGACCGACTCAATGGAAGGAACTTCTGCGCTGGAATCACGAACATAAGCCAGATAAGCTAGACACCCCTTCTCGACCATACGTCGAGCCTTAATATAGGAAATAACAGTGCGAACGGAGTGGCTTGAGGTACCTTTCCACTCTAGTCTGGGTGATTCTTGCAAGGCTAAGGTCACCGTCTTAGCATGGCAATCAAGAATAGCATGGTATGGGGACAACCAGTCCATCCCCAATATGACATCAAAATCTACCATATCCAAGAGCAACAGATCAACACGGGTCTCAAGACCCCCAAATATAACTACGCACGAACGATGCACCCGATCGACTACAATGGAGTCACCCACCGGTGTAGCCACATAAACCGGAATATCTAGAGCATAGCTGGGCACAGCCAAATACGGTGCGAAGTAGGAAGACACATAGGGATAGGTAGATCCAGGGTCAAATAACATTGAAGCACCTCTGCCACGCACAAGAATAGTACTCGTAATCACGGCATCCGATGCCTCTGCCCCGGCCTGGTCGGTAAAGCATAGAATCGGGGATCCGCACCTCCCTTCCTGAGTCGCGTCTCTAGGACGACCATCAACCGGTCGACCTCTACCTCTCGCCGGACGGTCTCCACCTCTACGGTCTCGACCTCCACCTTTATAATCTCTACCCCCGCCTCTGGCTGGCTGGGCAGGCTGAGGGTCAGCTGGGGCCTCGAATCATAGGACGAGGACCTCGCTCCCTGAGAGTTGCCCGCCGCTATAGGGCAATTCCCGATAAAATGAAACTCGGGTCACCACAACCGTAAGCAACTCTTGGACGATAGGGCTGCTGGCCCCGACGACCCGAATGGCCTCCACGAACACTCGAAGAGGCCGAGCATTACTAGGAGACCGGTCCGAATAATGCCCCGAAAACCACGATCACCCGATCCACCCCGTGAAGCTCGAAGGGCGGAATGAAAAGGCTCCGGAGGACCGGCCTCTATCAAAGGATTCTCTCGCTACCGGAGGAAGGACCACCAAACCTCGCTCGAATGACGAGGCCTCTTATCCGAAGAATAACCGCCTCCCCAGCAAGAGCCATCTCAACTTTGCGTGTTGCATTGGCTTGCCTTCCGAAATGATATGTCACTCCCCACGCCCATAGCCATCCGGAGTCTAATCGGCTGATTAAGCCCATCTATAAATCTGCGGACCCTCTCCCGCTCCGTGGGAAGTATCACCACTGCATGACGAGCCAAGTCGATAAATCTCGTCTCATACCGTGTAACTGTCATAGTGCCCTGATGGAGGCGCTCAAACTGCCTCCGAAGTACATCCCTCTGAGTAGCAGGGAGAAAATTCTCCATAAATAGTTCCGCAAACTGGTCCCATGATAAAGCTGGGGACCCTGCTGGTCGAGTCAAGCAATAATCTCTCCACCAAGTCTTGGCGGATCCTGCAAGTCTGAAGGTACAGAAGTCAACTCCGTTTGTCTCCACGATCCCCATAGTCTTGAGAATCTCATGACAACTGAATAAAAAGTCCTGAGGATCCTCTGATGCGGCTCCACCGAATGTAGTGGTAAATAGCTTGGAGAACCGATCAAGCCTCCATAACAAATCAGAAGTCATGGCCGCTCCATCGCCGGCATGAGCTGTGGTACCTGACTGAGTGGCCACAGCTGGCTGAATTACTGGTGCCTGAGGCTGAGGAGCTACTGGCTCCGGAGTATGAGCAATAGGAGTCCGGGCCCCTCCTCCAGCCTGAGAAGTGGCTGGGGCAACTGATAATAAACCCGCTCTAGCAATGCTGTCCATGAATCCCGCTATTCTGACCAAAGCATCCCGGAGATCTGGGGTAATTAAAGCCTATCCTGGGTCCTGAGCTGGGCCCACCGGAGCTGCTGGAACCGAAACCTCCTCGTCAATCTCAATATGAGGCTCCACCTCTGGAGTAGCTCCCGGGGGCTGAGCTTTGCCCCTACCACGGCCTCTGATACGGCCTTGGCCCCTGCCGCTTACGGGAGCTGCCTGGGGCTCGGGCTGCTGGTCAGCAGAGGAAGAAGCGCGTGTCCTTACCATCTGCGAAAGGACATAATAGAAGTTCAATCAGTATTTGAGGAACAAGTCGCACGACAAGAAAGAACAAATGAGAGACTCTTTCCTAACTCAATAGACTCTAGAGGACAAGTACAGACGTCTCCGTACCTACCTCTCAAACTCTACTAAGCTTGTTCGTGAGTAGTGAGACCTATGTAACCTGGAGCTCTGATACCAACTTGTCACGACCCGGATTTTTCCCCCAACATCGGGATCGTGATGGCGCCTACTCGTGGTAGCTAGGAAAGCCACTGTATTCATACTATCCTGTTTTTAACACAATTGTAATTAAATAATTGCGGAATACTTTATCGAAATAGAAATAACTAAATACAAAGTAAAAATCATACTAAAATCCTCTACCCAAGACGTGGAGTCACCAACTCACGAACTACTATGGAATACTACACATAAAAGTCTGAAAGAAATATAACATAATTCTGTTTGTCTCGGAACAAAGAGACTACAGTTAATAACACAAATAAAGAGAGAGACGCCGGGCCTGCGGACGTCTGCAACCTACCTCGGTCTCAAATATGATCAACTCCCACGCAATCGATTTACTGCTGCTACTGCTCCTGATCGTAACCTGGACCTGTGCAAAAACGCACAGAAGTGTAGTATCAGCACAACCGACCCCATGTGCTGGTAAGTGCCTGGCCTATCCCGCGAAGTAGTGACAAGCCTAGGACCAGACACCCACATAAACCTGTGCAATTCAATATATATATGTGTACCACAAAATAACAAGAATAATCAAATATTAACACAATAAGGAATATCTTAAAGAATTCAACAATTAACTACAGTTAATAAATTCACAAGGAAAAACAAAGTATAATGTAAACACAGGTAATATCAATTCAAGAAATAGCAAGCAGTTGCACGGCATCACTTTTCGTGCTTTTACTCTCATCCTCACCAAATAAACAAATAAAGTACACGGCATCACCCTTCGTGCTTTTACTCTCATCCTCACCAAATAAACAAATAAAGTACACGGCATCACCCTTCGTGCTTTTACTCTCATCCTCACATCCATAGTACGGCATGATCCTTCGTACATGGTTCAATAACAGGGCACGGCATGATCCTTCGTGCATAATCAATAAATAAGCATGGCACGACATTAACCTTCGTGCATAAATAAATAAACATGGCACGGCATCACCCTTCGTGCATTATCACTCTTCCTCACCCAAATAACAATCACAGTTAAGGGCAAAGAAAGAAACAGTAATTCATAAACCGTCCCATCAAGGGCAATCAATAATTATCTTCACAACAAGTCCCAACAAGGGAAAACAATAACATTTCATCTGTAATATATCTCAAAATAATCATTTTTCAACGACTCACCGGTCATACTAGACGCCAGTGTATGGATGCTCGTCACCACAGCTCATACACCGCACTCGATCACATAACACATAACACATAATCCTATTCCCTCAAGCTTAGGATAGAACAAACACTTACCTCAAATGCTTATGAGCAATTCACTCCGTGGAAATGTCTTTTCTTTCAATTTGGCTCCAATCCAACCGTATCTATACACAATTGATTTAATATCATCAATTCTACTCGACAAACTAATTCTTAAGACCAAATACAACTTTTACAACATTCTGCCCGGAATAGTGAATTTCAACCCCGGGCCCACATGGTCGGAACTCGGGGTTAGGACCAAAATCCGGTTACCCATCCCCCCACGAGTTCATGCATATAATTTGTTTCAAAATCGAACCTCAATTCGAGGTCCAATTCCCCAATTTATGAAAAACCCTATTTTCTAACAAAAACAAGAATTCTACATGAAAATCATTGATTTCTTATGAAAAACATGTTTATTGATGTTAGGAATTGAAAGAATTAAGTAAAAAGTGACTTACAATCGTTTTGATGAAGAAGAAATCTTTGAAGAATCGCAAATGGGTGTTTTGGTTTTGTAAAAAGTGAAGAAATGACTGAAATTCGTGTTTTTCAGGTCTCTGTGTTCGCATTTGCGAACATGGGTTCGCAATTGCGAACCCCGACCAATTTCCGGAGTTTGAAAAATAAGCTAAGGTTGGGAAGTTCGCATTTGCGAACATTTGTTCGCATTTGCGAACAGTTCGCATTTGCGAACTAATGTTCGCATTTGCGAACACATGCTGTATAAGGCAGTGTTCGCATTTGCGAACAATGGTTCGCATTTGCGAACCAAGGCATAATGGGAAATGTTCGCATTTGCGAACTTTTGTTCGCATTTGCGAACATAGGCTGGCACCGGGGACCTTCGCAAATGCGAACAATTGTTCGCATTTGCGAACAAGGCTGGGCCAAAGGGGGCTTCGCATTTGCGATGAATGTTCGCATTTGCGAGCCTGTCCCCCTTCGCAATTGCAAGAAAACTTCGCAATTGCGAAGCCAACAGCTGGGTGAAAAACCAGCAGTTCAAAAATTCAGAATTTCATCCAACGGCCTATCAAATCTTTACCCGAGCCCCCCGGGCTCCAAACCAAACATGTACACAACCTCAAAAACACATTACGAACTTGTTCGTGCGATCACATCGCCAATATCACTTCGTTTTAATCAAATCAAGCCTCAAACTCATGATTTTCATACTTTTAATTTTCAAAACTTCTTAACTTGGAACTCAAGGTCCAAAACATCTCAAACGACATCCAAATGTCACCAAACTTTACAGGAAATCACATATATAATATTTAAGACTTGTACCGGGCGTCGGAACCAAAATACGAGCCCGATACCAATGTCAATTAATTTATTTCCTTTAATAATTACATCAAAAACAATTTCACATAAAAATTCATAACTTGGGCTCTAGGCCTCGGAATTCGACTCCGGACGCATGTCCAAGTCCCATATTTTTCTACGGACCTCTCGGGACCATCCAATCTCGGGTCCGGATCCGTTTACCAAAAATGTTGACCGAAGTCAACCATATCAATATTAATATCATTGTTATCCAAATTTCTCATAGAATTCATATTTTCTATCACAAAATCTTTCCGGCTACATGCTCGGATCGTGCACGTAAATCGAGGCAACATAGGATGAGGTTTTCAAGGCCTCAGAAGCTCGAAATGATTAATTAAATAAGTGATGACCCTTTGGGTCGTCACAAATAAGTAGTTTAGTCGTAGGAGAAGTCTTTGTTTAAATTTAAATTTAGTTGAATAAGTTAATTGAAATATTTTTGGTTTTTAAATTTAATTATTTATGCAAATTTTCTGCAGGTTCTATTTTAGGTTGGCTATTTAAAGCTCTTTTAGTTAATAAAATTTATTGAGAGACATCTCCAATCAATACTTTTAGTCTTTTTATGTTGTCCCATCTTTTAAAAACCAATAAACAAAATTTCAATAATCCTTACAAGCAATCCTTGAAAATCCTATCATTGTCCAAAATCAAATACTTTCAAAAGAGATATCAAATAAGACAAAGTCACTAAGAATATTTTTATGCACAAAACTATAAGACGAAAAAGAAAGAAGAAAAGAAGAAAAAGAACTACAAGTATGGAATTTCAGCGATGCTCAAAATAATTTTCAAGAACAAACAACCGAGGCACGAATTGAGGAGGAACAACCTTTTAAATTGTAGCAATAAAAGCAAAGGAGTGTTAAAATCTTGTTGCTTTTAGTTACTGCAGTAACGTTTTTTTAGCAGAATAAGTTGCTTAACTTTAGGATGAATTTCAAATTTAAATTTCTATTAGATTGTTTAAGTTAGTTGAAATATTTTAAGTTTATTAAATATTAAATTATGTGGAATTTTGTTCTTAATTGGTTATTTAAAGCTTATTTATGCTTGATATAATTATTGAAAGATATTTTCAATCAATATTTTAATCTTTTTGCGGTCGCATCTTCTGAAAAACCAACGGTTAGCTAAGGGATCAAACCCCGGACATGTGAAACCAGGAGCAGAGCTTTGTAACATTGACAACTCTAGCAATGGTAGAGGAACAACATCATCCAAATAGATCAAAATTTGCCTCATACTTGGCCTAGCTGCTGGCTCTGTCAAAGAACAAACTAGTCCAAGTTTTAGTACCAACTCAACCTCTTCTTTAGCATAGTTAAGGGTGGCAAATCGGCAGGTCGGATTGGATATGAACGGGTCGAAAACGAGTAATGCAAAGATGGATAAATTATTCGATCCGATCCATATTTTATACGGATAAAAAATGGGTTAATCGATAGATAATATGGATATTCATGACTTCTTGAATATGATCAATTTTGAGAGAATTGTAGAAAATATTAATTTCCCCATTTTCCAATCAATTTGGAAACATTTTTCCAGTCCTGGAGAATTTTTCAAACGGGAAGTTGAAGATTTAGAAAGAAATTCAGAACTTCTTTCGATTTAATTTTGCTATGTAGTGAATAAGGAAAATCTAATTTTCATATAGAGAACACTAGGATAATCTTTTAGGGATCAAAGAAGTGAGGCTTCCAAGATGACTGAATAAACCAAGTCCACAACTTTAGGTTGAATATAGCTAATATAACTACTTTTCTTTACTAGGAAAAGGGAAAAAAAATTAAATATTCATACAGATGATCCAATGTTGTCCAACCCTTCCGCGAACTCCAGAGCTTAGTGCATCCAACTGCCCTTTCATCGACCGTTGGAGAGAATGGAGTTTGTAACAGAAGTAGGGCAAGAAAAGGGCTGATCAGCAGAAGATGGATATGACATTGGAAAATGATCAAACCCTGCTAAGGTTAAGCTTGTATTTGAGGTTTGCATCAGTGTTAATTCTGGTAAAGGCAGATCATCTTCTAAATATAGCAACACTTGCCTCATACTTGGCCTAGCTGCTGGTTGTGTCTGAGAACAAACTAGTCCAAGTTTTAACACCAACTCAACCTCTTCTTTAACATAATCATTTCCCAAATTTTGATCAATGGCTTCAAGAATATCACCTCTAGTCCAACAAGAAAATACATAGTCAACCAAAACAATGTCCTCGTCCGATACTCGTGGATCTATTGGCCTTCTCCCACAAGCCACCTCAAGCAAAAATGCACCAAAACCATATACATCACTCCATGTTGTAGCCTTTCCAGTTCTAGTTTGTTCAGGTGCAAGATAACCTACAGTTCCAACTACATGTGTAGTGAGCGGATCGCTCCCATGATCGTACAATCTTGCTAGGCCAAAATCTCCTAATTTTGCATTTAACTCACTGTCTAACAACACATTACTAGCCTTTACATCTCTGTGAATTACAACTTGTTCCCATTCTTCGTGCAGATAGACTAGCGCTGCTGCAACGCCTTTAATGACACGAAATCTTTGGTTCCAATTGAGAGCACATCTTGGTTTGTCATATAGAAACTTATCAAGGCTTCCATTAGGCATACATTCATAAACCAAAAGCAACTCTCCTTTTCTCCTGCAATAGCCTAAAAGTGGTACTAAATTTCTATGGCGTAGTCGACCAATACTAACAATTTCTGCTACAAATTCCCTCAACCCTTGTTTTGAATCATGAGATACCTTCTTGACTGCTATCTCAGTTACAGAATTAGGTAATACTCCTCTATAAACTCTGCCAAAACCCCCACAACCTAACAACTCTTTGTTTGCAAAACCTTTGGTGGCAAAATAAAGATCTTTATACTTGAACCTATGAGGGCCATATTCAAGCTCCCAATCTTCAAGCAATTCAGCAAACTTCCTTTTCCTTCCTACATAATAAATTAACACAGAGAAGGCTATTACTACGACGATTGCTGATATCAATGGCAAAGCAATCAACAAAAGTTTGGATTGTTTCTTCGGTCCAACTCGAGGAAGCTTAGGAAGCCTAGCAAGATCAAGCCCTTGAGTTATTCCATTCATTCTAAAGCTCCATCCAAGAACATATTGTGTTGAAACAACTGAACCAGTGGATCCAGAGAAGCCAATAAACATGGTTTTATTTAAAATTGGTGAAAGATCATAGGTTATAGACAAAAGAGAAACATTTGGTTTTGCCATATTCATTGGAGCCAATGTGACATTAATTTGCTTAGCCACACCATTATAGTCCACCCAAGCTTGCATTGGCTGACCACTAGCAAGAGTCATGTTATTGAGTTTGACACTATTGCTAACATAATAACCTGCTGGCTTTGAATCAACGGATTTTAATCCGTTGATGTCAATACCAACATGGTTACCATCAATATCATTGAATTCTCTGTTTTGAAGGGTATCAAACTCCACCGCGAAAATATGATTTGTGGCTTCACCAGTAGTGTTATCATTGAATAGGCCTAGAAATGGGCTTGGAAGTGTATCCACTAACCCTCCTACAGGTGCAATTACAAAAGCCATACCATGACCAGGCAAAACTGAAGGCACTATAGCAAAGACAAAAGTTGTAGAAAAAGAGAAATTTGAACCATTTGGTAAGTTCTTGAAATTGATTGGTGTAGGGTAAAAAGCATGGCCTTTCTGCAGCCGAGAAGTATTTGTTAGCTGTAATAACCCTTTTGATGTCAACTGTGCTATGCCATCAAGAGTTAAATTTGCTCTATTGAATCCATTGTAAGTAAATTCTAGATCTTCAGAGGTTACAAGACCAAAAAGAGCAGCCATAATCAAGGCCAAGATCTTGATAAAAAACATGGCTAAAAATCTTTCAACAATTTCACAGAACTCAGATTCAACTATACTTAACTTTTATAGAAGGTAAGTTGATGTGATGATTGAAATAATGGATGCCCTTTATGCTAATTCATATGTTTTCCTCATTGTGGTCCTAAATCTAAGTTAGAATTACCCAACTTATTTTCTTGGCTGTGATAAATGACAAGTACTGGAAAAAACAAGTAGTCAAACTTTGTGGGAATGTATTATTCTTCATTTCCACTATGTGGCCTGGATTTTTTTGTTAGTTGCTGTGTCAAAAGAAAACGTGACTATTTTCGTACGAATACGTGCATGGACTGATTTTTTCAAGTTTAAGTCGGTAAAAGAAGGAAACAAAAGGAAAGAGGAAAAAGAAAATACCCATCCAATACTTGAGTTGTCAACATTCCCTACTACTTACGTTATAGAGCCTAGCAATGTTTGGTGGTTGGATTAAATAGCTAGAAAATTGTAGTGTGACTTTCCTTTACCTTATACAAAATTTCCATTTTAGAAGGACTTTCACTTGATATTTAGTACATGCATATAAGTCTTCTCTCCTACTATACGTGCTACAACAACCTTCCCAAGAGGATTAAGGCATGGAATTAATTATCTCAAGAGGGCCGAATTAACTGGGTCACGGGTAAAGAACCTCTACTTAAGAAAAAATCATAATAGAAAATAGCTGCTAGTAGAGGATGGAGAAGGGAGAACTCTTTCTTTTTTTATTATGCTTAAACCCTGCGGTGGTAGAACCTCGTGAATTAGGCATACTACTGAACTTGCTTTTCTTCTCTTATGATATTTCGAGTGCTACTTTCATTTCAGATATCATAGGCGGCTCAACGAAATTGGTGGCCTAAAGCTGAACGTTGAGAAGAGACCAAAACTTATTTAATAATATTGTACATATTTATGATTTATTTTCTTTTTTGTTATGTAATAATAGTCTTATGGACCGTCTTGTATGTATTTTGTTCCTTTACTCAGTTACCTGCTAGCTTCCATCATCGAAGATATCTAATCACTCTACTTACCAACGTTAGGAATTAATTTTATAAGAAATATTCGCGGTTAAGAAAATATTTTTATAAGTTCCCAACATCTAATGATCGTAATTTTGTACTACTAAAGTAGATTTTTAAAATAATTTTATACATTTGAAATAGTTCAAGTTTATTTGAAATAAAAATCATGATTGATCTACTCCTTATAAAAAATAATTTATTTTAAAAGAGATTACAAGAGATTTGTTTTTAATTTTTTTTGTTATCAATGTCATCATCAAATAATTATTGTGCCATAATATATGTTTATTATGAAATTCAAATATTTATTTAAATAACCTTATTTTCTCTAAATAAATTCAATATACAAAAAGAAAAAACATTAGTATGTTTTTTTTTAACTAATAATATAATATAAATTTAACTAATAATGAAAATTGGGGCCTTCATTTGTGTGGGGGGTGGGGTGCAGGGGCCTTAAGCAATTGCTTTAGCTGCCTCCTCTTGACCGGCACTACAAGAGATGATTTCAACTTTATTGCTTTGGCCATTCCTATCATAATCATATGCTTCTTATGATTTGTTGATATTTAATGGACTTAAGCCTTCTTTACATATTACATATGACGCAAAAGCTTAGATGGCAGATGTAGGTACACCAATTCCTTAAATATAGATGAATGAAACATTTAGTAGTCTACGGTGTTCAAAGTGAGGTGTTTTTCACCGTTCAAATCCCTGTGTAAACATTTACATTTGCCCATTTTATTTGCACAAAACTATATGAATACTGTATTGGTGTATCTGACTCTTTTCAATCTAAAAAATTTCTAATAAATAACTTTTAAAACTCAAATTTTGTGTAAAAATAAACAATTATTCTTAAAGTTGTTTTAGAATTAAAAGTTGTCTCTTAAATAAATTCTATAATTTTAAAATCAAGCTATACATAAATTTCTTCAACAAAAGCTCTCTACATACTACAAACCCTCTCGACATGCTTACTTTTATCAGTAAAATTTATATTGTTATCTTTTTTATGTTAGTGTTGATTTATAAAAATATACATCTATTACCAGTATTTTTATTGTTTAGCTAAATGTTGTATAATTAATTTAAAAATTTTGGTGCATTCATTCATCGAAATAAATTTATTAACTTCTTTAAAGTTTGAATATCCTTTGCGAAATTCCTTCCTACGCCCCTCTTATGTCTTCACTTCAATATTTGGACTCTTCATTCTCTAAAAGTTGACGTTAAACACATGACTTATTTTGTTGATTGTTTGTTATCATCAAGGCATAAAGATTAGTTACACTCGAGTCAAGTCGTCGTCTATGTTTTCTCTTTTCCATTTTCTTTTTCAGACTAAGATTCAGGGCATTTTTGCTAGAAAATCACATGTAATAACATCGTCTAATGAATTTTTAGTAGAATTTTGAAGTCTTTTTTAAAGACAAATAGGTTGTTATTACTTTCTCCTTTTAATGCCTACACACTGAAAATGAAGAGTTGCATTTTGATAGGAAAACGAGTCAATAATCACAATGAAGGATTTTGGACCTTAGATTGGTTCTCCCCTAGTTAAATCTTAGTGTCACATAACTGACAGATCGCTATGATTTTTTTTTTCTTTTATAGTAGGATTGTGTCTATTGACTGTGACTCAGTCTTCCCTACCAAAGTCTTCGTTGACAGTGACAGGACTTTCGTAACGAATCCGGAACCAAAGTGTTGTTAAATTAAAAAACAAGAACGTTTTTATGTGTTTTAAAAAAATGTAACATATGTATATACAACGCCACTTTATGTGGCGTTGTATATTAACAGTAACGTCTTCGTTATTATACAATGCCACAATAGGTGGCGTTGTGTATATGAGTTTATGTACAACGCCACCTATTCAGGCGTTGTACAGTCTGGAACAGTACAACGCCTGGATAGGTGGCGTTGTATTACCTCTTGGCCTAAATTCTCCAGCATTTCTCACCACTGGGGCCTAAATTCTACAGCATTTCTCACCACCCCGAGCGAATTATAAGAACTTATTTATATTGCCCGCTAAGTGATTTAAGTGATTAGAACGTAGAGTAAATGGAAGTGTGGAATAAATAATTTCTACTATGTGTTTAGTTCATTTGTATGTTTTTTATTCTTATTAAGTTATGTTTGTGTTTGTGTTTGTGTTCTAATAATTTAAGTTTAAGTTAAATATTATGTATTAATAGACGAAATAATTAAATACTAAACAATAAACGAAATAATAAAATAAATGATGAACTAAAAAATGAAATAATAAAACAAATGATGAACTAAAAATTTAATATATATATTTAATTAAAAATTGTTTTTACAAAAAATATTATTTACAACATATACAAGATATAAAGTAACTATCTTGTATGTGTCCCGCAATGTGTGTGCTTCAAAGCAGCCGTCGGCCTCAGGCGCATCCCCGCCCGTCCAGGTACGCTATCAGGATCATCATCATCGAATTTCCTCCTAATAGCTGGATGTGGCTCAGGATGACATGCAGCAGTCGTGCTGTCAGGTCCAGCAGAATACTACATAATAAAGTAAAAATTAGTTTATAAAAGCACATAATAATTTATAATTAATAATTTTATTATCTTACCATCATAGCATCTGGATCCTGTATGTAGTCATCTGCCGCATCGTCAACTGAAGCCCTGAACAAGGAGATTATTATAATGTAATAAATAAAATAAGTTATAGTTAAAAGAAATTTCATGTTCAGAAGTAATAAACTCATACCTGACCATGCGAAGAGCTCCCAAAACTCAGCCGGCGGCCACTGGATATATCCCTGGTCGGTGCACCCTCAGATGTGGTAGATGGGCCAGGGTAGTATGCACCCCAATCCGCTGCTTGAAAATCAGAGCCCGTGATCATTAATGGACCATGCGGGGTCATCTGTGAAGGGCCTGCAGTGTCGTATATACCAAGGTTGTAAGACGGAATGTCCGTCTCATCACCGGGAGCATCACCGGGAGCATCACCGGCCTCATTGGGAGCATCCTGCTGGACACCACGTCCTCGGGCAGCACGAGGTCGCCGGGCAGCACCTGGTCGTCGGGCAGCAGGTCGTCTGGCACCAGCAGGTCGTGGAATACCACGACCTCGCTGGTATGTGGCTGGATCAACATAATCAGCCTCATGTGCCAAGCGCTGATCCGATCTGGCACGCTCTAGTGTCTCGGCAGCCACTGCCATGAATCGACGACCATAATCTATAATGGCCGCTGGATCGTGCGCATAATCCTGCATCTCCCGCCCCATACGGTGGGCGGTATGCAATCCAATGGCCTGCACAAAAGTAAATAATGTAAAATATGTTTAACTCACAATATTATATGTACATTATTAAATATAACATAAAACTTACCAGAGCCTCGTGTCTCCCGGCGTATGAGACGTACCGCCCATCTACCTGATGCACTGGGTTGCCGACAAATAGACGGGACACTGTACGATACCATGCTAGATACCCTGCAATAGGATAGTGCTGTGGAGGTGGGATCAAATCACCCCGGCTATCCCAAATGCCCACCTGAGTATGGAGCCAGCCTAAAAAGGTGTCGTCCACCATGCTACGATCATCCCTCTCATAATGTGTAGGATGCCATGAAGGATGAGGCGGTATAGGATGCAGCATGCCAAACTGACGATAAACTCGCTCTGAGGCATGATGCTCCACTATATCTAGGCATATGAGAGGGACAGAAGACCTCCAAATAGCCCGGCCTACAGTACAGTATCCTGGGAGGGTAGCTAGCAACTCCTCACTATAGGGTGTCCAGATGAACTATCAAATAACAACACAAATCGTTAGTATTCGTAACACTAATTTAAACAATAACTGGTACGTTTAATTAGATTTTTACCTGTGCATCCTCTAGGAAGTCTAACACATCCCTGACGACTGGAAGATTATGATGGGTATCAAATCCCCGCGTATATCCACGCCGCATGACCCACCTGGCAGCTAAAGGAAGGTCTGGTAATGCGACGTCAGCTGGTATCAGTGGAAAAGGTGGGGTGAGCTGCACAAATCGCTCCCAAACCCAAATCTAACATAGAAAGTTGATGTATACTGTGAGATAAACTATATTTAGGTAGATTTAACTGGGGCGGATATTTTCATTGAATATGTTCTCACCTGTAGAAGGGGTAGGAAGCCGCAGATATCTCTTTGTGTGCCCATAGAAGCCCGACACATCTGCTTGTACAGGAATGCGAGGACAGCAGCACCCCAGCTGTATGTAGTTGTATCCTCGAACTGTGTAATGTGGTGTAGAAACCGGAGGCTAACAAGATTTCCCGAAGTGTTCGGGAACAAGACACCCCCAAATAAAAGGAGTAGCAGCAACATAGTGTAGTGGCTCACAACCTCCTCCTCCGAGTCATCAGTAATATGAGGGTGGAGCTGCTCCAGACGTTGTCTAATAGGGGTTAACTGTACCCGACTGATCCCAGCCCTATGATCAACGCCCTCCGGCCTCAAACCTGTCAGCATCTCTAGCAAATCCCAATACATCTCGCGGGGGAAATGCCTCACACCCGACGGAAAAGAACAGGTAACTCATCGGCTGGCTGGCCGTATAAAACCTCTACGTCCTGCAACGTAATAGTGGCCTCGCCAATGGGAAGGTGGAAGGTGTGCGTCTCCGGTCGCCACCGCTCAATAAGGGCCGTGATCAATGAGTAATCCAGCTGTATTCCGGCCAAACCGAATAATCCTGTAGAATCCCATCACCTCCAAGTGATGGACGACTCTAGGATGTAAATCTCGGGCACTAAGGAAATCCCACAATATATCGATCCGCCGAGCCCGGAGTGTGTCGGTCAATAACTGTCCGTCCCATATATACTCAGATCGGTGTTGCGGCTGTAGGCCTAATAGCTCTAAGCTCCTAGGGCCAGGATGTATGGGCGCATCCATGTCGTCGATTGTAAAATTAAAAAATTTAATAACTTGTAAAAGTTACACATTTAATAATTTAATTGTATAAATTGTTGATAATAGCTATGTATTTTTTTTATAATTTAAAGTTACATTTTTAAATATTTTATTGTGTAAATTAAATATTTTTAAGCTCCCGGGCTCGATGTTTTTGAGCTCCCGTGTTCGATAATTTTTAATAACTTAATTTTAAGGCCCAGCTGCACCAAACTATTATTAATAGCTATGTGTATGCATATAATTATTAAATACATTTAGAATAATTGAATTGTCTAAATTAAATATTTTTGAGCTCCCGGGATCGATATTTTTGAGCTCCTGGATTCGATAATTTTTAATAACTTAATTTTAAGGCCCAGCGACACCAAACTATTATTAATAGCTATGTTACACATATAATTATAAAATACATTTAGAATAATTAAATTATTTAAATTAAATATTTTTGAGCTCCCGGGCTCGATGTTTTTGAGCTCCCGGGTTCGATAATTTTTTAGCTCCCGGGTTCAATAATTTTTGAGCTCCCGGGTTCGATAATTTTTAATAACTTAATTTTGTGTATCAAAATTACAAGCTAAATACTACACATTAATTTTGTGGATTCGATAATTTTTAATAACTCAATTTTAAGGCCGAGCGACACCAAACTATTATTAATAGCTATGTTACGCATATAATTATAAAATACATTTAGAATAATTAAATTGTTTAAATTAAATATTTTTGAGCTCCCGGGCTCGATGTTTCTGAGCTCCCGGGTTCAATAATTTTTTAGCTCCCGGGTTCAATAATTTTTGAGTTCCCGAGTTCGATAATTTTTAATAACTTAATTTTGTGTATCAAAATTACAAGCTAAATACTACACATTACTACGCTACAAGGCTCTAAAATTTCCTATCCTAAAAAGAGTCTATGTTTTACTACGCTAAAAAGGTCTCTATTTTACAACTAACAACTAATATAAATTACACAAATATGATTAAACAACTAACATTTCTAACAAGTAATCTAAAATATAAACTAGTTCGGAAAATAACATAAAATAACTAAAACTAAAACTAACAAGTAATATAACAAGTTCGGAAACTAACAAGTAATCTAACAAGTAATCTAAAATACAAACTAGTTCGGAAACTAAAAAATAGTAGTATAAACATACCTTTTTACGGATGAAATATATTAATATAAAGCTTCCAAATTCGTCTTCCCACGAAGCCAATAGCGTAAAACTATAACGGGACTTATATGTATAACCCGGGGGAACCAATTTTTTTTTTTTTTGTTTTCGTCGCCTGTCGCGTGGGGGAGAGGGGGGACCGAAGTGTTTTTTAATTTGAAGAAGAAGATGAAGTGTGAGGAAGGAGACGGGAGTAGGGTTTTAATAATGGGTTCAACGCCACCTACTATGGCGTTGAACCTGACAGATTAGTTCAACGCCATAGTAGATGGCGTTGAACATAAACGTCTGTTATGTTCAACGCCATCTACTATGGCGTTGTATATACTTATGTTTTTGTTTTTTTTAACCTATTTTCGATACAAATTTTCAATTTAACAATACTTTGGTTCCGGATTCCTTTCGTAACACATGTCATACGTTAATATTAACGCCATTGACTGATGCAATTAATTGTAACGACAATCTATCGTTTTGAATATTTGCATTTCATTCGGCAGAAGCCTTGAGTAGTGATTTTGTCCAACTCTAATCCTAAAAAAGATAAATGGTCGCTGCATATATAATTTGGTCTAAAAATTCGGAGTTAAATCCCACAGAGAATTAAAGATTAGCTATATCTGTTTAATATCACTAAGAAGGCAAGTTTGAACAATTTTTCAAATTATAAAGATTGAGATTTATATTTCTAACTAATTAATTAGCAAATACTACAAAGCGATAAAACTATCAACTAAATAGACAAAGGGTTGGAGACTAAATTAAGGAGGTCTAGAGTTATAATTTTTCCAATTATCGGAATCCTTACATGCTATGTTCCCTACAATTTCGTCAATGTATTCTCCACTAACTATGAGCACTTTATGTGCCGTAATTCTCTCTCGAACAACTACAATAATTTACTAAATATATTCTATCGAACTACGCTAGTTAACTTTATTTAACCGCTCATTATGACCACATCAAGACTTTGTTATTTCTAAACCTACCTTTAAACCCATTGTATTAATTTCTCACATACGTTAGGAGTGACGTTGTTCAACAATTACCTAAATATGTATTCTTTCTCAAGCAACACATAATAAATATGCATAGTCAATCGATGGTCATTCAGTCAACAACAATAAATAGTTGAACAAGTAGAGAAATTCAACAGCTTAATTATATAAAAACATAACAAGAATTTATCCTGCAAAAGGTTCCATCAAAATTCTATATAACAAATTAGCTATTCATAATAGTATGTAAAAATATAATACTAAAAGTCATAACCAATAATGAAAAAATAGGAAAAGGAAGGAAAAACTCGTAGAAGAATTTCTCGCCTTGCTCCTATTGTGTCTCCGCCTCCTTAGGTCAAATTTGTGTCAAATATTGGTCCTCTCCTCTGAAAATAACTTTTTTTTCATGTATATATACCAAGTAGGGTCGAGCCCAAATAATTATACACTCTCCTACGCGAAAAAGGACAATTTTTCAGGTTTGGACGATGCGATCGCGGTCCGGGCGCGATATTTACGTAGTATACTGCCTCACAGTCCGCCCAGGTCCGTGATCGCGATTTTGACTGTATTTTTCACCTTGTTCCGTTTAGAATTTGGAAAAATGTAAACACGGGAGTTGTATTGGTTTGAGTTAGCTTTCCAACCATATATTGTGAAACACAAATGGAGTTCTGAGCAAAAAGCTGTATGTATTTTACTAGACATTGTGCAATATGCCTACTCAATTTTTTGTTTTGTTGCTCTATCATCCGTTGATCTCCGAATACGTTTGCGGCTTAATTCCTTGGGCATTTACTCAGACTTCAAAGCTATAAATCATTTTAATTCATTCCATAACATCTATATAGCTCGAAATCACTCTTACAAGGTATAAAACATACAATTAATACAAAATACTAACAATTAAAATGCAAACTCAACTAAAGTGCAGTAAATTTGAGTGTAATAAGCGATAAAAATACGTAATTATAGCCTATCATAAATACCCCACACTTAAACCATTGATCTTTCTCGTGCAATCAAACTACACTTTATATAGACACGATCTTTTTAAAAAATTCTCTTAACTCATCACACCAAGAATATTTAAAATAGACTAAGCACAAAAGCGTAACATCTTCACCTCAAGATTGACTCATAAGTACCACACATTATTCACAACTCACTTTCTTACTCTAACATAGAGGTCACTTACATTACCTTTCCCTCATGAATCAAGTGCCCTCACACAACAAATGAGAGTAGTTCCACACAATTAAATTTAAGAACACTTACGAACTCAAGATAGAAAAAATTCACTCACTCTAAAAAATAACATTCATATACCATAAAAGATACACCATAAGCTTGCCTGTAGCGTACTACTCTACTAATCGAGCTCATTAAATCTAGGATCAATTAGGACTTTATTTGGTTGTAATGTCGGCTACGTGAATGGTATGATACATTTAGATATAAGAGTGACTATACCTCACTAAGCACTTTAATACATATACTTTAAAATTCAAACCACATACTTATGTCAAACCAAACTCCACCTTCACATTAATGTATATTACCCATTCTTCTTTAAGCACACTTACATCAAAAGCTACCACTTATCAAGGAATATTTTTTTTATAACAATCGAACAATTTTTTTTTCTTCTAATTCACGCGGCTCTTACTTTTTTCAAAATAGTGCACCTTTCTCCTTATTTTATTAGTTCTATTCAAAAGCCATACCAACTACCCCACACTTTAACTTTTACATAATTTATAATAATTATAGTGCTCATGAGAGGCTAAGAGGTTCAAATAGATTATTATTTCAAACAAATGGGTAAGGCTTGTAATGTGGTTGCCAAAGAAACAAGATTACAGACTCAAAGGGTTTATCTACGATATATAACAATTAGGTGGGTAAAATATACATATCTAGCTCAATAAAGAAATGCTTATATCACTTCCAAGACTGAACAAAACTACTATTTTGCTTTGCAAACACATAGGAGAAGTTCTAGGCATCAAATACAATGCACAAAATATAACAAATTCTTACACACACATGGTACATGACACTCTAGTCAAAGCACTTAAACAAATTTAAGATAATAAAATTTAAGGTACTTATACAAGAGTCAAAAGTTGAGCCTAAGCGTCACAACCAAAGTACTCAATATTCTCAAGGCATAACAAAGTAAAGAGACATTGCTTCAATTCAAAATACAACACAATGGATCGTACTCCTTAAAAAAAACTAACTACACCCGGTTCAAACAAAATCCTTGTAAAAGAACCGCGACACAAAGAAAAACCAAGAAAAAATTATTACACTATCTACAAAGAAAATCTTCTCTTTTTAGACTTAAATCCCTCAAGAAAATTGTCTAATAGATCCATCGACGGTAAAAGTCCAATCTTTTCTATTTAACTAAAAAGTCCAATTAAACTAACACAACTGAAATAGCATAGAAAGTCACACAGACAATCTCCTCGCCCCACACTTAAAATTGTGCATTGTCCCAATGCACACCATAACTAATAAAAGGGTAAAAGAGACTCCCTAGTATGCCGAAAGCCGAAGCACTAATAGCTCACGGGGTACTCAGACTTCTCCCAAGCTTGGTCCTTTGTGTGGGTACCTCATACTTAGTTCAAACCATTTGGTTTGTTGTTGCATCCTTCCAATACCTTTGCTTTTCATACTCCTAGAAAATAAAAAATTGATACTACAAAAATAATATAACAAAAAAAAATAAAAAAATAAAAGAAAGCAATAAGGTTGGGTTGCCTCCCAACAAGCGCTTGATTTAACGTCGAGTTACGATGCGAATCACTTTTTGCCTCCTCCTCGAGCTTATGAATTGAACCCCCAATTTGGCATCAAGTTTTCAGCTATGCTCCAGGGGTGGAGGAACAAATCTAATTGGCCCAAGCAACTATTGTACTATTCTACACTTATTGGCTTTTAGATGAGGTATGTACTCACGCCTTTCTGGCAAGAAATATTCCATAATGTAGGCACCTTGTTCCTCATTCCTTGACTTCTCAATCGGCTTGGATGACTCTATTTTCATATCGTCATCCGAGCACAATGTAGAAAACTATTTGGAGTGTGGACCAATGCGCTCACACACATGAACTTCAGGACTTTCAGCATCCTCAACATCAATGATACTAGAGTTAACAATATTTGTATCCTCAATGTCCTTGGCTAACTCTAGTCTCACTTATTTAACATTAACATCCTCAAATTGCAGTTGGCTAGGTTATTGGTGTTCTACTCGCTCTCGAAAATATTTTGCTAATTTTGGTATGAGTTGTTTCCTTCACAATAAGTGTGAGGATCAATAATAGAATTATCTACACCTAAATTACCATAATTCCAAGATGTCATGTTTCTCAAATTAATATTATAAAAAAATACAAATAAAAAAATAAAATAAAATAAAAGTTCAGATTGAACCCTAGCAATATATACAGCTACAACTACACTGTTAGTTCCCCGATAATGGTGCAAAAATTTGATCTCGCCTAATTCTAGCCCTAAAGGATAAGCAGTCGCTACAAATATAATCCGGTCTAAAGGATCGGAGTCGAATCCCACAGAGAACTAAGGCTTAGCTATATCTGTTTAATATCACTAAGAAGAAAAGTTTGAATAATTTTCCAAATTATAAAGATGTAGATTTATATTTCTAACTAATTTACTAAAAAATACTACAAAGCGATAAAACTATCAACTAACGAGACAAAGGGTTGGAGACTAAATTAAGGAGGTCTAGATTTATGATTTCCCTAATTGTCGGAATCCTTACAACTCTGTTCCCGACAATTTTGTCGATGTTTTCTCTACTGATCATGAGCACTTTAGGTGCCTTAATTCTCTCTCGAGAAACTACAATAATTTACTAGTTATATTCTCTCGAATTACGCTAGTTGGCTTTGTCTAACCGCTCATTATGACCACGTCAAGGCCTTATTATTCCTAAACCTGCCTTTAAACCCGTTGTATTGATTTTTCACATACATTAGAGTGACATTGTTCAATAATTACCTAAGTATGAATCCTTTCTTAAGAAACACATAATAAATAGGCACAGTCAATCGATGTCCATTCAATCAACAAAAATAAATAGGTAGTTGAACAAGTAGAGAAATCTAATGGCTCAATTATATACAAACATAACAAGAATTTATCCTACAAAAGGTTCCATCAAAACCCTAGATAATAAATTAGCTATTCATAATAGTATGTAAAACTAGAATACTAAAATTCATAACTAACAATGAAAAAAAGAGGAAGGAAAAACTCGTAGAAGAATTTCTCACTTTGCTCCTACTGTGTCTCTGCCTCCTTAGGTTGAATCTGTGTCAAAAAATAATTTTCTCTTCTCAAAATACCATTTTTTCATGTATATATACCAAGTAGGGTCGGACCCAAATAATTATACATTCTCCTACACAAAAAAGGACAATTTTTAGGTCTGGACACCGTGGTTACAGTCCAGGCACGGTATTTACCCAGTGTATTGCCTCAGTCCGCGTCCAGGTTTCGGCCATGTTTTGACCCTGTTACGTTTAGACTTTAGAAATATGTAAAACATGAAAATCGTAGCCTTTGAGTTAGATTTCCAACCATATATTGTGGAGCAAAAATGGAGTTCTGAGCGAAGTATTATGTGTATTTTACTAGACAGTGCACAATATGCCTACTTGATTCTTTGTTTTGTTGATCTATCATCTGTTGATCCCCGAATATGATCCCAACTTAATTATTTGGTCTTTTACTTAGACTTCAAAGCTCTAAATTAGTTGAATTCATTCCATTATCATATAGCTCGAAATCACTCATGCAAGGCATAAAATACATAATTAGTGCAAAACACTAACGATTAAAATGCAAACTCAACTAAAGTGCAGTAAATTTAATTGTAATAAGCGACTAAAATACATAATTATAGAATACCATCAAATGGCATTATATGATTTATTATGACTTGTGTAAATCATCGATTTTGATTTTTAAGTGATCCACAATTGATTTGGAAGAATAATTCAAATCTAGAAAGATTTAAGTTGGAAAAGTTGACCAAGTTGGACTTTTATGTATTTGATATCAGATCATAGTTTTGATGGTTCCGTTAGGTCTGGATGGTGCTTTTTGCCTTGGGCGTATGGTCGGATATGTATTTGGATGTTTCTTGAAGGTTCTACCGTTAATATGCGAAAGTTCGGACTTGGGAGTTTTGAAATGTTCAAGTTTGACCAGAAGTTGACTTTGGTGATATCAGGTTCAGATTTTAGTTCCGAGAGTTAGAATAGCTTCATTATATTATTTGAAACTTGTGTGCAAATTTGAGGTCATTTTGAGTTATTTGATATGGTTCGGCACAAGTTTTGGAAGTTGAAAGTTCAATAGTGTTGATTTGAGGTGCAATTAGTGGTATTTATGTTGTTTTATGTGATTTGAAGCCTCAAATAAGTTTTATCATATTTTAGGACTTAATAGTATGATTAAAGGGGGGTCCCGAGGGGCTCAGGTATATTTTGGATTATTGGTTGAGAAATTAGTTACGTCAAGGATTTGGAGTTTGACCATGATCAATATCGGATAAAGATGATCTCTTTTCGGTGTTTTTAGTGCGAGCAGGTTCATAGATTATTTTATGATTGAAATACATATATGATTTGTGTACGGGAGGTTCTGAATGAGTTTTGGGGTGCTAAATCGAAAACTCTTTTGTTGCTGATTTTCTGGTGTAAAATAATTACAAAAATATCATTTTTGTCTCTTAAATTTCCAGAGTTCCTTTAAAACTTCAAAATATCATATCCTCATTTTAAGGCCAATTTGGGTGATTCAAAAGGATATCTTGGGTGTAATCTCACAATGATTATGTTGGACTTATCAAATGTGAGTTTTGGGATCATCTTGGATCTGATTTGAGCTACAATTACTGCTGAATTTTTTTACTTATTTAGGAATCTAGTCACTTTTTCTCGCATGATTTTAGAGCTGAGATTTGGGCGATTATTGAGAGGATTTTTACCACATGGGTTGGGTAAGTCTTTACTACTCAATTTTAATTATATTATGTGATTTCATCTTCGTTTTGTCATTTGATTGATAATTTCAAAAGAGATTTTGGGAGTGTTTGTCTAAACTTTCCTAAAGAGAAGTTTTGAGTTTTAAGCATAGATTCAGAGTAGGAAGTGAGTGAATAGTATGATTGGCCTCGTAATTGAATGAATTTTTGTATTTTGTGAGTTTTGTCAGGTTTCGAGGTGCGAGGTCACATTTGACTCTTTGGTTGACTTTGAGTAAATGTCATAACATTTGACCTTTACCGATTGGGTTTGCTTCCTATGACATTATTTGATGATTTTAAGTTGATTTTGGCTATTTTTGAGCTGTTCGGAGGATGATTTGAGCATGATTGGGCTTCTAGTGTATCGATTGGGCTTGTTTGAGGTAAGTGTCTTGCCTAACTTTGTTGGAATTTTTTTCTTCTAATTGCAATAGTTTGCTACATGCGAAGGTGATGCATATATGAGGTGACGAGCGTATTTGCATGCGCCAGAGTTAATCATGCTCGAGATAAATTATATAATTAATTGTGCCTTGTAGAATTACGCGCCTTCTTGTTTCATGTCTTACTTGATATCTAGGCTACTAAGAACGTAAAATTAATTGCTAGAAACCAAGATTTTGTTTATTATTACATGATTAATATTTGACAATTTTTGTGAAACTATTGATGTGTTAAATTCAGTCATCACTATGCTTAATCGCTAATACATCTCTACGACCGTTATTCTTGAGATATTAGATTTTATACTTGAATTGAAGATAATTTGTGAGAATTGTTGAAATACTTGCACAATAAGATTCTTGAGGTTTATTAAATTTTTAGGAGTGAAAGCTGTGATTGATGTTCATTTGGAAAATCAGCTTAAACACTCACCATGATGTAATTCATATTTCCTACCTTGCTTGTCATTAATATACATGTGCTAGGAAGAGTGTTTCCATTGCATATACTTCCGCACTCTCTCTACTACATCCCACTCTCCTCCAATCAGCCGCGACTTTCACACCACCATTTTTCCTCCATCTCTCTAACCAGCAGCCGCAAAATAGCTTTCCTTTCACCCTCAAAATCCATCCCAAAAAATAGCCCCAAATCCTTTCGAAAATCAGCTTAAATCAGCTGTAAAACTAACTGAATGGCTAAAAATCTGTCTCAAAACCCGATCAAATACAGCAAAAAGCCATCTCAAAATGGCCCTGAAGTATCACCCCCTAAAACTCCATTGAAACTAGCCAAGAATAAGCGCTAAAACCCAGCAAAAATAGCTCTGTTTTCCAGTGAAAATCAGCTATAAAATTGTCCTAAAAATCAGCCTTCCACCTCCAAACACCACCACTAAAGTTGCTGGATCGGGTCGAGGTTATTTGGGTTAAGTTGATGTCCATGTCGTGGCTCTCAGGTCGAGGTTTTGTTCGCAATTCTGGTGTCGTCGCTGAATTCCATTTCTACTAGCTAAACAACTATTTTTGTTGAATAAGATCTTGCTCAAATAAAGGTCCATTCTCCACTCTACTTTTTTAATAAGGCCACGAACTTGCTCTTATTTATTGTATACTATTTGAGATGTCTTTGGTAGAAGTTAGTATTTTATCATCATGCGATTGTTCGGTGATTCGCTTACGTTGCTTGAATTTGTGAGATCTCCGTTCATTATTATTCTTTTAACTTAATGCGACTATGTATTGTTAATATTTTAGTTGTTATAGTAAGTTATTCTCATGTTAAAAGGTTTCATTATAGGTGTTTGAATTTTAACAGTGATATTCTAATGTTAAGGGATTTGTGGCTAGATGGGATTCTGGCCAGTTCATTTCATTATAGGTTTCATTATCGTTACTGGTTGGATTCTAGAGATTTTGAGTTAAAAATATTTTCCATTCTTGGTTTTTCTACATAGTCGTTTTAGTAAACATTAGGAATAGAATTATGGGTTGTAAAGTTAACTCTAATTTTTAGCATTTTTTTTAAAAATAAATTCTTGTCTTGTCACGACCACAATCCCGATCGTGATGGCACCGAACACACCTGCTACACAAGCCTGACCATTTACACCCTCATCCCGAGCATGAAGCTCAAATCAATTACCTGAATATTATTTTCAACAATAAAGCTAAACTGAATAGTCACCCCAAAGATCTAGGGTCACGAGTCTAGTGCCTCTAAAATGATCGGATACAATATCTAAACCAAATACTCAAGTATGAATAATGTATATACAAAGGAAAACTGGAATAAGAAGAGATGCCAGGTCCTGCGAACGCCAGCAGCTACCTCAGCAACTCGGATAAATACTGATAAAAGTCGGAGTGCTCATATATCCCTCCTGTGTACCTGAATCTGCACACAAAGGTGCAGGGAGTAGGGGTGAGTACTAAGTACCAAGTGAGTAATAAATATATACAAGTAGCTGAAAGTAAGAAATCCACAGAATACCACATAATGAAGCTAAACTACAGTCCGATTCCTCCTACGAACTAGCAACAACAACAGTACATTACCACTATCACAGATAATTCACAAACAAAGATGCAATGCAAAGCACATAACCGCTACGGCGTGTAGCCCGATCCATTTAACGTCGACGGCGGTCACTGGGGTGTGTACAGACTCCGAAGGGGCTCCTACAGCCCAAGCGCAAATACCGTTGCGGCGTGCAGCCCGATCCTCATATCATAATAACCTTTGCGGCGTGCAGCACGATCCATCCTCAGTCCACAATAATCAGATAAGTCACAAAACAGCTCAATTTACTTATTTCAGGTTTCCATTTCATAATTTATGAAAAATACTTCAACTTTTATTTAATTTTTGCAAAAATCGGTGACTTAGCATTTCAATACTGTGATTTCAAATTCCGGGACTGAGATCGGTGATTAAAGTATAGCTATCACATATAAATACTATCCCCTAGGGATACTACAGGTCGGCACAAGGCCCCAAACAAGGCTTACAACCCACAAATATGTCAAACACAGTGTATTTCCATCACTAATAGCATATTATCCCTATCCGGGATGGACCAAGTCTAAATTCCCAGTCACAATCAATCCCGCACCTGCCATGAGGTGCGAGCCACGCCCTACTAGCGTCACAATGTGCTAAGCCGGGGTTTCGAACCCTCAGGCTACCACATACACAAACTACTCACCTACAGCCAGTTGTAGACTCGTCCGCAATGCCTTTTCCTTAAGAATTCGCTGCCTCGCGTGTAGAATCTATTCAAACCACGGTCAAAGAAACATAACCCATTTCAATTTACATGAAAAACGCATAAATACGCTAAGTTGGTAAAAACTCAACCCCGGGCCCGCTGTCCGAAAAATTCAGAAAATTATACCAATGTGATCCTCATCTCGCCACGAGTCAGTGCATACAAAATTTATCGAAATCAGAGCTCGAATGGCCTTTCAAAACTCAAAATCTCATTTTCAATACCTAAGCCACAATTCTTCACAATTTCTACCCAAATTCATGAATATTGATGTTAATTCTACCATATAATTATGTTTTTGAGTCAAGAATCTTACCTCCGATGATTACCCGTTGAAATCCCAGTGTTTTCCCGTGAGTTCTTCTCTCTAGGGCTCAAAATTTATGTTTTGGATGTGAAACCAGCGAGTACACCGGTTCTGCAATTTAATTTCACTGCCAGGCATTTTTGTTCTACGCGTTCGCGATGCTCCTCACGCGAACGCGATGCCTTGTTCCGTTCATACATCGCGAACGCGACGTGTAGTCACGCGTCCGCGAAGATCATTTTCCCCAGCCGTCGGATTTCCTCTACGCGAACGCGTAGGGCCTCACGCGAACGCGAAGCTTTGTCCCCCTTGCCTACGCGAACGCGATGCCCAGTCACGCGAACGCGGAGCTTTGACCCGCCTGGCCTTCGCGAACGCGACTGCCTTCACGCGAACGCGAAGGCTTATTTCTTGCTGTACAGACCTGCAATTTTCTGCAGGTTTTTCCAAGTTTAAAAATGCCCGGATGATGGTCCGAATTCATCTCGAGGCCCCCGGGACCTCACCGAAAACCACCAACATACTCCAAAACATGATACGGACTTGTTCCAATCATAAAAACTCCATCCTAAACATCAAAATCACCATTTTCACACGGATTCAAGCCTAAGTTTCTTCAAAACTTCCAAAACTAACATTCAATCCAAAATCCGGTCAAACGACGTCCGAATGACCTGAAATTTTGCACGTATATCCAAAATCACATGACGAAGCTACAGAAATTGTCGGAATTCCATTCCGGCCCCCGGATCAAAATCTCACATACCGTTCGGATTTCATTAAAATTCAATCTTAGCCAATTCAAGCCTAAAACTACACCGGACCTCCGAATTTGATTCCGATTGCACTCCTAAGTCATAAATGATCCCCTGAAACTAGCCGAGTCATCAAAATTCAATTCCGATCTATCTAACTCACCGGTCAGCATTCGATTGACTTTTCCAACCTATTCTTCTCATAAATGAATTTATGGCCTCATTTCTATTCAAATTTTCTCCGATTTGCTTCTAACTCTCCAAACACATTTAAATTAGCATATTGAGGTATTAAATGAAGAAAACGGGACGATAACTCCCGTAACGACAAGTCGGGTCGTTACATTCTCCCTAACTTAAACAAACGCTCATCCTCGAGCGTACCCAAAGTTGTACTAGAAGCAACCCAATAGCTGAATGACCTTGCCAAACATATATTCGGGGTGGTACCACGTCACCCTATCTATCATAACTCCGATAACATAATATAGCTGAACTTCCGCAGTCCATCTGAACCATAGACCACATTGCACTTTCTGAAATCATATACCAAATTTGACTCCCACGTCTATACTCAGAATACACCCGTAATAGCCCATTCTCGCCACTCCGGTGAGATCTTATGGTGTACCAAACAACCCAATCACTTGAGACGATGGCCTCTAATCGCAACAATTTCCCACGATAACAAAATATTACTGAAAAACCCTTTTTCCATTAGCTAAAGTCTTATTCCAACACCTTCATATTGCCCACGTCTACCGAACATGCGATATATCGAATCCATCTCTCAGGTCATACATTCGCGAATCCATTTCCCTTTTAACTGATACCACAATAGATTTCGGAGCCAAACCTCGATGTTACATTTCTAATCAGCTTAAACCACATATGCCCGCACTCATTAATGGATCCAACGATCATTTCAATTATAACACACCGCACTGGTGATATGACACCTCCACACCGGCCTGGGCCACGACGAGCACAACACAGGCTCCAATAAGAAATACTTGAACATACTCAAATCATGATAACTACCTCAACCAAAGAGCTGTAATTCAAATTCCTCAATACCATCACAACACAGGACTGGGATCCCGTCTCACATTACAAAAATAGTGTACCTGAACTCTCCTCGAAAGGTCATAACATCATATGGCTTTGCCACAACTTATGATTCCATCCAAACACTATTACCCATGAAGCACCTCAAGTCATCTCATCATGCTCAAAACAGTCAGCCACGCACAGATTTAGGTCTGAACTCAAGCAAACAATCTCACCCACGGTGAAACAATTAATATACGCCATCAAATCTTGTAAGGACATAACCGATGCGCCAATCGCCGAGCGACACCCAACACTGACTTTCCTCAGACTAGGAAGTGTAGTACACAAGGTAACCTATAGAAAAGCTATGCTCCATATTACACGGTTGCAGCGTGCAACCTGCTCAAACTATCATACTCGTGGCGGCATGCCACCCGATCTAGATACCATACATGTGGCGGCGTGCCACCCAATCCAATTAACCTGTGGCGGCGTGCCACCTGATCCACGTAAAACTCTCACACAAAGAAATGCACCGAGTCAAATTGCTCATTACAATAGACATATATATATATATATAGCCTCAAGCTCGGCCCCGAGAAACGCATCCTACAAAGTTCCCCAATACCGGAACTGAATCAATAGCAGAAACCTCTGCACTGATATCCGCCATGAAGGCCCAATTGACAAAGCAATACCTACCAGCCGTTCGCTGGTCCTGGGTACAACTACCCTGCTGGAGCATACTCCGATGCACTCTGCTACGCAATTTGTGCCATTCCCGGCATAGTCCATATCACATTAGTCTAGATGACCTGACTTATGACAACCAGTCTGCAATCAAGTATCATAACCCATATTCATCATATCAAGTTAAGAGGTAGCCACTAGGGCTTCCCATTTCCAATGATCGCTAAACGGTGCCGATACACACGGTATACAACCACTGCATAGGCGGACTACGAGGACTTCTAGTCTCCATCACCTATATAACACACGATTCACTGTGCCTGATTCCACACTCCACTGTGCGAATATATAACGTACATCAAGCATCCATTCATACCACGAAAGTCATTCCAGTCGATCCAACAAGTGAATACCACCATACCACTAAGTATTATTAGTTTACAGTACCTTGTCCCTTTTTGACCATATACCTTGCCAAATCACTAGAGTAGCAGTATCATTTCATTTTAATCACTAGAAAGATCGATTCTTAAATCACTTGCAGCTGTCCGCGCTACTCAATAATCTTTAATGACTTCCCATATATTATGAACTGATCCCAAAACCTTGAACATGCCATTATGAGCTTCCCATAACACATCGCATATACCATACCACACTAAGATAACATGGGAACTTCCACCCCTTTCCTACGCCGCAAACATCGACGCACTCTACCAGTCAAGGACTTTCGTGATTCCATACAGAGGAAAGCTTATTACACATTCCCAGCTTCGCATACCAACAAGAATATACTCACTTTCAAACCACGGTAGAACATATCACAAACTCTTTCTCCCAATCCATTGCATAAGTTAACTGTCAGGACTAAGTCTTTTTTCCCACATCGAGCTATGCAACTGCTAGAACTCAAGAGCTTTGTTGCATAATATCTGCGAGTCTCATTACTTCGAACACATACCGGGAATTAATCGTACCCTTATCATACCGTTTCAGTTTATTAACAAGTTGCTCCATTTACTCAATTTCCTTTCTGATTCATCTTAAATTTAATATTCTCTTTACTGTAGCACTACAATATCTCAACTCATGTTACCACACGAGACTCATACACAAGACTACACGGTCTAAGGCTCACATGCCGCTGAATACTCTCTCAATGTTTCCCAGAAGTACCACATTTTACAATACTTTATTTTGAAGAACTTCCTGCGATTTTGAATTCGTTATCATTACTCCCCAACACAGATACATAGAATACCCTCATTCACATAGCATACACAAGTCTTGATTCCTTCTAATGAAACCACCGTCTTTAGCCATATACACAATCTTAAGACACCTTACCGTTACAAGTAAAATCTTGAACGCCGCAACATCATTCTCGGCGTTATTCACCCTTATTCAATTATAATTCAGCTGTCTTATTGAACAGAACCACTCGTGCCTTGTTAGAACTCTGACACTGCAGAACATGATTACACACAGATGCACGTAGCTATCATCCATTTCTATATATCGAACATTCTTTACCAACAACAGTTCAAATCATCCTAGGATCTCTTCACATCTACGAAGCACCATAACCTTTATCAGAATTTTCCCAACATACTTAGAGACAGAACCAACATAGCACACCACAGTGACGTCAGTTAATCAATAACAAACTCCCCAACTTGGCTTGGAGCCATACATCAAAGCACTTTTAGCCACTCATAGCATTATTACTCAATTGATGCCACAATGTTATAGTGAGATTAAGCTCAAGTCATTTACAAGCCTTGACAGAGACTCGAATCGTTAGAGACCTTAACTCTTCTGCAATTCTTGCGTTTATACACACACTACAATTAAGCCTACTCTCTTTAGGTGACAGAAATCTTTTCTAAGTCCCAAATTTTTCAAAATTTTCCACAGAGTTTCCTTTGTAATTTGGCCTATCCACCTGCCAGAGAATCACTAAACCATTCTAACAATACATCCACAACTCAACAAGACATCACAATGTATTTCAACAACATTAAATCTCAATACTATACGAATCATATTATCACAATTTATACATGAACCTGCGCTACACCTGCTCGCATCATAACACATATCAAATACCCTTCAATTACACATCATAATCAACCCACCTACTTTGCATCAATCTAGTATTTCAGTACAACACCTTCCGCCAGGATTTACATAGCATAATCACTTTAGTCTTCCTGAGTCTAAACTTGGTTTACTACACGTAAGGCACTTTACCTTCCAACTAAGAGATAAGATAAATATTCACCACGCACATAGTTAGGGCTACATAACAGATCACAATAAGAATCGAATACCTTACAGCTCACCCATTATCGAACCGCCATTTCCACAATTAGGGACAATACTGATCA
>JASVEL010000081.1:0-63634 GCA_032618575.1 Nicotiana noctiflora
GCTGGTAATGGAAGCTAACGGCCTAGAACCTCTTCTCTCATATTTCACCTCAGATCCTGATGTTACTGCGCGCACTAAAGCTCTTGGTGCAATCTCATGTGGGTATTTTTCCTGTTGATGAATGATTCATTAGTAAATTAAGTCCTTTAATTTCAGTTGACATGTCATCCGTGTTGCAATAACACTGATCAATTATTCTTTTCCCTTTATTCCAGCTTTAATCAGGCACAACAAGCCTGGCATTGCTGCATTTCGTCTTGCAAATGGTTATGCAGCTCTAAGAGATGCTTTGAGTTCCGAGAGTGTGAGATTTCAAAGGTATGATTTTGCAATTTCATGTTCCAGATATTTTGAGAATCAAAAGAATCGGATAAAGTTACTGCTTACTTTCTGTAAAAGCTTCCTATGTTGTATTCGTTCTAATAGGTATTGTTTTTTCCCCAGGAAAGCCCTTAACTTGATCCATTATTTACTACATGAAAATTGTTCAGACTGTGCTGTAGTAACCGAGTTAGGATTTCCTCGAATTTTTATGCATCTAGCCTCCAGTGAGGATGGAGAGGTGCGAGAGGCTGCCCTACGAGGCCTTCTTGATCTTGGCCAAGACAGGACAGCACAGGCGGCAGATGGCTCGTCAAGTGAAGATGATGAAAAAATCAAGCAAATACACCAGGAGCGAATTAAGGGGATTTTTGTCACCTGAAGATCTTGGTGCTGCTAAAGAAGAGCGGCAGCTCGTGGATTCCCTCTGGAATACCTGCTACAATGAGCCTTCTTCTCTTAGAGAACAAGGCCTAGTTGTTCTCCCCGGAGAGGATGATGCATTACCACCTGATGTGGCTAGTAAGCATTTTGAACCACCTCTGAGAGCCTGGGCTGCAAATAGAAATGAGGATACAAAGCCGAGTAGTGAATAGAAACAGGCCCCATTATTGCTGGGCCTAGGTCCACCTTCTGCACAGGATCCTCCTGCCTAAAATAGCTGCAGTGGAGCCGTGGCTGGGGAAGAAAATAGAAACGCTTCTCTGCATAATATACGTTGTTTAGGCAATACCAGTTCTTTGTCTGAACATATCTTGTGACCACAAATAACTTTGTATGATAGATGCCGAGTGTTTTCTGGATAATTTATAGTCCTTTCTTCTCCTCTGTGTCATCTGTCCAATTTTTCTTCTTTTCATTTGTTGTTTAACTGAAATTTTCAGCGTGTAATGCTGTATTTTTTGGTGGCAGTATATTTAAAACATCAACTGTTGGATTTGGTTCTTTTCTCTGTGGGGGGGGGGGGGGTTCAATTTATCACCATGTGGGAATTTCAACTAGTACTAATATTGCTGTTTATTGGCTTTCAACTAATTTCTCATTAAGACTGAATTACATAAGTTGAACGCATAGTGCCTATGCTAAGGTACAAAAACTTGTATATGGATTTTCAAGTTCCTCATTTGGGAGGGCAAAAAATAATGACATACCTTGAAGCTCTACATTTGTATAGGCTAGAAGACTCATCAAATGCATAACTATAAGCCTTAGGGCAGATGGCCTTAAAAAGATGAGCAAATATAGTTGGTTTGCAAGTTTTGGGATTTGCAAACTGTCCTGTGCAACAGTACTTGGCTGATTGTGTAGCCAAGCAAGCACTCTTGCACCCTACCACTTTTCCACCAACTTTCACTTCCAGTGCTGATGGACAACATATATTCAGATCAACGTCACACTCCGCCACGCCACAACCTATTCCTCCACCCACAGGTCTCATTGAAACTGGCACGTTGAAGCCATCGACTAAGCTCACATCGTAGAAATGTAAGGGTGAAGTCGATGAGCCTAGTGTCATTTCCACAACTGTAGCCGGGGGCTTACCTCCTAGCCCCCGGCATTTTAGCTGGCCATCACAATCGCCAGTGTCACACGAGCCTGTGCCATTTCTATCGAAGTGGCAGTTCTGTCTGGCCCATATCCTACCCGACCACTTGTTAGGCACATCGAACACTACTTCTTCACCACTTCTCATATGAAAGCCGCCATCTTTAGGAGTCATCTTCCCTGTATTGCCAAGAATTCCAGGCCATATGCTTCTTCTGCAGTTGTTAACTAGAATAAGTTGTGTTCCATCTGCAGTCACATGACAAAAAGTAATATAAGTCTGAGAAAATATCATGCATGCAGACTTGAAACAAAGTAAAGGATTAAGAGCTAAGAATTACTTGTGCTGACAAGAAAGAGGAATACACAGAATGAAATACTGACTAGATGAGATAAAACCAGCATTTTGACACTTTGAGAGTGTGTACTGAGTTTATGGGGAGTGGCTGCTTAACTCTGAGAACTAAGGATTTTAAACTGCAGACTGAACATCCTGTTTTAAGAGTGCTTTTAGTTTTTTTTTAATTGTCATAAGTATTCTTTTACCTTTTTAAAGAGCAAAGGCATATATGCATTACTTCAAGGTGAGGACTTGTACCCCTAGAGCTTAATGAGATTTGGAGATAAATACTTCACATGGTTAGATGTAATGGAGCATGCTTAAGTGCCTTGTGTACAATTTTCAACTTGACTCACTCATTAGACGCTTAAATCATCTCGATTAACTTGTTGAACAATATTAAGGACAAGTTGTGTACAGAGTTACAATAAAGATTAATCATTATTCTTTGTTAGGGGGAATTTTAGCTGCATTAAGTGTTAAGCCATCGCTTAACTTCACATTAAAGATTAGAATGGTTCCCTCAATTCTAACTCAACAGACTTAATAGTGAATAACAAGTCTAGTGTAATTTCACAAGTGAGATCTGAGGAGTATAGTGTATTATACATTTTGTATATGCAAATCTTATCCCTACCTAAAAAGGTAGATGGACTATTTCCGGCATACATTCGGCTCAAGATAAGATGAAAAAAAAAATAATAATAGCAACAAGTAATAACAACAAAAAGATAGTAAAAAACCAAAACGACAGAAACAACAAGTAATAATAGAAATCTACAAATAAGAAAATAATAAAAGACTACATCAATATTATTGGTATTAAAAAGAAAAGCACTCAATTATCTATTAACCTTCAACCCAAATTCTCGACCTCGGCACCATTTACTTAATTGTAAACATATTAGCAAAAGAGCATTTGAGAAAAGATCCTTCCACCTAAGTATATTATTAGCGGATTCAGGATTAAGGGCATGGATGTTTTAAACCATTTGTGTTATTCCTTCATGACAATTGACAATGAATGCGAATATTCTTCAAGAACTTTTCAACTATGCATACGTATATAATTTTCGAGCCAAGGATAATAGGCGCAAGCACATTCCAATACTTTAACGATTAAACTAGAAATGCTTTATTTAGTCAATTTTATCCTCCATTATTCAATCGATAGAATAATAAGTTATAAATCTTTTATTTGCAAACCAATGTATATATTTATGTCATGACGAGAAAGGATAGGAAACAAATTAATAAACGACAACAGGTAGTAAAATTCAAAACATGATATTTACTATTTTTAAGTGTATTTTTCTCAAAAATACTTTTTACAAAAATATATTTAGCAAGAAATTTTTCTTTTCTGTTTATAAAAAATAACTACTGCTTCTACTCAAAAGTATTTTTCTTTTACTTCTAAAAGGTTCGCCAAACACATAGAACTTTTTGGCCGAAAGAAGCTTAGTTAAATAGGCTATAAATTGGCATGAAGTTTAGGAAAAAAATAATTATTATTTTAAATATATCCTATATTTGTATGACTCTAAAATTTGAGATAAATTCCTACCAAAAAAAAAAAAATAAAATTTTGAGATAATTATTAGAAACACACATAAAAGTTTATGTTTTAGTCCACGTACTACAATACATTTTTTTCCAAGGGAGAATAATAATACCATGGTTTTTAAAAAATTATATTTTCTTCCAAAATATGTTCCAAAGAATAATTTGGACCGGAAGGGCAAAACCGCCTAAAACGGTCACAACCCCAAATTCAGAAAGAAAGAGCTACTGAAAAATAGTCTCTATCTTCATCTGATAAACCCTTTAAATACCTCTTAGGGTTTTTGGAGAAGCAGCTACTATGCTTAGAATCGGAGCTAAGCTCTGTAGAGCTGCAAGAATTGGTGGCTCTGTTTTCGGGTCACCAAAATCATCACAACTGCTACCCCCAAGATTCTTCTCTGTTAACAACAACAATGTTAACACTAGTAGTTTTAAGACCAACCCAGTTGCTCTTCAGATGATCAATTATGCTCTTTCCCTTGCACGTGCTCAAAAATCAGGTCTTTTTTCACTATACCCATCTCATGAATTTGATTGTTGAGTTTGTTTTGCTGTTGTAAATGTGGATTTTGCTTTGATTTTACATGTGGGTGTTAGTTGCCTGTTTTCGATTCTTGGGTTTGATTCTGTGTTTTTGTAATGTTTGGTGAAAGAAAGTTGACAGAAGCAAATGAAGATTAATGCTAAACGCTCTGTTTAGATTAGTTATTTTCCCCTGCACGAAGTTATTTTATGGAAAGACTCTGCTATGATAAAACCAAGTCTTATGACTTGTATTGTTAGTAATACTGAAGAATTCCTAGCTCTCTCTTTTCTAAGTTTTGGAAATTCACTCTTATCTAACAACTTATTAACACATTTCATGAGTTATTGGTTAGTCTTACTTATTATAGGTATAGACTAATAAAGGCGTCAATTCATTTCTCTCTAATGTAAACAAAAGTCGGGATTTTTCAAGTGATACCCTTTCGTAAATGGATGTGTCTTTTCGAGAAGACGCGATAGTCAATCAGCTAGGACTAAGCGGTTCTAAAATTTGTAACCTACAAAATATGAGACCGAGAAATCCGTCTGCGGTCAAGCCTTACGACCAACCGCAACCTTTGAAACTCGGGGATAATGTGCTCGCTACTCTACCATTCTCCACTTAAATACCAGGCTTAGTTCATATGATGCAGAGCTCAACCTAAGTCACAAATCCTTCAACCTTCGCCACTTGAGCTAAGTTCTGGGTGCGGTCGACTATATGTAATAGTTGTAAATGTGAATTTTGTTTAATTTTCCATTTAGTGGTAGATGTTCATCCCAAAATCAGCTCTTTCACTTTTCCCAAGTCATCAAGTTCATGTCTTGAGTTTGATTCTCCGTTTAAAATAAGAATCTACTTTGATTTCCTGTGTGGGCCACAATTGGCGTTCTATAACATCAGGTGTTTTTACTTTCCAACTCATCAAGTTTGCGTCTTTAGTTTGGTTCTCTGTTGTAATTGTGAGTTTTCTTTAATCTTCGTGCGGGGTTCGTAGATGAATCATATGCTCAAGCTCAATTGGTACTTGAGCAGTGCCACTCAGCTCAGCTGGATGAGAGTGCTAAAGGATTGGTTTTGCTTGCCATGTCAACCTTATTTTCTGAAAGGTTTCAGACTCTTAATTCTAGGGTTATGTGCTTACATTTTTGACTCACTTGTAAGTTGAAGTTAATTATTTTATTCTCCTTTCTGGGTGGAATTTTAGAGGAAATTTCGGTGAAGCCATTGAGAAGCTCCAGAAAATTCAAGATTTAGGCTTGTCATCGTTAGCTGTTAAAGGTGAAAACTTGTGGAAACTTTTGATAGAAATCATATTTTGGAGTTCCCATGGTAACCATTAGGCATATGATTGCAGTTGCCGCCTCTGAAGCACTTGCTGGGCTTTATTTAGAATCGCATCAAGTAAGAACTATTGAACTTCTGATGTCTGTATGAAATGATTTAAGTTTAAAGTTGTATATATTAAGGAAATAAGCAAATTTGTCTCCCATTTTAGGATGATGCTTCATCAGCAACTGCAGATATATGCTTGCAACTGCTGGAAACCATAAGGCTCGAGATTGGTGGTGGCGGATCTGAGTTTTTGGAAGCTCGTGCAAAGGCATTGAAGGGGCTGGTGGAGGTGGTCCGTGGTAAAATTGAATCAGGTGAGACATATATAGTGGTCGAGCTTTTTCCTCTGCTTTCCGTGTTATCCTTTATTTTTAAGGTGTTTAAATTTGAGCCGGTTCATTTCAGCTCAGTCATTCTTTGAAGGAGCTAAGGGTGATAAAGGTTGCTTTGGTAAGGATTTGCCTTGTGAAACATCATGGATGATATAGTTCTACAATGTATTGATATCGTGATGTACAGGCAACGTTGCACTATCTTATGGTGAATTCCTTCATTGTAAGCGGGAATTCCAAATGGCGAGGGAGTTATATCAAAAGGCAATGCAGGATGTATCAGAAAGTAAAGATTTTACCGACTCACAGTCCTTATCAGCTTGTAACATGAATTTGGAGGAGACTTTGTTAGGAGCTACTTGTGCTTTAGGGCAGCTTGAGGCTCATTTGGGGTGAGCTTATCTCTTAATATGTAGCTTTCCCTTGTAAATGCCTATAATTCTGTTATTTTCCCTCATGCACTGACTTTTCTGGTTGTAGGAATTTTGATGATGCTGAGGAAATACTGACTGCAGCACTGAAGAAAGCAGAAGAGTGTTTTGGTTTGATACATCAATTTATCGTTGCATGAGCGACTGTATAATTTGTATGCTTAATGATTTTTTGTTTATTTATGTGATGCAGGTAATTATCATCCAAAGGTAGGTATTATTTTGACCTGCATAGCTCTCATGTATCGGCATAAAGCAGCCATGGAACGGTCAAGCTCTCTTTTGATTCAAGAGGTATGAGTCTATGCTCAAATCCATTAATAATATCCATACACCATGTACCTTTAGTCCTTTATCTCTTTTACCTTTGCAACATCAGGCCATTAACAATTATTTGGCTTGGGTCGAATTCACCTTAACCCTCGGAGAAGATTTTGGGATGCATTTCCAAATTTTTAAGACACATGGTCCAATGGACAGAATTTGGGTCTATTGCCTTGCCTATATGATTAAGGTGGTGTTTGTTTAGGATATTTTTAATGATTTTGAAGAGCTCTTTCAAAAATATATCGCTAACAAACAGTTTACTTCAAGTTACCTGAATCCAAAGATTTAATGAATGATCTAAGTATCAGAATTCTAATAGTTGAATGTGAGAATACTCTCTCAAAAGGTTTCTTTGAATGCAGGGACTCTATAGAAGAGCAATTGAAGTTCTGAAAGCTCCACCCTTAGAAATAGAAGGTATGAGGAATAATGAAAATTTTTCAGGTTTTCATCATGCAGAAGTCAACGAGAGAGAATAATGACCATTTGATCTCCTTTTACAGGTGTTGAAGCAAAACTGTCCAGAAGGGACATACTTGCCCTTGCAAGAGGTATTCATTGCTTCTGAAATAGAATGAATCTTATTTACGTTTTATCTGTTATCTTTTGTGGAGCTGTTTGACCTCTTCCAGAAAGTCTTCTTTTACCCAAATTACAAGACTTTCTTCTGGACCAAAAGTTTATAGTAGTAGCAAAAGATGTGTATTTATCGTTTACGGTAAAGTGTCTCTCTTTCCTCAACCCCTGCTTCCTTCTGGCAGTCTAGTTTCTGAGTCTTCATTGAAAGTGACAAGCTATAGATTATAGGTGTTAGCATGTTCCCAGAACGTTGTGCTTTGAGCGAAGTAACAGATGCCTCCTGATTTTCAGTTCTATCTTTTTCAAGAATGGATGATCTATTTAAGTTGACTCAAAAGATTTTAAAAAAAAAAGACACAGAAAATTCATCAAGAATTCCGCTGCAGCGGTCGGTGGAGTTCTGTTCATACTTGAAGGGTTGATATTAGGCTTAACAGTTTGATTGCCTCTTCTGCAAAAAATGATTCTGTTTAAAGGAGCACATCTGTTGTGTCGACTGTTGATAAGATTGCAAGCTTCCATCTACCCACTCCTTCCGCTTGCTGCTGTTTCTTATATGAGATTGCCACCTACTTTGATAAGTATCATGAAATGACTTCTTGATGTACTCTGGCTATGCACACTAAATTATATGGCAATTCCATGCTAGTGCCTCAATCAAGTTGTTTTGGTTGTTGTGCAGGTGGGTATGCAGAGACGCTTATCGTGCAACAAAATAGAAAAGCAGAAGGCGAAAAACTGAAGCAGTGGGCTGAAAAGGCTTGGACAAATCGCAGATTGTCACTTGCCGAGGCACTCGAGCCATCCGAATCATCAACCGAGGTGGTGGTCATAGATACTCGAATCAGCCGGGTCCTGTAGTTTCCTTTCTTAACATGTTTTCTTTGGAAAGTTGAGATGTATTACGGTCACAACTAACATGTATCTATATTTGTAGATATAACATGCTCTTTATGAGTTGCAGTGTTAAAAATTGAGGATTATGTAAGCTTCTAAGTAGTACACCTTTGAATACGTTCCACCGACCCCGAATCATCTAAATTTTCTAGGCTCAACAATAAAGATCTGAATTTTTTTTGGTGATATGGAATGATTTAATATTCTATAAGGTTGTAGCTGAATTGCTTTTCCACATCAATTTCAGAAGTGGTTTTAAAATGTTTTCTTGAATTATGAATGTATCACTGTTGTACATTACTGAATACATAGTCAACAGAATTGGAGTCTATGCATGAAGAAATTATACATATACAACGATTAGAGTGGAATATCAAGTCCTTTCCCAATATCAATGCCAATCATTTGAAGAATTCCTTTGTTGAAAATCTGAAAACAGGAAAAGGTAAAAAACCAGAAAGATCATAATGCAGTACTTAGTAAAGTAACTAAAATCACATACACTATAAAGATATGTAGTTACCAGTTCCACAATGAATGTTCCAATAAGACCAATCATACAAGCTCTAGAGTTCCATATCTCTGCTGTCCTTGTAAATCCCAGAAATGGTCTGCTCAATTTTGGTACTTCCTTTGGCAACTCCACCTACGCAATATAATGCAAGTTATCATTTTTTTGGAACAGATTAAAAAGATAGTAATAGTAAATAGGGTAACCTGGTGTACAAATTATCTCACATTCACACAGAATCCGGGGGAATGACCGCACCATAAAAGGTGTGTTAGATTAAGAAAATAGTAGTATCATATAAAATGAAACAGAGGAAATATATAGATAGTAAAGAACATACTCCGGCAGGAAGTTTTGCAGCCTGAATCTTGAATGAGGACCTTTTAGTTATGTGATTAAGGGGGAGAAAGAATAGCTGATTCTGAGAATGAGTTGCAGGGATTGCTGTAGAGAGGAAGGAAGATGAGAGTGAAGGTGAAGTAGTAGCAGCCATTGTTGCAGAAAAGTTGCAGCAAATGTACGTACATACTCATTGTGTTCTTGTTTTCTGTTACCTTATCAACAATTTTGTGGTCTCCAAAATTCTGATTAGTGGAATTACTGTTTGGGTCCTACCCCCATGTAGGTGTCTCGCTTGGCACCTCATATTCTTTTCTCAAATATTATTGTATTCCGGAAACAGTCTTTCTTCCCCTCGGGGTAGGGGTAAGCTTTGCGTACATATTATCCTTCCCAGATCTTAATACACTGGGTTGTTGTTATTGTTGTAAACATTATTGGCTCCCTTCTTTTTGTTTTAGAAACACAATAACAACTTGAAAAATAAAAGAAAAAGGTCCAATTTATGCGACTTTTCTAAGTGTATTAGTTTTGAATGAGAAAACATCACATTGTAATTTTGTATTGTGTTTATTACCCTAATGTTATTTTTTTATTATGTAATAGTAGTTATTTAACTTTGTATTCATTATTTTAAAGTCACTTTTTTTTTATTGTTACATAAACTTTATTTTACCATGCTCTAGTTATCGCACTAGTTATTTTGATAAGATTTTATAAAGCTTTCACCTAAAGATTCTATTATGCCTTTGACATTACAAATCCTCCGATTTATATATACATATATATATATATATATATATATATATATATATATATATATATATATATATATATATATATATATATATATATATATATATATAAATAACATATCTATGCACTTGGTCAATCATATTTTTTTAAAAAAACTTATATTATACATTATTTATTATTTTTGTAATATATTCGAACATTTTGATGTTCCTTAATATTAGTTTTTAAGATATATAAGTAGCATTATTAAATTTTTTACTAACATTACTATGAAAAAAATCTCAAATGAACGTTCATAACCATGCCTGATGAAATATTTTTAATAAAAATTATAAAATCAAAGCTCATAGATTTATCAGTGCCAAGCCATATTCGTTAATCTAAATAAACAAAATGCACGCATTTATCACACTGGCACATCAAGTTAATACTTTCAAATAAAGAATATTAAAAGTTAAAGCTTTTAAAACTTAATCTTAAACACAATTATATTTGATTTTTAAAAATGTTTAACTAACTATTAAAAACACAATTGTCAATACATTTTTTTTTATTTCAAAATAGATATTAAAAGATAAATAATTTTGTCATTCTTATATTTTAAAATATGCTCATGTTTGATTATGATTAAACAAATTAAGTACCATCAAAAAATTAAATATAGAGATATATTGTAAATAAAATAAATAAAATAATATAAAGTTATTTAATTACGAATAAATGATATATAATATAGAAGGTATTACAAAAATGAAAAAAATTATAATATCAAGCATGGGCGTATGTATCTAGTGTGATAATAACAGGTTCATTTGAACACATAACTTTTGATGCAGAGTAAAAATTCACTAAAATTATAAAAATATTAGATATGAACCCATAATTTACAAATTATAATGGGTGCAATGCTAAAAAACTTAAAAGTTGAACCCATAGAGTTCAAATTGTGGATACGCTTTTGATATCAAGGACATGATAGACTTTTCAAGTAAAAATATTATAAAAATTTGCCCAAAGTGACTTTTGAGATAACTAGAATAAAATAAATAATTTTTGCGTCACAAAAGAAAGGAAAAGTGATTTTTGGGTGATGAACACAAAGTGAAATGACTTTTTCGTAATAAAAAAAAATAGGAAAAGAGACTTTTGATTACAGGAACAAAGTCGAATGATTTTTACTTAATAAAAAAGAATAGGAAACGAGACTTTGGTTACAATAACAAAGTTGAATGACTTTTACGTAATAGAAAATAATAGGAAAAGAGACTTTTAGTTACAAAAATAAAACTTTTGGTTACAAGAACAAAGTTGAATGATTTTTATGGAACAAATAAATTTAAAATAAATTTTGGGTATTGATCGTTAAATGACCCCTATAAAATAATTTACTCCACTTCATTGGCAAATTAAGAAACAAAAAATAAAGACTAAAATGTTAACGGTTGAATTTAAGAAGACGAGAATGAAACACGTAAACTCGACTCCAGGGGGCCACGTAGCCACTTGGCCCACTTCTACAACTACAATCACTATAAAAGCTCACGTTGCCATTATCCCATGCAACTAATTCTAGCATATCTGTATACTAGTGGGGATAGCCCGGGCAAAGCCCGGGCCCAACATGAACAGATTTTATACTGTTGTAAATAAAAGGTAAAGTCATAATATTTCCAACGCGTAAGCTTTTGTAGAGAAATGGAAGACTGCAGAGCTATTATTGTACAAATTAGAATTACTCACAGAATATAGTAACTATGTTTCAACCGGTCCGAAGGAGTAGCAGAAGAATCAACTCGGATCTTAAATAAGGTATTCGAAAGGAATTCCATTGGATATGTTCTGTCCTTCCATATGTTGAATCCTTCTTGTTTTTTTTTTCGGGAATTGAATAATACTTGCAAAGCATAGCCCCTCCATTTTCACTCGAATGTAGAAAGCATTTCGAATTATGTTGAAATTGTTGTCCTGCCATATCACCAAGGAAAAACAAAACGAACACAAAATTTTCATAAAGATCATTCTTTTAGCTAAAAGACAGCTTATCTTATTAGATCAATCACAGAAATTAAGAAGTGAACCGATTATGCACACACCAAGAAATACAATCCATAAAGATTACCTTTAGTTGAAGATTCGGGGAAATTGGAAGAGATTGAAGGGTTGAAGCTCAAGGCTTAAGAATGCAACGTTGTATGAACGTAAAGCCAAAGGAGCAACAGATTAATTATATGCGTTTGATAATCCATCAGGAAGCTGTAAAATCATGTATATACAAATGATCAATGATAATGAAAGAGCTATGGAACAATCGAAAAAGTGGAAACAATTTGGATATGAAGGGAAAAATTAAACTGAATGACGGCAAACTAAATCACAGAAGAAAGTGAATAAACTAACGAAAGCATATTGAATATTCAAATTATACACTTAAACAACCATATCAACGGAGCATGACTTGGCAAAAGCAGCATCTGTCTCCAAAAAAGATTTACTGATCACTTTCTCAAGTTTCAAAAGAAAATCTGCATCCTCAACAATGATTCTTGGTAAGAAATCCCGAACAAAGAGTGCTGCTCCCTTCCCACCATGGCCATCAAAGACCTGTCACTAAAACCATTTACATCAGTGGTCGCCTGGTCAGAGAACATTAGATGCTAGATGTGGTAAGAATTTATAGTAAACTTGGCTTATTATCTCTTTTCAATTCTACTTCACTCCTCAGTCAGAACTCCTATTTTATATGAACGTGATGTGTGATTCTTAATGAATAAATAGTATAATAATTAGACATTATATTTTGCCCTAAATAGAAAACTAATAAGATAAGCTACTTGTACCCTGCAGGTCCATGTGTGAGTTCCTATGCCACAAGCAAAGATGGTTAGACCTACTGCGCTTCAGCTGTTCAGCATATACATTTTCCAATAGTAACAAGTTCAAACTACAATGTGTCATGGTGTTTTTGATTCGGTGTTTTTAGTTGGACTACATTTCTGATCATTATGCTATCTCATTATTTGAGTAGAGTGGTCTCTTTGTCTCTTTTATGGTGCAGAACAGTGTCATGATCTGATAAGCACGACAGTAGAGCTCTAATTCATCAGTTGTCATTTACGGTTTTATACATTTGTTTGATGTAATTAATAATTAATCCTGTACTTTTAAACTTTTGAAAGAAAATCAACACATTTTAAGCCAAAAACTGAACCTTCGGTCTGAACGATTGTTGATTTATTATTTCTATGTATAGAGAAATGTTAATTTGTCATTATTAAGAATAATATCTGGAAAGATGATAACATGACCACAAGTGTTCTTTATGATGTACTATCAAGAAATTAGACATACTTGTCCTTCAGAGGCATTACCACCAACGTCAAGAAAGTTGGCCGGAGTTCCTCCATGAAGCTTAAATATATCCATGGTAGCCATTGCCAATCCAGCACCATTCACCATGCAACCAATTTCTCCATCTAATCCAATATAGTTCAAATAAGCTTTTGCAACAGCAACCTGAGTTAAACAACAAGAATCAGCCCAATGAAAACTTGTATATACTTGCATAGGACAATAGAAGTATGTCATCTTCCAAAGGAAATTATAAGGATATCAAGCTTGTTAAAAAACGTTAGTTACGAAGATGAACATCTATTCAATAGTTTTTCCCATTGTACAACAGAAAGGAAGAAGTTACCTTTTATCGAAGTTGAAATGACTGGAAAGCTGACTTTATTTTGATCGTTTCAGTCAATCATTTGCAGGAGTTGATGTAGGTTCATGGAGCAGATTGGATTCTAAAGAAAATTCAGGAAGAAAAGAATTAACTATTCATTCCTATTGTGAAAAAGACGGTGAGAGTAGACCATAAGAAATGTAGTTGATAAAGCAGAACATGCTATTTAGTTAAACAAATTGAATAAAGTGTAAGTGTTACAATCAGTTTTACAGTATTTTTCAATAGAGACAGTAAAATAATCACGCTAATAAAAGGTTATATGTAAGAATTCTGCAGGGCTACTATAATAGCTCCAAATATTTTTATCAAAATAATCTGTGTAGTAGATGTCATTCACTGAGTCGGTGGCATATATATACCGGCAGACACATCTTGATACCAGCTGATGTACAAAATTGGAAACTCTATGATCAGTAAGACGATATTGATTATTTGTTAAAGTTCTCCATAGTAAGAAAGAACAGTTAAAAGAAATAATCTTTGTGTCAAATCTTTTGTTAGTGAAACATGTAGTTTTTCTTGGTGTTATTATCTCCTAGGCACAAAGTCCCATGAAATTGCCAAAGTAATCTACTAAATTGTGAAATGCAAAGTGCAAAATGCAAAGAACAAAAAGAAGAAGAATTTTACGCATGGTAGAACTTTAGAAAGTGTAGATTAGTAGGAGAATTATCTTCCATCTGGCAAAAAGGATTCTACGTCTTCATTTATTGATGCTGTGAGTCAGCTAATATAAAATAATAGTTCAAACTTTATCATTAGCAGTAAATAATATCAATGTAAACAGTGAAATGATTGAACTTTTTTCTGGAGGAGGAATCTGAAATAAGCAAAGGAAAAAGGATTTAGTGGGCACATGAATCACTCGGTAAGATAATTTTTAACCGAAGAGTAATAACACATTATCCGTCTTTCTTTTGATAAAATAATGGCTTTTACTGCTTACACAAATTGTTGAACAGATGGTGAAGGCACACATATGTGTTCGGCACCCATGTTCAAGTATATTGCATTTTTCTCAGGTCGAAACAACAATATATTGTCGTCATGTTTGCGATATACTTTTAAAGCTTCGAACAATCCCTATAAATATTTCCAATAGCATTTTTAGTGACTCTGACATATGAACCGAATAAGTAATCATTGAAATGAATAACAAAGAGCAAATATATTTAAAATCAATAAGAAAAATTTCATGAGATACTATCATAATACAAAAGTGAAAAAACTAACCTATCCAGAATTCAATATTTCAGCAGATGGATCCAGCTCAATGTTACCATAACATTGTAATTCACCCTTAGAGAAGTTTTCACTTTGACAACATTTCATAACATACATATAATCAATAGCCAAAGCTAAGGTTGTCCCACTCAATATCGACTAATTCACATGTTATGTTGCTGTTATAAAAACAAAGATCCTATCAGTTATGTGAAAAGCAATAAACAAAGCTTTACGATGAAGCCTTTTTTTCCTCTTTTTAATTTATGCATTCCGGTGGTACTTGTATTGGAGGAAGTAATAGCATTCCATGACCATTGTCTTACAGATAATTGATTAATATGTTAAAACAAAAGCGTAAAAAAGGTAGAGCAAATTATTATATGATATTAATAGTGATATACCTTCAGATCAGTTGATTATTATTCTACTACATCTTGGTTTTGCAAACCAAATGTTATGTGATATTTTAATTATTCCTTTTGTGGCAGAAGTTCAAACTTGTGAAGCCGGCACATAGAATAATCTGTTAAAATGGAAGAAATTAGAAACAGAAGGGGAAGAGGAAATAGACCTGATGGACCACGACTCCGCTGTAAAGCGCAAGAGCAAAACTTGAAAAGAAGGATGCCACCACAGATCCAGCAACAGCTAAAGGCCACAAAATGATTGTTAGACCAGCAAAAAGAATACAAACAGACTCCAGAAATGGGCCTCCCATTCCAATTAAGTCCTCTAGTAGCCTCTTCCAACCCCTAAACAGCATGAATGGGCTCTTCCAAAGAGCAAGAGCTGTAATAAAGGGCACATCCACTGGAATTGCAAGTAGAAAAACCAAAACGCAACTCGGCAGCTTTGACAACCTATGATACAACACAAAAAAGAAAATACTGTACACTGTAATTCACAGTCTCTGGACAACGCTATGGAAAAGAGAATTCGAATATCACTCACTTCACTTCCATTGGTTTCTCGTCTAGATCCATTTCCTCAGAAAGCTCGTCCATGTAAGAGAAGTATGAGTGGAAGCAAAAGTCTGTAAAATCCCGTACTACTGTGCAGTTCTCTTTAAGAGTGGACATACAACCATCTTGATAATTTTATCAACTATAATCTTCAGCAGTAAAATACACGATTCTAGTTGAACGAACAAAAGGAACTTGCAGAAACATTCAGTGTAAATACAATACTGTAATTCACAGTCTCTGGACAACGCTATGGAAAAGAGAATTCGGATATCACTCACTTCACTTCCATTGGTTTCTCATCTGGATCCATTTCCTCAGAAAGCTCGTCCATGTAAGAGAAGTATGAGTGGAAGCAAAAGTCTGTAAAATCCCGTACTACTGTGCAGCTCTCTTTAAGAGTGGACATACAACCATCCTGATAATTTTATCAACTATAATCTTCAGCAGTAAAATACACGATTCTAGTTGAACGAACAAAAGGAACTTGCAGAAACATTCAGTGTAAATACAATCAACCTAACAATATTATCAACTATCGTCATTGGCATGTAAAATTCACAATTACATCATAATAAACAGAAGAAATGAGCAGGAATGTTCATAGTAAAATGACCATACTCTCTGGCTTATAAATTACACACACACAAAATGTACATATATGTTCATTTTAATCAGTAGATTTCATGCACATATTGTTCTATTGAAGAGCTAGAAATGTTTGAATTTTTTAACATGAGCATTCTAACACTGAAATCAGTAAACTAAAGCTCAGAAAATGAAATTATAGTAGCACGTAACAAGTTCAAACTACAATGTGTCATGGTGTTTTTGATTCGGTGTTTTTAGTTGGACTACATTTCTGATCATTATGCTATCTCATTATTTGAGTAGAGTGGTCTCTTTGTCTCTTTTATGGTGCAGAACAGTGTCATGATCTGATAAGCACGACAGTAGAGCTCTAATTCATCAGTTGTCATTTACGGTTTTATACATTTGTTTGATGTAATTAATAATTAATCCTGTACTTTTAAACTTTTGAAAGAAAATCAACACATTTTAAGCCAAAAACTGAACCTTCGGTCTGAACGATTGTTGATTTATTATTTCTATGTATAGAGAAATGTTAATTTGTCATTATTAAGAATAATATCTGGAAAGATGATAACATGACCACAAGTGTTCTTTATGATGTACTATCAAGAAATTAGACATACTTGTCCTTCAGAGGCATTACCACCAACGTCAAGAAAGTTGGCCGGAGTTCCTCCATGAAGCTTAAATATATCCATGGTAGCCATTGCCAATCCAGCACCATTCACCATGCAACCAATTTCTCCATCTAATCCAATATAGTTCAAATAAGCTTTTGCAACAGCAACCTGAGTTAAACAACAAGAATCAGCCCAATGAAAACTTGTATATACTTGCATAGGACAATAGAAGTATGTCATCTTCCAAAGGAAATTATAAGGATATCAAGCTTGTTAAAAAACGTTAGTTACGAAGATGAACATCTATTCAATAGTTTTTCCCATTGTACAACAGAAAGGAAGAAGTTACCTTTTATCGAAGTTGAAATGACTGGAAAGCTGACTTTATTTTGATCGTTTCAGTCAATCATTTGCAGGAGTTGATGTAGGTTCATGGAGCAGATTGGATTCTAAAGAAAATTCAGGAAGAAAAGAATTAACTATTCATTCCTATTGTGAAAAAGACGGTGAGAGTAGACCATAAGAAATGTAGTTGATAAAGCAGAACATGCTATTTAGTTAAACAAATTGAATAAAGTGTAAGTGTTACAATCAGTTTTACAGTATTTTTCAATAGAGACAGTAAAATAATCACGCTAATAAAAGGTTATATGTAAGAATTCTGCAGGGCTACTATAATAGCTCCAAATATTTTTATCAAAATAATCTGTGTAGTAGATGTCATTCACTGAGTCGGTGGCATATATATACCGGCAGACACATCTTGATACCAGCTGATGTACAAAATTGGAAACTCTATGATCAGTAAGACGATATTGATTATTTGTTAAAGTTCTCCATAGTAAGAAAGAACAGTTAAAAGAAATAATCTTTGTGTCAAATCTTTTGTTAGTGAAACATGTAGTTTTTCTTGGTGTTATTATCTCCTAGGCACAAAGTCCCATGAAATTGCCAAAGTAATCTACTAAATTGTGAAATGCAAAGTGCAAAATGCAAAGAACAAAAAGAAGAAGAATTTTACGCATGGTAGAACTTTAGAAAGTGTAGATTAGTAGGAGAATTATCTTCCATCTGGCAAAAAGGATTCTACGTCTTCATTTATTGATGCTGTGAGTCAGCTAATATAAAATAATAGTTCAAACTTTATCATTAGCAGTAAATAATATCAATGTAAACAGTGAAATGATTGAACTTTTTTCTGGAGGAGGAATCTGAAATAAGCAAAGGAAAAAGGATTTAGTGGGCACATGAATCACTCGGTAAGATAATTTTTAACCGAAGAGTAATAACACATTATCCGTCTTTCTTTTGATAAAATAATGGCTTTTACTGCTTACACAAATTGTTGAACAGATGGTGAAGGCACACATATGTGTTCGGCACCCATGTTCAAGTATATTGCATTTTTCTCAGGTCGAAACAACAATATATTGTCGTCATGTTTGCGATATACTTTTAAAGCTTCGAACAATCCCTATAAATATTTCCAATAGCATTTTTAGTGACTCTGACATATGAACCGAATAAGTAATCATTGAAATGAATAACAAAGAGCAAATATATTTAAAATCAATAAGAAAAATTTCATGAGATACTATCATAATACAAAAGTGAAAAAACTAACCTATCCAGAATTCAATATTTCAGCAGATGGATCCAGCTCAATGTTACCATAACATTGTAATTCACCCTTAGAGAAGTTTTCACTTTGACAACATTTCATAACATACATATAATCAATAGCCAAAGCTAAGGTTGTCCCACTCAATATCGACTAATTCACATGTTATGTTGCTGTTATAAAAACAAAGATCCTATCAGTTATGTGAAAAGCAATAAACAAAGCTTTACGATGAAGCCTTTTTTTCCTCTTTTTAATTTATGCATTCCGGTGGTACTTGTATTGGAGGAAGTAATAGCATTCCATGACCATTGTCTTACAGATAATTGATTAATATGTTAAAACAAAAGCGTAAAAAAGGTAGAGCAAATTATTATATGATATTAATAGTGATATACCTTCAGATCAGTTGATTATTATTCTACTACATCTTGGTTTTGCAAACCAAATGTTATGTGATATTTTAATTATTCCTTTTGTGGCAGAAGTTCAAACTTGTGAAGCCGGCACATAGAATAATCTGTTAAAATGGAAGAAATTAGAAACAGAAGGGGAAGAGGAAATAGACCTGATGGACCACGACTCCGCTGTAAAGCGCAAGAGCAAAACTTGAAAAGAAGGATGCCACCACAGATCCAGCAACAGCTAAAGGCCACAAAATGATTGTTAGACCAGCAAAAAGAATACAAACAGACTCCAGAAATGGGCCTCCCATTCCAATTAAGTCCTCTAGTAGCCTCTTCCAACCCCTAAACAGCATGAATGGGCTCTTCCAAAGAGCAAGAGCTGTAATAAAGGGCACATCCACTGGAATTGCAAGTAGAAAAACCAAAACGCAACTCGGCAGCTTTGACAACCTATGATACAACACAAAAAAGAAAATACTGTACACTGTAATTCACAGTCTCTGGACAACGCTATGGAAAAGAGAATTCGAATATCACTCACTTCACTTCCATTGGTTTCTCGTCTAGATCCATTTCCTCAGAAAGCTCGTCCATGTAAGAGAAGTATGAGTGGAAGCAAAAGTCTGTAAAATCCCGTACTACTGTGCAGTTCTCTTTAAGAGTGGACATACAACCATCTTGATAATTTTATCAACTATAATCTTCAGCAGTAAAATACACGATTCTAGTTGAACGAACAAAAGGAACTTGCAGAAACATTCAGTGTAAATACAATACTGTAATTCACAGTCTCTGGACAACGCTATGGAAAAGAGAATTCGGATATCACTCACTTCACTTCCATTGGTTTCTCATCTGGATCCATTTCCTCAGAAAGCTCGTCCATGTAAGAGAAGTATGAGTGGAAGCAAAAGTCTGTAAAATCCCGTACTACTGTGCAGCTCTCTTTAAGAGTGGACATACAACCATCCTGATAATTTTATCAACTATAATCTTCAGCAGTAAAATACACGATTCTAGTTGAACGAACAAAAGGAACTTGCAGAAACATTCAGTGTAAATACAATCAACCTAACAATATTATCAACTATCGTCATTGGCATGTAAAATTCACAATTACATCATAATAAACAGAAGAAATGAGCAGGAATGTTCATAGTAAAATGACCATACTCTCTGGCTTATAAATTACACACACACAAAATGTACATATATGTTCATTTTAATCAGTAGATTTCATGCACATATTGTTCTATTGAAGAGCTAGAAATGTTTGAATTTTTTAACATGAGCATTCTAACACTGAAACCAGTAAACTAAAGCTCAGAAAATGAAATTATAGTAGCACCTCAATTACAAGGATCGATGTCTTGTCCGACAATGGGAAATTATATTTCATCTACTTAATAGTATTAGTTAATACTATCATACAAACAGAAAACAGAGTTTGAGTGAATGCTAAGACTCACCACAAAGCATTGGAAGATTTTCAATGTAATATTTTCTCCAATTATCCTCAAAAGTTGCAATCAATGGAGCGAAAAAATCGTACCCTCTCCCACCTAGAAGACTCCCAACAATGGCTATTATGGGCCAAAGTATCAGAGGAACTGGCAATGAAACCAATAGTGCAATCTTCAAAACCCATCCAAGCCTTTTCGTTCTGAAATGTGAAAACAAATAGCACAAAACAAACAACAGAATACTATGTCAGATACATACACAATATGTTGCATTCTAAAGGGCAACACGGTGTGTCTAGCCGCACTCAAGAGGGAGTGATATAGGCAGCCTATGCTGATGCAAGTATCACACGATTCAAACTCGTGACCTGTTGACCATTGCTCTAAGGCTCAAGCTGTTAATATGTTGATATGTCACTAAATGGCACACAATTGTGATTGTCTGATCGCAGAACATCATAAACAGATGAGTTACCTGCATAAGACGATTTGAATATATCATTCACAATTTTTTCCATTTGAATCAGCAAGCTGGTATTCCAAATTCATATCTGAAATACATGATATATCGATATCATCGAGGGTGGGAGTGTCTTCCTTAATTTTAGTATCTGTCAAATAGAGAACAACAACATTTAAATTAACTTATCAGCTAAAAGTATTTAATTAGCACAGAAACAAAGCAGGAAAAGGAAAGAGTATAGAAGTACAATATTGTGTATAATTTTTGTCATATGCTAGAATCTTTGATTGTTCACTATTTACCCAAAATCCAAAGTAATACGTGCTTTTCTCAAAGGTAGACGGAGCAACTGCAGTCAGAGAGCATAAAAACATGTCACAAAAATGAGTGCACAGGGCAACTACAAAGTACCTGTTAAAATAAAGTATATCGAAGATATCAAGCAGCTGCCTTTTTAATGATTTCATCATAAACAATATTAGATGTAGAATGATCGTCATGGCTAGTTGACGTTGATGGTCGGATCAACAATTTCACACAATTTGAACTTTTTGCTCTCGACAAGGCAACGTAAAGCTGACCATGTGAAAATACAGGTTCTCGTAAATAAATTCCAACAAAATCTAAAGTTTGTCCTTGTGCTTTATTTATTGTCATAGCAAAACATAGTCTAACAGGAAATTGTGTTCTTTTAAATTGAACTGGCATCTTTTCATCTTGTGATGATAATAATGGTATTCTCGGTATAAATACATGCATATTCTTGAAATCACCTGTTGTAATCTTAGCACTGATAACATGACTTTTAAAATCACAGCAAGTCAATCGCGTGCCATTACATAAACCTTCACATGGATTTAAATTTCGCAATAATATAATTGGACAATTTTCTTTCAAACATAATTTATAAGGGGGCAAACCAGGAGGATTTAAAGTGTGTAGTAGATCTTCGAATTGTGTTTGGCTATTAAATTCAATCGCTTCATCGGTGCCAATATATGTTTTTGATTTTCCAGTGAACCGATCAATAATCATGTCATTAATTTCATCGACAAAATCATTTTTTGTTGTTAAGATCACACGGGAATCTATACGGGATGAATTAGAGTATAATGAATCCAAATTTGAATATGTAGCTGTGAATAATTTATCTAGAGATTCTTTTTCGGTTGTGTAAGGAATAATCAATGAATCTGAAATTTCAATCTTGTTCGCTGAATTTAGTTGTTCTTGTCCATTTCCAATTCTTAGCAAATAATCACAAAATGCAGGATCTGTTTTTGCTCTCATATTTTCAGATAGCTTTAATTTTTCAAGTTCATTCCAAATGGTAGAATATAACAAACTTTCGCTAATGAAATCTTCTTTTTTTCCATATCGCACAACAGGAAGAGTTTGTCTGAAATCACCTCCCAAAACAACAACTTTTTCGCCAAATAATGCATTTGTATTCATTAGATCTTTTAATAGTAGATCAAAAACTTCCAACATTTTCTTTTTGGCCATAGATACCTCATCCCATACAATCAATTTTGCATCGCGTATTAAACCTGCAAGTGAGCTTTCTTTGCTAATGTTACAACTGGAATTTTCATCAATGTCAATAGGAATTTTGAAACGCGAATGTGCAGTACGTCCCCCTGGAAGAATAGATGCAGCAACACCGGAAGTAGCTGTTGCCAAAGCTATATATCCCATAGATCGTACAGTTGCTAATAAAGCACGGTATAAAAAAGTTTTCCCTGTTCCTCCTGGACCATCCATGAAAAAGGCACCCGCTTTGTTCGAAAATATCCTTTCAGTAATCATATTATATGCAATGAGTTGATTTTTGTTTAATTTCCTATGTAACAACACGTCGTCTTCACTGACAGTAATAGATCTTTCAAAATGAATGTCTTTTGCCTCTTTTGCTGCGAGAGAAGGCCTAATAGTTTCTGGGATGAGTTCATACTCATTTATATCATGACCCATAGAATGTAGAATGTCGTTGATATGATTCAAAGCTTGATACCGGATTTCACTACTTTTAGTATTTTGCAACACTTTGTAGTCTTCGGTCATTGATTCCTCAAATTGCTCCCATAATTTTCTAGGGTTAGCGGGACCGCAATATACCAATAATGTAGCAAATAAACGCCTTAAACTATATGGCATTTGGTAACTTGCGGCTTCAGACATACACTCTATCAAGTTGTTATCACAGTGTAACAATCCTCTTTTCTCTACAGACTCTCTAAAAGTACTACAAGGCTCTCCATCTACTGTCAAAAGATCTTTATATGACGTAGGTCCTCGCACATGCATTAGTAGTAATCTAAGGTAATATCGTTCTCCTTCTGTTGGATGGCATGTCACAATACGGCCAATAGCACAACGTTTTTGTCTGCGTGCCCAAAATTTGTCACTGGACGACCATACAAAGTATTCAGGAAATTCTTTGTATAGTAAATTGAGCTCTTTAGCATCTTCATCAGTGTCGTTCATGGAGAAGAATTCTGTTAGCATTGTTTTTTGGATCATCGGATTATTCACAATTGTTTGTATATCCGTATTGCTCTTAAATGAAACAAATTGTTGACCTTCAAGATGTAGCTGAAGACGATAAACGCTGGGAGACATTTCACTTATAGGAAAACCAAAAAGACGCCATACAGCTTCCGGAGGTGATACCCATCTAGCAGATCGATATTCTTTTACCTCATCTATCTCTATGTTTGTATCGTTATTTTGTACAGAAAATGCAATTTTGTCATGTCCTTTACAAATGTATTTGTAGAGATATTTCACAACTTTGATATCGGAGCAAACTTCAACATTTATGTGGCAGTTAAATTTACCAAGCAAATACGGATTGTATGGAACAACCCAGGAATTATCTAAATATTGCTCTCTTACTTTCACAACTTCGCCTGTATTTCGTCTTCTGTAGACCGGGTAAGAATCGTTTCCTTTCAATGTTTGATCAGCAAACATTTTTGGATATTTGAACTTGCAGTAACCTTTTTTTTTCTTCATACAAGAATTTGTTGGATCTAAGTTACCGCAAGGACCATGCATCATATGTTTAATGACAAGCTTACGCAAATCTGGTTCTGCTTTGTCATCCGGTAATTCTGCTCTAATTATATCATCGTATGCCTCTGATGTTAACAGTTTGTGTTCATGACCTAGTATAATAAGGAAATGAGCATGGGGTAAACCTCGTTTCTGATACTCCACAGTGTACATAAAAGCAACAACTTTTCCAAAGATATTTCGTTTTAATATATCTGTTTTGAGCTCTTCTATTTTAGCCCTGAACACTCGAGTAATCAAATCAGGTCTATTTTGAGCCTCATCTGTTGACCGTAGATGTTCTTTTATTTCCGTCCAAGATGGATTACATGTCATAGTTATAAACAAATCAGGTTTTCCAAAACGTTGCACCAACGCAATAGCATCCATATAACGTTGACGCATATCTCTAGGACCTCCTATAAAAGAATTTGGAAGAAATGTTTGTTTTCCAACATTGGAAGCATCTCGTTCGCTCAGTCTTAAAATATCAAGAAGTCCTTGCAGTATACCCATTCTGAACAAATTTTGATTGAAAGAAACAAAGTCCAACCTTTGTGTCTCTAATTTTATATATTCATCTACTGAATATTGTTGCAATAATCTTCCTGTATGCAAAATTTCATCTTCATCATCGTTCCTTATTTGAAGTTTATAGCAATAATATTCACGAACTGAAACTGTATCTCTTTTGCATTTTGTTTTTTGTAAATTTTGAGCTTCCATATCAAGATATCCATCAACAGAGGTAAAATTTTTTATATTCGGCAGTTGTTCAAGTTCAAAAAGAGTGCGATTTCTAGGAATATTATTTGCTCTTGGAAATTTCTTAATACCACAATGCCACCCACCTTGACCATATGGAAATAACAAGGGGTACTGTAAAGGGTCATAGCAACCGAAGTAATAGTTTACTCTTTGTGTCTTATCACTGCGAGTATAAATTTGAAGATGAGGTGCATGAGTAGTAGGACCATCATTTTCATCAACCCATACTGCTGCAATTTCAGTAGTAGTAGGCACATTATATACACGTTGATCCAATCCAGCGTCACATTTTAGTGCAATGTGAAAATTTTGCAAGTTTGGCATATCAGTTAAGGATCGTAGAAACATTGAGTATGGATTAGCCTTTAGTATGTCCATCAGTTTCTTCACTATCGATTCATTTAATTTATTTGAGCAAGCCATTCTATTTTCAAGTTCATTTGCATTATCATAAAAGTAGAGTTGCAAATTTTTTGGCCCTCTTTCTTTAGGATATAAATCATCTATGAAGTGATACATCTGTCCTTGAACTCTGAATGTATAAATACCACGATTTCTTTTGGCTAAATCTTTGTCATAACTGACACCAAGTGACGTAAAGGCAAACATATTATTATATGTTCTAATGTATGTTCGGAAGTGCTTGGATTCTGCGTTGTTTCCTAAATATAAATTTCTCAGTTCAGCTGGCATTTGATGGGAGATTAACCTGATTGTACCATTGTTACAGCAAAATCCAGGGGGTTCATACTCAAATTTTTTTGCACGACAAAATTTACAATTTGAAACCTTTTTTAACAGAACATAATCAGAACGTAGCTGCTTAATGTTAGTCGTAGTTTTGTTATTCTTTATGCGGCCTGCATATTTAAATAACTTTAAGAAACAGAAATGCAAGAAATAACAAAACCAACCAAGGATCATGGTTATACAAACCTTTAGTTGTAATTGTTTTAGAGGTTGAAGTACATGATTCATATGCAATTCTTGATGTTGAGCCTGATTGAAGAAAATTTTTGGTTACATATTCGCGCATAGTAAACGTAAAAACATAAATGATCAGTATAGATTCACAACCCTACCTTTTTCAAAAATACTGGTAGGATGAAGCATGTTTTTTTCTTTCTGAACTGCATCAGCTGTTGTTTAAACCTTACAGTTAATGACCACTACAGTAACAACTTGTGTGTAAACATAAAGGTAACATAGACAATGAAATTGGCAGCACGATCATACATTTGAGTTCTAAATGTATAAATACAAAAATGTAAAAATAATATGCAAATTGAAAAATGTAATATAAAGACTAACATTACCTGTTTCATGAATCGTAGAGCGATTGCAAATATTCTTCTCTTTTTCTAGATTATTCCTTGATGTAGTTACATAAAGTTGCTGGGTGGTAGCTGCTAGACAGAGTAGGCGAGATGTTTAAAGGTATACAATAAAGAATTAATAGGCACTAAACAAAGCGCTAAAGAGCAAATTATTGTATATTTCATTTAATTCAATTAAGACAAATAAGTGGTCATACATTTTCTAGAAAAATAAATGCGCAACAGTACATTAACAATATATGACAACTAAAAATGACAAAAAAATATAACCTTTTTGAAGAAGGCCAGCAGGTTCTCGTATGGTAAGAGAAGTTTGTTTTGGAAATCCTCCCTTGTACCAAGATGGTGTTCCCTGGTCTTTTTGAACCGCATCAGTTGTTGCTAAAACCTCACAGTTAATGACCACTGCAAGTAATAACTTGTGTAGAAACATAAAGGTCATAGAGGCAACAAAATCGATAGCACGATCATACAAACATTACTTGTTTCATCAATCGTGGAGCGATTGCAAGTATTCTTCCCTTTTTCTATATTATCCCTTGATGTAGTTACATAAAGTTGCTGGACGGTAGCTGCTAAAGAGAGTAGGTGAGATGTTTAAAGGTGTACAATAAAGTGTTAATAGGTACTAAACAAAGCGATAAAGAGCACAAAATATTGTATATCTCAAACTTGAACCTAACAGGTTGGTTCTCTACTAATTCCCAAGTTTTCATTTTATTTTTGGAATTATAATATAGTCGTTTTTCTTTATTTCCGAGAACATGACTCTTGATAGTAACATGTGGAAGTCGAGCATTTGGGGTGGTAGGTTAGGGGTTTAATCATGCTAGTACTCATGTTCAATTTTGCTGCAATTCTATGCCAGTGTCTGTCAGCTTGTATAGCCTTGGTTACGGACCGAAATTTGTTTTTTCCGTTGGAACTTTACTATTGATTGTAATGTCTACGTAGTGATGGATCTTAGTGGTGTTAGATATGCATGCTTGTTGATTTTTCTGCTCTTTTATGTTTATCTGGAACACCGTTAGATGTGATCAAGAATTGCGTTTTCTCTGTATGGACATTAAGACAAATAAGTGGTCGTATAATCTTATAGAAAAGTAAATGCGCAGCAATACATTAACAGTATATGGGAGCTAAAAATGGCAAAAAAATATAACCTTTTTGAAGTAGGCCAGCATGTTCTCGTATGGTAAGAGCATTTGGAAATCCTCCCTCGTACCAATATGGTGTTCCTTGTTCTAAGCCATCAGCAATGGGATCTTCAAGAAGCCTATGTTTTTCAGAATCTTGTTTTCTCATACGTCGTGATAGTAACAATGCTTCCCTTCTATGAGAAGAAATTTGGCTATACGTATCACGACGTTTAAGTTGCATTGCAGTCTTTCTTTTTTCTGCATATGAACAATTGTTTGTATTTCTAGATTCCATCAGTTACGCAAGTTGAAGTTTCTGTTTTCCTACCTGTACAAATTTTAAATCGCAGGCTCTTCATTAAATGTTCAGAAAAGATATAAAAGATTAATGAAATTACAAATGTAATTGTAGTGCACATGATAAATGTTTAATCTATAAGTTAACATGAAATCAATGAGTGTGTGCCATTTTCACAAGCCGAGTAATTGTAGTAGAATATATTTTGGCTCCATTAATTTATAGCATTTATCATAATCAATACTAACACACAGTATTAGTAATACTAAAGCTTACAACAGCACATTTCAGATGAGCGACAACATACCAAAAATTAAATAGGATGCAATAACAATACAACAGTACGCACATTAATTTCACATAATCACATCTCCAACCGAAGAAAATAGTAGATAATTCACATTCGTCAAAAGAGTGAGCTTTCTTATGTTTTTTATGGGGCTTTAAGCTATGACAGAGCAATTATCATGTTATTGCGCTGTATACTTTTTGTAACACATTTTATCCCTGTATACCAGCTGTTCGGGGAGCACCTATAGGGAGTAGTAATCAATTTGTGTAAAGTGTAAACCGAAAACATAGGCGAACGATAAATTGCATAGATAACGCACCATGTGATAACAATCAAGTAAAAGATAAGACATAGATTTGTGGCTCTTATTGACTCTCCTTCCATCTGCATAATGGTTATGAGAAGAAGAGGCGAAAATTTACAATCACGTTAATTCTACCTTATTATGTAAGCAGTGACTTCACAATAGATATATAACATGTTAGGATAAGATGATCATATTGTGTGTTGTTTGCTTTAGAAGCATATTCATTCTCAATCACATCTTTTAATTTGCACAAGGAAAAATAAAATGAACTGAGATTTTCGGAAAGTCCGAGCAATATATGTCCATATGTAGGAATACATATACACACACAAAAACAATACCTACAAAGCCTAAGCTCTCAGAAACTAAAGTTGCAATACTGTAGTTACTTCATGAATAAAAGTAAAGGCAAACTGCAATCTTTTCCATTTTTGTGAGAAAGTGAACCTTCGATTCACAGCTTAAGGGATTTAGAAAGTTTTCATTTTACATTCACTAAAGCACAATAATGAGTTAGCACCTAACTTAACTATTAGAATTAGTTAATACTGTATATAGTTAAAAGTAGAAGTTAGTTTTGTAACATTTTGTCTTTTTCTCCAATCGTTAATAATAATGAAGCTTCTGAGGTTACTCCTCTTCTAACAATCAAACATGCATGGCTACCATCTCTGAATTCTGATAGTAAGTAGTTGCCAAAGAAATTTTATAATAATATTAGCAAAAGTAGACCACAGTCTATATAGTTGCAAAAGAAAATCTATAGTAGTATCGATATAGATTCCAACCTTCAAATTCAGTATGTGCAGACAATCACCTTAAAATAACTTTTTCAACACCAAAACTAAAGCTAGACAAAATTTCAATATCTCTATCAACTAAGCCAAAGATCAAAACTTTTTAACCTCTAACAAACAATAGTTATCAGCAAATAATACCATCAAACTTGCTAAAAAAGCAAAACAATCCCGCTTCAGCTCCAAAGTAAAACACCTCCAGCAGAAAATATATTAATAATGAAAATAGAACACACTAAGCACTTGAGACAGTGACGCATGCGAGGACTAAATGACTAACAGCTTGATCATTGTTATCTCTAAGATCATGAAAATGATGAAGCATTTATTTTTTCAGCATTTGGAAGACAAAATCCTCTTTTTTTCTTCTGAAATTCAAATCTTTAGAAAGAAGACTAAATCAAATAAAATTACTACAATAATATATTCCTTTACATTTATTTATTCAAATAACATTCTTAATTGACCACACAACAACCATAAAATAACAAAATAGAAAGTATCAAGAATAAAAAAAAAGCTAACAAATATTAGCAAATTGAAGAGAACGAAGTGAACAAAAACATGAAGCTATACCCAATTTTTTTCTTCTTCTTAGTTAGGCATAACCCCTAGATGGCTAGATTAGTATCACATCGGACTAAAATAAAAAAGCATTTAGGCCTTAGAGCAGAAGAAATCAGCAATAGGAAATTTTTTTCATGTCGCTGAAGCTAATCCAAAATGAAAAATAACAGAGGCAAAGAAAGATTTTACTAAGGGCAAGATCTTTTTTTCCTCAGAAATCAACCCACCAAGCAAAATAATATATATAGTAATATAGATATTTTCTTGCACTACTCTGGATAATATGTAAGGAACTTTTTACAATAATGATTTGAAAAAATATGGAAGGAAAATTGAAGCTTTATTTGCCCATAAAATGCAAGTACTGCGTAGGGACCAGATAGAAGATGAAAGCAAATGTATTTTTTCAACACAATGATACCTTTGAAGGAGCGTGATATTAACGTTTTTTCTACGGAAACCAAATCGGATCTTCTATCATTAAAAATAACATTGAAATTATCAGAATATTTGTTACCTCCGTAAACAACTATGACAAAATCAGAAGAAGAAAAATCGAAATAATACAGCAGTAAATCAAAATCAAAGGAAAAAATTATTCCCCAAAATAACATTGAAATTATCAGAATAACTGTTACTTCCGCCAACAACTATAACAAAATCAGAAGAAGAAAAATCGAAATAATACAGCAGTAAATCAAAGAAACCTCCGTCAACAACTATGACAAAATCAGAAGAAGAAAAATTGAAATAATACAGCATGAAGTGAACTCACCAAGATAAAAAGTAAATCAGCAACAGTGATAAAATTGAAGAACCACAGAGAAAATAGAGAGATGAAAGAGTGTGTGAGTTGAATCAAAGCTTTCAGTAGAAAAATCCTAAAACTTTGGATTGTCCGCCGTTCACCCAAAATCCAAAGTAGCACGTGTTCTTCTCTCAGAATGTGACACAGCACTTTGATGTTAATCTTTTACTTAGAGGCAATTATACGCAGGTAAGGCTAGGTCTTCACCTGGTGTGTGCTTATTTTAGATAAGGCTAGGTATAATGACAATTATACCCTTAATATGGCCAAGCAAGCATGTTGACCTGGTGTGTGCTTATTCTCCCTTATTAATAGGGAGAAAAGAAAAATCTTTAAGTGAATATTTTTTGAGATATAAAAAGAGAATCTTTATTTCATTTGAGTTTATTTTTCAGTTGATTTCGATCTAAAGTCATTAACCATTATGTTATAATTATAACAAAGAATGACCAAAATTGAAGATGACAAATTTTTGTTCTTAATATCAAATATTGGAGAATGAGGGTAGAAACGTCGAGAGAATTAATGCTTAGTCAGAAATATTAATTTTGGTAGAAAAAGTTAGATGATTAGACATATTCAAATCCATCGAATAAAATGGATCTCAGTATAGAGTGCACACTGACCTTACACCTACTTAGTAAAAGTAGAGAAATTGTTTTCGATAAAAATAAAAAAAAGAATGGCAAATAATAACAACAACAAAATAAGGTGACAAGGTTAAAAGTTTTGCTAAAAGCTTCGCTATTAGCATAGAGATTTCTCTCGTTTATGCGATTCGAATGAACAATGATAATCTTGATCCTCAATCTCCCTATACTTGTAGCGTTTAAAGAGTTATCAGTTAGTACAACACAATACAAATTACTACTACAACATTTTTTGTAGCTGACAACCTTAGACGACATCAGGGTCTTCTTCTTGATCCCTTTTACGTTTTTTGACGTTAGATATGAAATTGATGTCCCCTTGAGGAATGTTGAAGAGAGAGCAATAGCAATGATGAAGAAGTTGGCAATCACACAACTCATGCTGTTCCATTGTCAATACAGTTACTGGACTTGAAGGGCCATAATAAAAACCTCCACATGTCACCATTTCTTGAAATTCCTCTACCAAGAGTTGTTTATTCATCATTTTTTGACATTTTTTTAGATCATCCTAATAAGAAAAATCAAAATATATCAATGAGAAATCAATGGAATAGCACTCAAGTTCTTATACAAAGCATGTTTTTTCATGAAAAAATTAAAAAATTTATCTGTGATTAATCTTAATTACCTTTTGATCTTGAGGGAAGAGTCTAGTAAAATTGTTGAAACAGTCATCTATTAACGGAGATAAATCTTCACAAACGCAGTTAACAGCAGATTGCGCAATGACACAAGGTCTGAACTCCAAGAATTTAGCATCTGTCAACAGGCTTAGTGGTTAATGTTGGGGAAACTCAAATGTACAAATTGATTTTGGTTCTTAAAAGTTTAACTTATGCGCACCGATAGTATAGTCAAACTTCTCTATAATATCTTCGGCATTTTGTGACTACTATAGCAAAGTGCTATTATAAACAACATATATCCCAATACAAAATAAAAAATGCCAACAAATACTTGATCATTATAGTGAAATACTTTTATAGAGGATGATTGTTATAAAGAAGTTTGGCCGTATATCAATTATATATAAGTTAAATTGGAAAAGAAAAGAAGAAGAACAAGGTTCCAAGTGTTTTTGTATACCTAAAAGAACTCCAAGAAGTAGCTCCTTGACACGGGAAGTAAAATCTTGAAAGAGAGCTAATTTGAGAGACTTGATATTCCATTGAAGCAATTCAAAGTATGAATATGGTGTTGTAGAACTTAATCTCCATCCTAAAGCCTCCAACAATGTCAACTCCATACGTTTGATCATTTTTGGATCATACAAATGTCCAACACCTTCCATCTGTCATCATCCTACCAACTGTTAATTAATCTATCAATCAATATATAATAACACAAATAACATCTAACCTAAAGACACAAACATTATAGATAGACGTAAAGCAGGTCCAGGGAAGGACCGCATTCCAAGGGTGTGATATAGACAGCCTATGGCTATTTCCACGGCTCGATTTATAGGTCACACAGAGATAACTTTACTATTGCTCTAAGGTTACCCTTCACAAACAGTCTAGAAAAAAGAAAAAAAAGAAAGCATCCGGATTAATCAAATAAATAAATAAAAATAAATTGTGGAGGACTACTCACCTGTAATTCAAGCAATTGAGGAGGGTTTGTTTCATGGAATTTGGAGGCTACAGACAAACATGCAATTGAGAGTAACTCGAACATCCAGTATCTCCATCCCTACAAATTTAGTTTTAGCATAGTATAAAATTTGGTCAATTGAATTCAATTCAATGTTTTTTTCTCTTTTGGAATTTTTTTTTTATAATTTTCTTTTTAACGTATTCTTACCTGGCACTTATTTAAAGAGATAAAACGATCAAGGTGACTTGCAGCACCAAATATAGTTCCAAAAGATAAATTCCACCTCCTTTGACACTGTGGAATAATTTGAATAATCAAAAAAAGAAATAAAAATAAAATTAAATTTAATCTAACAATGAACTAATGAGAGAACCAACACAACAAATACATGCTTCTTAATTACAAGGAGAAGAGATGATGTTACCTTAATAAACCAGTAAATAGCTTTGAACCTAGCATTCTCAATAAAACAGTTTTCTTTTATTCGCTTCACATAATCTGGTTTAGGCATGTAATTCATCTCCTTCTCCAATAAAATACCAAAAGCTTGTTCACAGTCTTCTTTGGTTGAGTAGAATAAACTAGTATCTCCTTCTTCTTGATCATTATTTACATGCACGTCATGATCTTCAGGACTCATGAGCCAGACTTCATCACATAGCAAATTGTCCATTTTTTTTTACTGAAAAAAACGTACAATCTTTAAGTCCAAGAATGGCAAAAACAATGGAGAAATACTGGACTCATTTCTGAATGTCAGACTAGAAATGGTTGAAAACGAGGACAAAGGCAAATGATCACTTCATGATAGCCTGCAAAACTATAAAGGGGTTCATTAGTTTGTCCTTTTTAGTGTTTTGTGTCATGCACAGAAAGCTTAAGGAAAGCTTTAATATATACTACTATAATTCTTTTACAGGTTCTTGGTGTGGAGTAAATAGTCTATGTAGTACTACAGGCTGGCAATGCAAATCATACTACAAAGAATTTAATTTCTATACAGTGTCACGGTAAAATGTTTGTACACTATTAGCCAGAGACGGATCCAAGATTTGAAAGCGACGGATGCACTATTATCGAATAAAAATTTAAGCAAATGCTAGAGTCAGAATCGAATCTAGGCAGTACACTAAAACTAAAATTGTGCCCTCCACATCGACAAATACATCTACCTAAGATTTAAATCTTAAGGTACCGCTCAAAATATATACCTATTATATATATATACGTATTTGTACATATATTTTTTCCGAAGTTATCCCAAAAGGGTAGGTCCGCTTCTGCTATTAGATCGATCACTTAAAAATCCATTAAGATTTATATAACTTTCTATAGCAAATATGAAATGTTTACCTGTGGAAAACGTTAGTAAGTATTCTGTTACAGCAGATAAAACTACAGTAAAGTGTCACGTATATATAACTTAAACCCTACTAGAAAAATGGAGATAACAACGAAGGGTATAGACTATAGAGAGGGGGGAGGGGTTGTAGTTGGTAAGATGAAGAGGAATAAAAATGAGGAGATGAGACTCATGAAAAGAGGTAAATGCAATATCAGATATATTTGATGTTTTTGACTGCAGTAACCAATTGCGTGAACACACGAGGATAGTCCCTGTTTGCCTTGTGATTTTATTGTTTTTGCATTGTTTTTATATAGATAAAAAATAAGCAGAGATGTAGTTTTCACCAAACTTCTGGTTTGGGATTTTTTGTTATTCTGATATATTATATATACTATTGTATTTGTGGGGCTATTAACTTGTTGCAGTTATAAGGTTTTGTATTTATGAACACACACGTAAAGAGTCCACAATGCGCTTTTCTAGTATTGATGAGGAATGTGTTGAAGTAACTGTACTGAAACTAAACCAACTGCTTCTCCCCATATTGTCCCTTTATTTTCGGCTAATTCGTCACTTCCCAAAGAAAATAACATAGCCAAAAAAAGAAAAAAAATAAATCCTCCTTATAAATTTATTACCAACTTACATTATATTCAGTTGCACTGATATTAAACTTGGTAGAGGAATTGAAGACCTCCTGGTTCGCTCAACCATATGCAATTTAATTTTGATCACACTGAGGTTGACATTCACTTAAACCTTAACGATTTTAAGCAAAATATACTAACAGTGTAAAATTCTTTCTAATATAATTATATTCTTGTCAATTTTAGTACATTATTTTACCTTATTTTTGAGTTGTCAATATATATTTATTATATAGAAAGTTTTGTGTAGCCAAATGGGCCGTTTAAAATCGAACCATAACAAATAATTAATCAAATCGCAAAATTAGCTTATTGATATCGAGTAGTCGAATTATCAAATTAACGGTCAGTGAATAAATTAAAATTTTATAATAATATTTTATCATTTCGGGAGCAGATTACTTGATTTCCTTTATCAAATAAATCATTAACCAGATAAGAATTATTATATTGCTATTTGTACTCCTATCTATATAAAGTATCTAACTAGCTATTTAATTCCTATCTCAATTCTCATTTTGCCATAACTAATTGGTAGCATTTTTGAGAGCAGAGATGAGACTTTATGATTCGAGAATGAAATCAATTGGAATTAAGACAAAATCGTGGGGTAAGATTGAAGAGTCCAATCTCAGCCATAACTAGTTTCATGAGTTTAACTTGTTACCTTAGTTTTGCATTGCCAAGTAACTTTGAGTCTTTTGGATGTAATATAAATACGAATTGTACTGTTGTGGCTTCCCTTAACTGTATATTTTTTGTTTTTATAAAATTCTAGGAGTTAATGATAAATTGTTGTAATTGCCAAATTTTGGTCTTTATTTAAAGAAATGTATATTTTTAGTCTATTAACCGCTCGATAACTGCTAATTCCATATCGAACTGCTCGATATCTTATCGGTTGGCTAGCGGATCAGTATATTTAATATCAATAACCGATAAGCCGATCTATTAAGCGTAAATATACACTAAATCTACACGATAAGCAATCCTACTTTTAAGTTGCATGATTATGTAAAAATTCTTAGCTTATAGCATAATGGAGCGTCTTTAAACAGTCAGTGTATATAATTTAAATTCAAATAGTAGTAAACTCTGGGATCCTGGCATAATTAATACCATTGCATGAAGATCTCGCTGAGAAATTAAAATTGATTCACCAATTTTAGTGTTAGTATTTTAAGCAAAAATTAAACTCATTCACCACCCACCCCCTTTACGACAAATTAACAGACAAACGTCTACTACGACCTGAGCTAAAGTCATGGCAGTAGTTTCAGATTCCTCCCTAGCGCTATACTGCCGTTTAAACTTCCCTTGCCCTTTGCATTACTAAAATTTTATTTGATTTAACTTACCAATTATATAAATTTAAAAAATGTATGTTTTTAGCCTCTTCTATAAATAATAACTCATTAAATACCTTTTTCTTTTGTAATATATGTATTATATACATATAATATATTATATACACATTTTATGTGGCTAGTAAATTTAATTAGTTTCGGTCGGCGGATCAATTTTGTATTTTGCCCGGAAATTTGTGACAGTAGGTTCATTCAAAATTCTAATGTACATCATATTAGTTTAGCCACCTTATCATCTAATTGTTCTGTACCAAGAAGAAATTCTTCTTTCTTGAGTCATAAGTAGAGATAATGTACGAAATTTAATCCAATTATCCCATCTACAAAAGGTAAAAAAAGAGTGAAAGAGAGCTCTAGTATTAATTCTCTTTCGACATAGAAGAAGTTTTACACTAGCAATATATTTTCATTAAGTTTTATTGTCACAACCCAAGTTCTCCCTCCGTGAACTGTCGTGACGGTACCTAGTCTCTACGACTAGGTAAGCCTAACAATTACAGAAAAAGAAAATAAAAATACGAAACTAGCAATTTACAGGTAACATAATAAAGAAGTTTAAAATGCCGTTCGACATCTACAATAACACTCTCTCAAACGGGACACAAAGCACTCCCAAAATTCGGAATCTCATAAAATCACAAAATACAAAAGTACATAGTGTATCTAATCTCTAGAAAGTCTAACAACGAAGGAAAATACAGGAAGTCTGTAACTATAGGAGGAACAGAGAGGGACTTCTAGGTCTGGGGATGCGCCAGATATACCTCGAAGTCTTTGGATCACCTCGCTTTACTAGAAGTATGGCTGAGAAGTAGAACCTCGGTCTACACACAGAAAATATGTGCAGAAAATGGCATGAGTACACCACAGCGGTATCCATTAAGTGTGAAGCCTAATCTCGATCGAGTAGTGATGAGGAAGGTCAGGGCCCTACTGGTTATGTATATAAAATAAGGTAAAATAGTATGAAATATGACAGTATAGTTAAAATACTAACGGTCGAGTAAGAATAAAATCACAGCAAAAATATAACTCAATACACAGTGATAGGAACAGGGAATCTCCCAGGATATCGTCTCTTAGTCCCAAACGTACATGTACAGAGGATCTCTCGGGATATCGTCCAATAGTCAAAATCATAAATATGTAGGGGAATCTCCCGGAATACCAATTCGTAGTTCCAAAGTAATTATCCAGTACAGGAAGAATCTCCCGAAGTATAGTTCTGTAGACCCAATTATAAATGTGTAGGGGGATCTCCCGGTGTACAGGAAAAATCTCCCGGAGTATAGTTTTCTCTTTTTTCCCAACAAATTCCTTTTCTGCGAGGGGTCCACCGCACTTGCAGTCCCGCTCCTACGTTCTACTCCGCACCTGTGAAATTTCATTAAACGACCAAATTTCTGCAACTACGCCCCTTTACTCGCAGATGCGATTCCGCTTCTGCGGTCCTTGAGCCGCATCTGCGACCTCTGATCTCCAAGCCTCAGACCGCATCTGCGATAACACTGATCGTATCTGTGGTGCTGCACCTGCAGTATAAACTCCGCAGGTGTAAAACCAAAAGGTTTAGCAAAATTTCAGAAATTGAAGTCCAAATTCACTTCCATTACTCACCCGAGGCCTCTGGGACCTTAACCAAACATACCAACCAATCTTAAAACATCATACGAAATCAGTCGAACCCTCAAATCTAATCAAACAACCCTAAAACCAAGAATTACCTTCCAATATTTGCCTAATGAACTTGAAATCTCAAGAATTCTACAACTGATGTAGAAACCAACCAAACCATGTCCTATTAACCTCAAATTTTACACACAAGTCACATTTATTACTACAGAACTATTCCAACTTTCAGAATTAGATTCGGACCACGATATCAAAATCTCACTATCGATCCGAAAACTTCAAAAATTCAACTTTCAGCATTTCAAGCCTAAATAAGTTATGGACCTCCAAAACATAATCCGCACATGCCCCTAAGCTTGAAATCACCCAATAGAGCTAATAGAATCGACAAAATTCCATTCTCAGGCCGTCTTCACATGGTTCCAACTACAGCTTGACTTTTAAGCTTAAACTCTCATTTGGGGACTAAGTGTCCTAAAACACTTCGAATCTCGAAATGAATCTTCTCGACAACTTATAATAGTAGAAACAACACGAGGAAAGCAATTAGTAGGGCATGGGGGCATTAATTCTTAAAACAACTGATCGGGTCATTACATCCTCCCCCTCTTAAAATATTCATTTGTCCTCAAATGAGTATAAAGACATACCTGAAGTGGTAAAAAGATAAGGGTAGCGACTGCACATATCCATCTCGATCTCCTTAGTTGCCTCTTCGACCGGATAACCCGCCACTGAACCTTTACTGATGCAATGCTCTTTGACCTTAGATTTTGAACCTGCCTGTCCAACATCACCAATGTCTCCTCAATATATGATAGATCCTTGTCCAATTAGACTGAACTGAAATCCAACACGTGCGAAGTATCACCGTGAGACCTCTAGAGCATCGAAATATGGAATACCAGATGAACTCCTGCCAAGCTGGGAGGTAAGGCAAGCTCATAAGGAACCTCCCAACGCATCACAATACCTCAAAAGCACCAATAATCCTGGGACTCAATTTCTCCTTCTTCCCAAATCTCGCCCTTCATAGGCGAAACCTGAAGTAAGACCCGCTTTCCCACCATATAAGAAACATAACGAACCTTTCGGTTCGCATAACTCTTCTGTTTAGACTGGGCTGTGCGAAGTCTAACTTGAATTACCTTAAACTTCTCCAAGGCATTCTGAACCAAGTTTGTTCCCAATAATTTAGCCTCACCAAACTCAAATCAACCCACCGTGGATCTACACCGCCTAGCATACAAAGGCTCATACGGTGCCATTTGAATGCTAGACGGATAACTATTGTTGTAGGAAAACAGTGGATAAAACTGATCCGAAAAACCTTAAAACTTTATCACACACACCTTAAAAATTATTTAAAAATATAATAGTTTTTAGAAATTTAACGATGCTTCATTTCAATGGTATCAGGCTCATATTTTGGTTCTATATCTCGGTATAAGTTTAATATGGTATTTAAGTTATGTCTGTAAAATTTAGTAAGAAACGAAGTTTATATGACGTGATTCGGAACCTCGGTTGTGATAATAGAAACTTTAAGAGTTCTTGAGATTTTCATTGATTTTGATGCTAAATTCATTTTTTAAGATGTTATTTGGGACATTTTATCGCATGAGCAAGTCTATATGATGTGTTTAGACTTGTGTGCATGTTTGGATTGGATCCCCGATGGCTCGGTTGAGTTTTGGATAGGTTTCAGGGTGATATGGACTTGGAGATTTCTGTTGTATTGTTTCTTCTAGTATTCTAATGCCTTGTGCTTCGCATTCGCGAAGAAACTCCCGCATACGCAAAGTGCAAGTTGGGATGGGAAGGGGTTTCTTCTACGCGAACGCGAGACCATGATCGCGAATGCGGAGCACTGAGGGGATTGCTCTTCGCGAACGTGACCGACAACACGCGAAAGCGTAGTATAATGGAGGTAGCTGTGGGAATCCTAGAATTGTTATTTGCGAACGCGGTCCCAGGCCCAAGAATGTGATGGTCGGGGGGATGTTTTAAAAAATAGAATAAAAATGGGAGTCTTCCATAATTTCATATTTTCTTCCATAGAAACCGACCGTAGGCAATTTTTGAAGAGAGATTTCATCACCAAATCATAGGTTTGTGTTCTTAAACTAATTTCTTTCATTTTTCAACAATACCCATTAGATTTCTGGTCCTAAATCTTGTTCTTTAAGGGTAAAAATTAGGGATTTTGGGAAAATTGTAGATTTTACAAAATTGGGAATTTAGACTTCGATTTGGGGTCAGATTCTGAAACTAATTATATATTTGGGCTCGTGGGTGAATGAGTAAATGGGTTTTTGTCTGAACCTCGAGTTTTGACCAAGCGGGCCCGAGTCGATTTTTGGCCTTTTTAGGGAAAATTTGCAAAAACTAAATTTATGCATTATAGTTGATTCCTTTAGCAATAATTGATATTAATAATTAAATTATGACTAGATGCAAGCACATTAGAAGTGGAACCGAAAGGTAAAGAGGTAATTGAGGCTTGACTTTTGGCCGTAGAATTGAGGTAAGTGTTTGACCTAACCTTAGCTTGAGGGAATATGTGTTGTGTCTTAATTGCTACATGTTAGTCTAGAGTACGATGTATAGGTTTGGTGACGAGTATCTATACATTGGTTTCGACTATATAAGTGAGTCTTAACATGTGATCGTTGTGATTCTTATTATGTATTATTCATGCTTATATTGATGATTATCCATGTTGAACAAGACTTATGATATTTTCTTGGTAATTGACCCTTTGTTGATTATTGACTCAATTTGAGACTTATTTTGTGAAGTTAGCTGTTGAAACGAGATTGGTTATAGTTGATTTCCTTGCCGGAATATTGTTGTTTCTATTGTCGATTCCCTTGTCGGGATGTTACTATTTCTATTATTGATTCCCTTTCCGTGATGTTATTGTTTCTGTTATTAGGTGAGGAAGAGGATAAAGCACGAAGGGTGATGTCGCGCACAATATTGTGAGAGGGTGTTAATGTACGAAAGGTGATGCCGTTTCATATTCCGTGAGTGTTAAAGCACGAAGGGTGATGCTATATCATATTATTAGAGTAAAAGCATGAAGGGTGATACCGTGTCATGATTATGAGAAAGTAAAAGCACGAAGGGTGGTGTCGTGCCATTTCTGTTAATTTCTATGGTGAGGACGAGAGTAAAAGCACGAAGGGTAATGCCGTGCACTTGTTACTGTGTTATCATTTCTGTTGGTTCAAGTTTGATATTTACCTTGCTTCCTTACTTTATTGTTGTCATACTCTGATATCCCCATTAGCATGATCCCCCCTTTCCCATCTTTATCTGTTAATTCTTGTTATTATTGCTTCTCGTATATGATTTGACTGCACATATTTATCTGGTTATCGTTTCCTAACCTCGTCACTACTTCGTCGACGTTAGGCTCGATATTTACCAGTATATGGGGTCAATTGTACTGATACTTCACTCTGCATTTTCTGTGCAGATTTTGATGCTGGACCTCGTAAGTAAATCGTGGTTTTCTGCCTTCAGTCCACATGAGACCCGAGGTAGATCTATCGGGCGTTCGTAGACCCCGGAGTCCCCTTCCTTCAGTTTTAGATTTCCCGTCTTAATTCATTTTGAGAACAATTGTATTTTTTTTAAGCCAGTATTTGTAGACATTTGTAGATGTTCGTGAAATTGTGATACTAAATTATTTGGGAAATGTATTGGAGTATTTTGAATTATTATAACACTTTCGCACTTTATATATGCTTAGCTTCAGTTATTATCTATTCTATTTGGGTTAATTGCTAATGTGATAAAATCGTAGTAGCTGACTTGCTTAGCTTTCACAAGTAGGCGTCATCATGGTCCCGACAGTGGAAAATCCAGGTCGTGACAATATGAAACTTCATTTTATGCAAAAAATGAAGAAGATATAGTGTTGGATTTTGCACTAGTTACTGCTGATATTTGATTGCTTGAATAATAAGTAGTTTAGTCGTAACCCGAGTCTTTGTTTAAATTTAAATTTAATTAGATAAGATAGTAGAAATATTTTAGGTTTTTGAATTTGAATATTTATTCTGCAGATTTTTTGCAAATTCTATTTTAAGTTGGTTATTTAAAACACTCCTCGTTAATAAAATTTATTTAAAGACATTTTCAATCAATACTTTTAATCTTTTTGCCGCCCTATCTTTTAAAAATGAATAGTGATATCAGAGCTTCATTGGTCTTATACGATTTATGTGTTCTTCCAAAGAACCATTTTCAAATTAATATTAACCAATATCAAATTTTAAACATATTTTCAAGCAGTAGTCTCTCATTGATTGCCCCCATAAACTTTCACTGGCGAAAATTATCAAATTTGGTCAGTGAAAATAAAACCGTGTCTTGAAACCTATGATTTATGAAATGTTGTAATAGAAGAAAGATGTTTACAATCACTCCCTATAAATCTTATCATTACCCAAATTAAAACTCCTTTAGAAGAACCTCCAGACAAAACAAAGTTGGTGAGATTGTTTTTTATGCACAAAATCAAAAAATAAAATGAACGAGTCATATTGCAAAACGATGCAAGTTAAAAACACTTAGAAGAATGCACATGCACAAATAGCCAAAGCAGAAATTGAGGAGGACCAACCTTTATAGATTGCAGCAACAAAGCAAGGAGGAGTGTTGGATTTTGCATTTATTATCGCTGATATTTGATTTACTAGAACAATAAGTAGTTTAGTCGTAGGAGAAGTCTTTGTTTAAATTTAAATTTAGTTGAATAAGTTAATTGAAATATTTTTGGTTTTTAAATTTAATTATTTATGCAAATTTTCTGCAGATTCTATTTTAGGTTGGCTATTTAAAGCTCTTTTAGTTAATAAAATATATTGAGAGACATCTCCAATCAATACTTTTAATCTTTTTATGTTGTCCCATCTTTTAAAAAACCAACAAACAAAATTTCAATAATCCTTACAAGCAATCCTTGAAAATCCTATCATTGTCCAAAATCAAATACTTTCAAAAGAGATATCAAATAAGACAAAGTCACTAAGGATATTTTTATGCACAAAACTATAAGACGAAAAAGAAAGAAGAAAAGAAGAAAAAGAACTACAAGTATGGAATTTCAGCGATGCTCAAAACAATTTTCAAGAACAAACAACCGAGACACGAATTGAGGAGGAACAACCTTTTAAATTGTAGCAAAAAAAGCAAAGGAGTGTTAAAATCTTGTTGCTTTTAGTTACTGCAGTAACGTTTTTTTAGCAGAATAAGTTGCTTAACTTTAGGATGAATTTCAAATTTAAATTTCTATTAGATTGTTTAAGTTAGTTGAGATATTTTAAGTTTATTAAATATTAAATTATGTGGAATTTCGTTCTTAATTGGTTATTTAAAGCCTATTTATGCTTGATAAAATTATTGAAAGATATTTTCAATCAATATTTTAATCTTTTTGCGGTCGCATCTTATGAAAAACCAACGGTTAGCTAAGGGATCAAACCCCGGACATGTGAAACCAGGAGCAGAGCTTTGTAACATTGACAACTCTAGCAATGGTAGAGGAACAACATCATCCAAATAGATCAAAATTTGCCTCATACTTGGCCTAGCTGCTGGCTCTGTCAAAGAACAAACTAGTCCAAGTTCTAGTACCAACTCAACCTCTTCTTTAGCATAGTTAATGGTGGTAAATCGGCGGGTCGGATTGGATATGAACGGGTCGAAAACGAGTAATGCAAAGATGGATAAATTATTCGATCCGATCCATAATTTATACGGATGAAAAATGGATTAATCGACAGATAATATGGATATTCATGGCTTCTTGAATATGATCAATTTTGAGAGAATTGTGGAAAATATTAATTTCCCCATTTTCCAATCAATTTGGAAACATTTTTCCAGTCCTGGAGAATTTTTCAAACGGGAAGTTGAAGATTTAGAAGGAAATTCAGAACTTCTTTCGATATAATTTTGCTATGTAGTGAATAAGGAAAATCTAATTTTCATATAGAGAACACTAGGATAATCTTTTAGGGATCAAAGAAGTGAGGCTTCCAAGATGACTGAATAAACCAAGTCCACAACTTTAGGTTGAATATAGCTAATATAACTACTTTTCTTTACTAGGAAAAGGGAAAAAAAATTAAATATTCATACAGATGATCCAATGTTGTCCAACCCTTCCGCGAACTCCAGAGCTTAGTGCATCCAACTGCCCTTTCATCGACCGTTGGAGAGAATGGAGTTTGTAACAGAAGTAGGGCAAGAAAAGGGCTGATCAGCAGAAGATGGATATGACATTGGAAAATGATCAAACCCTGCTAAGGTTAAGCTTGTATTTGAGGTTTGCATCAGTGTTAATTCTGGCAAAGGCAGATCATCTTCTAAATATAGCAACACTTGCCTCATACTTGGCCTAGCTGCTGGTTGTGTCTGAGAACAAACTAGTCCAAGTTTTAACACCAACTCAACCTCTTCTTTAACATAATCACTTCCCAAATTTTGATCAATGGCTTCAAGAATATCACTTCTAGTCCAACAAGAAAATACATAGTCAACCAAAACAATGTCCTCGTCCGATACTCGTGGATCTATTGGCCTTCTCCCACAAGCCACCTCAAGCAAAAATGCACCAAAACCATATACATCACTCCATGTTGTAGCCTTTCCAGTTCTAGTTTGTTCAGGTGCAAGATAACCTACAGTTCCAACTACGTGTGTAGTGAGCGGATCGCTCCCATGATCGTACAATCTTGCTAGGCCAAAATCTCCTAATTTTGCATTTAACTCACTGTCTAACAACACATTACTAGCCTTTACATCTCTGTGAATTACAACTTGTTCCCATTCTTCGTGTAGATAGACTAGCGCTGCTGCAACGCCTTTAATGACACGAAATCTTTGGTTCCAATTGAGAGCACATCTTGGTTTGTCATATAGAAACTTATCAAGGCTTCCATTAGGCATACATTCATAAACCAAAAGCAACTCTCCTTTTCTCCTGCAATAGCCTAAAAGTGGTACTAAATTTCTATGGCGTAGTCGACCAATACTAACAATTTCTGCTACAAATTCCCTCAACCCTTGTTTTGAATCATGAGATACCTTCTTGACTGCTATCTCAGTTACAGAATTAGGTAATACTCCTCTATAAACTCTGCCAAAACCCCCACAACCTAACAACTCTTTGTTTGCAAAACCTTTGGTGGCAAAATAAAGATCTTTATACTTGAACCTATGAGGGCCATATTCAAGCTCCCAATCTTCAAGCAATTCAGCAAACTTTCTTTTCCTTCCTACATAATAAATTAACACAGAGAAGGCTATTACTACGACGATTGCTGATATCAATGGCAAAGCAATCAACAAGAGTTTGGATTGTTTCTTCGGTCCAACTCGAGGAAGCTTAGGAAGCCTAGAAAGATCAAGCCCTTGAGTTATTCCATTCATTCTAAAGCTCCATCCAAGAACATATTGTGTTGAAACAACTGAACCAGTGGATCCAGAGAAGCCAATAAACATGGTTTTATTTAAAATTGGTGAAAGATCATAGGTTATAGACAAAAGAGAAACATTTGGTTTTGCCATATTCATTGGAGCCAATGTGACATTAATTTGCTTAGCCACACCATTATAGTCCACCCAAGCTTGCATTGGCTGGCCACTAGCAAGAGTCATGTTATTGAGTTTGACACTATTGCTAGCATAATAACCTGCTGGCTTTGAATCAACGGATTTTAATCCGTTGATGTCAATACCAACATGGTTACCATCAATATCATTGAATTCTCTGTTTTGAAGGGTATCAAACTCCACCGCGAAAATATGATTTGTGGCTTCACCAGTAGTGTTATCATTGAATAGGCCTAGAAATGGGCTTGGAAGTGTATCTACTAACCCTCCTACAGGTGCAATTACAAAAGCCATACCATGACCAGGCAAAACTGAAGGCACTATAGCAAAGACAAAAGTTGTAGAAAAAGAGAAATTTGAACCATTTGGTAAGTTCTTGAAATTGATTGGTGTAGGGTAAAAAGCATGGCCTTTCTGCAGCCGAGAAGTATTTGTTAGCTGTAATAACCCTTTTGATGTTAACTGTGCTATGCCATCAAGAGTTAAATTTGCTCTATTGAATCCATTGTAAGTAAATTCAAGATCTTCAGAGGTTACAAGACCAAAAAGAGCAGCCATAATCAAGGCCAAGATCTTGATAAAAAACATGGCTAAAAATCTTTCAACAATTTCACAGAACTCAGATTCAACTATACTTAACTTTTATAGAAGGTAAGTAGATGTGATGATTGAAATAATGGATGCCCTTTATGCTAATTCATATGTTTTCCTCATTGTGGTCCTAAATCTAAGTTAGAATTACCCAACTTATTTTCTTGGCTGTGATAAATGACAAGTACTGGAAAAAACAAGTAGTCAAACTTTGTGGGAATGTATTATTCTTCATTTCCACTATGTGGCCTGGATTTTTTTGTTAGTTACTGTGTCAAAAGAAAACGTCACTATTTTCGTACGAATACGTGCATGGACTGATTTTTTCAAGTTTAAGTCGGTAAAAGAAGGAAACAAAAGGAAAGAGGAAAAAGAAAATACCCATCCAATACTTGAGTTGTCAACATTCCCTACTACTTACGTTATAGAGCCTAGCAATGTTTGGTGGTTGGATTAAATAGCTAGAAAATTGTAGTGTGACTTTCCTTTACCTTATACAAAATTTCCATTTTAGAAGGACTTTCACTTGATATTTAGTACATGCATATAAGTCTTCTCTCCTACTATATGTGCTACAACAACCTTCCCAAGAGGATTAAGGCATGGAGTTAATTATCTCAAGAGGGCCGAATTAACTGGGTCACGGGTAAAGAACCTCTACTTAAGAAAAAATCATAATAGAAAAAAGCTGCTAGTAGAGGATGGAGAAGGGAGAACTCTTTCTTTTTTTATTATGATTAAACCGTGCGGTGGTAGAACCTCGTGAATTAGGCATACTACTGAACTTGCTTTTCTTCTCTTATGATATTTCGAGTGCTACTTTCATTTCAGATATCAGAGGCGGCTCAACGAAATTTGTGGCCTAAAGCTGAACGTTGAGAAGAGACCAAAACTTATTTAATAATATTGTACATATTTATGATTTATTTTCTTTTTTGTTATGTAATAATAGTCTTATGGACCGTCTTGTATGTATTTTGTTCCTTTACTCAGTTACCTGCTAGCTTCCACCATCGAAGATATCTAATCACTCTACTTACCAACGTTAGGAATTAATTTTACAAGAAATATTCGCGGTTAAGAAAATATTTTTATAAGTTCCCAACATCTAATGATCGTAATTTTGTACTACTAAAGTAGATTTTTAAAATAATTTTATACATTTGAAATAGTTCAAGTTTATTTGAAATAAAAATCATGATTGATCTACTCCTTATAAAAAATAATTTATAAGAGATTACAAGAGATTTGTTTTTAATTTTTTTTGTTATCAATGTCATCATCAAATAATTATTGTGCCATAATATATGTTTATTATGAAATTCAAATATTTATTTAAATAACCTTATTTTCTCTAAATAAATTCAATATCCAAAAAGAAAAAACATTAGTATGTTTTTTTTAACTAATAATATAATATAAATTTAACTAATAATGAAAATTGGGGCCTTCATTTGTGTGGGGGGGGGGGGGGGGGTGCAGGGGCCTTAAGCAATTGCTTTAGCTGCCTCCCCTTGACCGGCACTACAAGAGATGATTTCAACTTTATTGCTTTGGCCATTCCTATCATAATCATATGCTTCTTATGATTTGTTGATATTTAATGGACTTAAGCCTTCTTTACATATTACATATGACGCAAAAGCTTAGATGGCAGATGTAGGTACACCAATTCCTTAAATATAGATGAATGAAACATTTAGTAGTCTACGGTGTTCAAAGTGAGGTGTTTTTCACCGTTCAAATCCCTGTGTAAACATTTACATTTGCCCATTTTATTTGCACAAAACTATATGTATACTGTATTGGTGTATCTGACTCTTTTCAATCTAAAAAATTTCTAATAAATAACTTTTAAAACTCAAATTTTGTGTAAAAATAAACAATTATTCTTAAAGTTGTTTTAGAATTAAAAGTTGTCTCTTAAATAAATTCTATAATTTTAAAATCAAGCTATACATAAATTTCTTCAACAAAAGCTCTCTACATACTACAAACCCTCTCGACATGCTTACTTTTATCAGTAAAATTTATATTGTTATCTTTTTTATGTTAGTGTTGATTTATAAAATTATACCTCTATTACCAGTATTTTTATTGTTTAGCTAAATGTTGTATAATTGATTTAAAAATTTTGGTGCATTCATTCATCGAAATAAATTTATTAACTTCTTTAAAGTTTGAATATCCTTTGCGAAATTCCTTCCTACGCCCCTCTTATGTCTTCACTTCAATATTTGGACTCTTCATTCTCTAAAAGTTGACGTTAAACACATGACTTATTTTGTTGATTGTTTGTTATCATCAAGGCATAAAGATTAGTTACACTCGAGTCAAGTCGTCGTCTATGTTTTCTCTTTTCCATTTTCTTTTTCAGACTAAGATTCAGGGCATTTTTGCTAGAAAATCACATGTAATAACATCGTCTAATGAATTTTTAGTAGAATTTTGAAGTCTTTTTTAAAGACAAATAGGTTGTTATTACTTTCTCCTTTTAATGCCTACACACTGAAAATGAAGAGTTGCATTTTGATAGGAAAACGAGTCAATAATCACAATGAAGGATTTTGGACCTTAGATTGGTTCTCCCCTAGTTAAATCTTAGTGTCACATAACTGACAGATCGCTATGATTTTTTTTTTCTTTTATAGTAGGATTGTGTCTATTGACTGTGACTCAGTCTTCCCTACCAAAGTCTTCGTTGACAGTGACAGGACTTTCTTAACGAATTCGGAACCAAAGTGTTGTTAAATTAAAAAACAAGAACGTTTCTATGTGTTTTAAAAAAAATGTAACATATGTATATACAACGCTACTTTATGTGGCGTTGTATATTAATAGTAACGTCTTCGTTATTATACAACGCCACAATAGGTGGCGTTGTGTATATGAGTTTATGTACAACGCCACCTATTCAGGCGTTGTACAGTCTGGAACAGTACAACGCCTGGATAGGTGGCGTTGTATTACCTCTTGGCCTAAATTCTCCAGCATTTCTCACCACTGGGGCCTAAATTCTACAGCATTTCTCACCACCCCGAGCGAATTATAAGAACTTATTTATATTGCCCGCTAAGTATCATATTAAATAACAATTACTTAAATAATTTAAGTGATTAGAACGTAGAGTAAATGGAAGTGTGGAATAAATAATTTCTACTATGTGTTTAGTTCATTTGTATGTTTTTTATTCTTATTAAGTTATGTTTGTGTTTGTGTTTGTGTTCTAATAATTTAAGTTTAAGTTAAATATTATGTATTAATAGACGAAATAATTAAATACTAAACAATAAACGAAATAATAAAATAAATGATGAACTAAAAAATGAAATAATAAAACAAATGATGAACTAAAAATTTAATATATATATTTAATTAAAAATTGTTTTTACAAAAAATATTATTTACAACATATACAAGATATAAAGTAACTATCTTGTATGTGTCCCGCAATGTGTGTGCTTCAAAACAGTCGTCGGCCTCAGGCGCATCACTGCCCGTCCAGGTACGCTATCAGGATCATCATCATCGAATTTCCTCCTAATAGCTGGATGTGGCTCAGGATGACATGCAGCAGTCGTGCTGTCAGGTCCAGCAGAATACTACATAATAAAGTAAAAATTAGTTTATAAAAGCACATAATAATTTATAATTAATAATTTTATTATCTTACCATCATAGCATCTGGATCCTGTATGTAGTCATCTGCCGCATCGTCAACTGAAGCCTGAACAAGGAGATTATTATAATGTAATAAATAAAATAAGTTATAGTTAAAAGAACTTTCATGTTCAGAAGTAATAAACTCATACCTGACCATGCGAAGAGCTCCCAAAACTCAGCCGGCGGCCACTGGATATATCCCTGGTCGGTGCACCCTCATATGTGGTAGATGGGCCAGGGTAGTATGCACCCCAATCCGCTGCTTGAAAATCAGAGCCCGTGATCATTAATGGACCATGTGGGGTCATCTGTGAAGGGCCTGCAATGTCGTATATACCAAGGCTGTAAGACGGAATGTCCGTCTCATCACCGGGAGCATCACCGGCCTCATCGGGAGCATCTTGCTGGACACCACGTCCTCGGGCAGCACGAGGTCGCCGGGCAGCACCTGGTCGTCGGGCAGCAGGTCGTCTGGCACGAGCAGGTCGTGGAATACCACGACCTCGCTGGTATGTGGCTGGATCAATATAATCAGCCTCTTGTGCCAAGCGCTGATCCGATCTGGCACGCTCTAGTGTCTCGGCAGCCACTGCCATGAATCGACGACCATAATCTATAATGGCCGCTGGATCGTGCGCATAATCCTGCATCTCCCACCCCATACGGTGGGCGGTATGCAATCCAATGGCCTGCACAAAAGTAAATAATGTAAAATATGTTTAACTCACAACATTATATGTACATTATTAAATATAACATAAAACTTACCAGATCCTCGTGTCTCCCGGCGTATGAGACGTACCGCCCATCTACCTGATGCACTGGGTTGCCGACAAATAGACGGGACACTGTACGATACCATGATAGATACCCTGCAATAGGATAGTGCTGTGGAGGTGGGATCAAATCACCTCGGCTATCCCAAATGCCCACCTGAGTATGGAGCCAGCCTAAAAAGGTGTCGTCCACCCTGCTACGATCATCCCTCTCATAATGTGTAGGATGCCATGAAGGATGAGGCGGTATAGGATGCAGCATGCCAAACTGACGATAAACTCGCTCTGAGGCATGATGCTCCACTATATCTAGGCATGTGAGAGGGACAGAAGACCTCCAAATAGCCCGGCCTACGGTACAGTATCCTGGGAGGGTAGCTAGCAACTCCTCACTATAGGGTGTCCAGATGAACTATCAAATAACAACACAAATGGTTAGTGTGAGCACGTGATTTTTGCCTTACCTGAGAAGTACTCCCAGAAAATTCAAAATAAAATAGTTTCATGTTGGGCACGATTTTGATGGGTATCAAATCCTCGCGTATATCCACGCCGCATGACCCACCTGGCAGCTAAAGGAATGTCTGGTAATGCGACGTCAGCTGGTATCAGTGGAAAAGGTGGGCTGAGTTGCACAAATCGCTCCCAAACCCAAATCTAACATAGAAAGTTGATGTATACTGTGAGATAAACTATATTTAGGTAGATTTAACTGGGGGCAGATATTTTCATTGAATATGTTCTCACCTGTAGAAGGGGTAGGAAGCCGCAAATATCTCTCTGTGTGCCCATAGAAGCCCGACATATCTGCCTGTACAGGAATGCGAGGACAGCAGCACCCCAGCTGTATGTAGCTGTATCCTCGAACTGTGCAATGTGGTGTAGAAACCGGAGGCTAACAAGATTTCCCGAAGTGTTCGGGAACAAGACACCCCCAAATAAAAAGAGTAGCAGCAACCTAGTGTAGTGGCTCACAACCTCCTCCTCTGAGTCATCAGTAATATGAGGGTGGAGCTGCTCCAGACGCTGTCTAATAGGGGTTAACGGTACCCGACTGATCCCAGCCCTATGATCAACGGCCTCCGGCCTCAAACCTGTCAACATCTCTAGCAAATCCCAATACATCTCGCGGGGGAAATGCCTCATGCCCGACGGAAAAAGAACAGGTAACCCATCGGCTGGCAGGCCGTATAAAACCTCTACGTCCTGCAACGTAATAGTGGCCTCGCCAATGGGAAGGTGGAAGGTGTGCGTCTCCGGTCGCCACCGCTCAATAAGGGCCGTGATCAATGAGTAATCCAGCTGTATCCGGCCAATCCGAATAATCCTGTAGAATCCCATCACCTCCAAGTGATGGACGACTCTAGTAGAATCCTGTAGAATCTCCGGTCGCCACCGCTCAATAAGGGCCATGATCAATGAGTAATCCAGCTGTATTCGGCCAATCCGAATAATCCTGTAGAATCCCATCACCTCCAGGTGATGGACGACTCTAGGATGTAAATCTCGGGCACTAAGGAAATCCCACAATATATCGATCCGCCGACCCCGGAGTGTGTCGGTCAATAACTGTCCGTCCCATATATACTCAGATCGGTGCTGCGGCTCTAGGCCTAATAGCTCTAAGCTCCTAGGGCGAGGATGTATGGGCGCATCCATGTCGTCGACTGTAAAATTAAAAAATTTAATAACTTGTAAAAGTTACACATTTAATAATTTAATTGTATAAATTGTTGATAATAGCTATGTATTTTTTTTATAATTTAAAGTTACATTTTTAAATATTTTATTGTGTAAATTAAATATTTTTAAGCTCCCGGGCTCGATGTTTTTGAGCTCCCGTGTTCGATAATTTTTAATAACTTAACTTTAAGGCCCAGCTGCACCAAACTATTATTAATAGCTATGTGTATGCATATAATTATTAAATACATTTAGAATAATTGAATTGTCTAAATTAAATATTTTTGAGCTCCCGGGATCGATATTTTTGAGCTCCTGGATTCGATAATTTTTAATAACTTAATTTTAAGGCCCAACGACACCAAACTATTATTAATAGCTATGTTACGCATATAATTATAAAATACATTTAGAATAATTAAATTGTTTAAATTAAATATTTTTGAGCTCCCGGGCTCGATGTTTTTGAGCTCCCGGGTTCGATAATTTTTTAGCTCCCGGGTTCAATAATTTTTGAGCTCCCGTGTTCGATAATTTTTAATAACTTAATTTTGTGTATCAAAATTACAAGCTAAATACTACACATTAATTTTGTGGATTCGATAATTTTTAATAACTCAATTTTAAGGCCCAGCGACACCAAACTATTATTAATAGCTATGTTACGCATATAATTATAAAATACATTTAGAATAATTAAATTGTTTAAATTAAATATTTTTGAGCTCCCGGGCTCGATGTTTTTGAGCTCCCGGGTTCAATAATTTTTTAGCTCCCGGGTTCAATAATTTTTGAGTTCCCGAGTTCGATAATTTTTAATAACTTAATTTTGTGTATCAAAATTACAAGCTAAATACTACACATTACTACGCTACAAGGCTCTAAAATTTCCTATCCTAAAAAGAGTCTATGTTTTACTACGCTAAAAAGGTCTCTATTTTACAACTAACAACTAATATAAATTACACAAATATGAATAAACAACTAATATTTCTAACAAGTAATCTAAAATATAAACTAGTTCGGAAAATAACATAAAATAACTAAAACTAAAACTAACAAGTAATATAACAAGTTCGGAAACTAACAAGTAATCTAACAAGTTCGGAAACTAACAAGTAATCTAAAATACAAACTAGTTCGGAAACTAAAAAATAGTAGTATAAACATACCTTTTTACGGATGAAATATATTAATATAAAGCTTCCAAATTCGTCTACCCACGAAGCTAATAGCGTAAAACTATAGCGGGACTTATACGTATATAACCCGGGGGGACCAAATTTTTTTTTTTTGTTTTCGTCGCCTGTCGCGTGGGGGAGAGGGGGGACCGAAGTGTTTTTTAATTTGAAGAAGAAGATGAAGTGTGAGGAAGGAGACGGGAGTAGGGTTTTAATAATGGGTTCAACGCCACCTACTATGGCGTTGAACCTGACAGATTAGTTCAACGCCATAGTAGATGGCGTTGAACATAAACGTCCGTTATGTTCAACGCCATCTACTATGGCGTTGTATATACTTATGTTTTTGTTTTTTTAACCTATTTTCGATACAAATTTTCAATTTAACAATACTTTGGTTCCGGATTCCTTTCGTAACACATGTCATACGTTAATATTAACGCCATTGACTGATGCAATTAATTGTAACGACAATCTATCGTTTTGAATATTTGCATTTCATTCGGCAGAAGCCTTGAGTAGTGATTTTGTCCAACTCTAATCCTAAAAAAGATAAATGGTCGCTGCAAATATAATTTGGTCTAAAAATCCGGAGTTAAATCCCACAGAGAATTAAAGATTAGCTATATCTGTTTAATATCACTAAGAAGGCAAGTTTGAACAATTTTTCAAATTATAAAGATTGAGATTTATATTTCTAACTAATTAACTAGCAAATACTACAAAGCGATAAAACTATCAACTAAATAGACAAAGGGTTGGAGACTAAATTATGGAGGTCTAGAGTTATAATTTTTCCAATTATCGGAATCCTTACAAGCTATGTTCCTTACAATTTCGTCGATGTATTCTCCACTAACTATGAGCACTTTATGTGCCGTAATTCTCTCTCGAACAACTACAATAATTTACTAAACATATTCTATCGAACTACGCTAGTTAACTTTATTTAACCGCTCATTATGACCACATCAAGACTTTGTTATTTCTAAACCTACCTTTAAATCCATTGTATTAATTTCTCACATACGTTAGGAGTGACGTTGTTCAACAATTACCTAAATATGTATTCTTTCTCAAGCAACACATAATAAATATTCATAGTCAATCGATGGTCATTCAGTCAACAACAATAAATAGTTGAACAAGTAGAGAAATTCAACAGCTTAATTATATAAAAACATAACAAGAATTTATCCTGCAAAAGGTTCCATCAAAATTCTATATAACAAATTAGCTATTCATAATAGTATGTAAAAATATAATACTAAAAGTCATAACCAATAATGAAAAAATAGGAAAAGGAAGGAAAAACTCGTAGAAGAATTTCTCGCCTTGCTCCTATTGTGTCTCCGCCTCCTTAGGTCGAATTTGTGTCAAAAATTGGTCCTCTCCTCTGAAAATAACTTTTTTTTCATGTATATATACCAAGTAGGGTCGAGCCCAAATAATTATACACTCTCCTACGCGAAAAAGGACAATTTTTCAGGTTTGGACGATGCGATCGCGGTCCGGGCGCGATATTTACGTAGTATACTGCCTCACAGTCCGCCCAGGTCCGTGATCGCGATTTTGACTGTATTTTTCACCTTGTTCCGTTTAGAATTTGGAAAAATGTAAACACGGGAGTTGTATTAGTTTGAGTTAGCTTTCCAACCATATATTGTGAAACACAAATGGAGTTCTGAGCAAAAAGCTGTATGTATTTTACTAGACATTGTGCAATATGCCTACTCAATTTTTTATTTTGTTGCTCTATCATCCGTTGATCCCCGAATACGTTTGCGGCTTAATTCCTTGGGCATTTACTCAGACTTCAAAGCTATAAATCATTTTAATTCATTCCATAACATCTATATAGCTCGAAATCACTCTTACAAGGTATAAAACATACAATTAATACAAAATACTAACAATTAAAATGCAAACTCAACTAAAGTGCAGTAAATTTGAGTGTAATAAGCGATAAAAATACGTAATTATAGCCTATCATAAATAACCCACACTTAAACCATTGATCTTTCTCGTGCAATCAAACTACACTTTATATAGACACGATTTTTTTAAAAAATTCTCTTAACTCATCACACCAAGAATATTTAAAATAGACTAAGCACAAAAGCGTAACATCTTCACCTCAAGATTGACTCATAAGTACCACACATTATTCACAACTCACTTTCTTACTCTAACATAGAGGTCACTGACATTACCTTTCCCTCATGAATCAAGTGCCCTCACACAACAAATGAGAGTAGTTCCACACAATTAAATTTAAGAACACTTACGAACTCAAGATAGAAAAAATTCACTCACTCTAAAAAATAACATTCATATACCATAAAAGATACACCATAAGCTTGCCTGTAGCGTACTACTCTACTAATCGAGCTCATTAAATCTAGGATCAATTAGGACTTTATTTGGTTGTAATGTCGGCTACGTGAATGGTATGATACATTTAGATATAAGAGTGACTATACCTCACTAAGAACTTTAATACATATACTTTAAAATTCAAACCACATACTTATGTCAAACCAAACTCCACCTTCACATTAATGTATATTACCCATTCTTCTTTAAGCACACTTACATCAAAAGCTACCACTTATCAAGGAATATTTTTTTTATAACAATCGAACAATATTTTTTTCTTCTAATTCACGTGGCTCTTACTTTTTTCAAAATAGTGCACCTTTCTCCTTATTTTATTAGTTCTATTCAAAAGCCATACCAACACCCCCACACTTTAACTTTTACATAATTTATAATAATTATAGTGCTCATGAGAGGCTAAGAGGTTCAAATAGATTATTATTTCAAACAAATGGGTAAGGCTTGTAATGTGGTTGCCAAAGAAACAAGATTACAGACTCAAAGGGTTTATCTACGATATATAACAATTAGGTGGGTAAAATATACATATCTAGCTCAATAAAGAAATGCTTATATCACTTCCAAGACTGAACAAAACTACTATTTTGCTTTGCAAACACATAGGAGAAGTTCTAGGCATCAAATACAATGCACAAAATATAACAAATTCTTACACACACATGGTACATGACACTCTAGTCAAAGCACTTAAACAAATTTAAGATAATAAAATTTAAGGTACTTATACAAGAGTCAAAAGTTGAGCCTAAGCGTCACAACCAAAGTACTCAATATTCTCAAGGCATAACAAAGTAAAGAGACATTGCTTCAATTCAAAATACAACACAATGGATCGTACTCCTTAAAAAAAACTAACTACACCCGGTTCAAACAAAACCCTTGTAAAAGAACCGCGACACAAAGAAAAACCAAGAAAAAATTATTACACTATCTACAAAGAAAATCTTCTCTTTTTAGACTTAAATCCCTCAAAAAAATTGTCTAATAGATCCATCGACGGTAAAAGTCCAATCTTTTCTATTTAACTAAAAAGTCCAATTAAACTAACACAACTAAAATATCATAGAAAGTCACACAGACAATCTCCTCGCCCCACACTTAAAATTGTGCATTGTCCCAATGCACACCATAACTAATAAAAGGGTAAAAGAGACTCCCTAGTATGCCGAAAGCCGAAGCACTAATAGCTCATGGGGTACTCAGACTTCTCCCAAGCTTGGTCCTTTGTGTGGGTACCTCATACTTAGTTCAAACCATTTGGTTTGTTGTTGCATCCTTCCAATACCTTTGCTTTTCATACTCCTAGAAAATAAAAAATTGATACTACAAAAATAATATAACAAAAAAAATAAAAAAATAAAAGAAAGCAATAAGGTTGGGTTGCCTCCCAACAAGCGCTTGATTTAACGTCGAGTTACGATGCGAATCACTTTTTGCCTCCTCCTCGAGCTTATGAATTGAACCCCCAATTTGGCATCAAGTTTTCAGCTATGCTCCAGGGGTGGAGGAACAAATCTAATTGGCCCAAGCAACTATTGTACTATTCTACACTTATTGGCTTTTAGATGAGGTATGTACTCACGCCTTTCTGGCAAGAAATATTCCATAATGTAGGCACCTTGTTCCTCATTCCTTGACTTCTCAATCGGCTTGGATGACTCTATTTTCATATCGTCATCTGAGCACAATGTAGAAAACTATTTGGAGTGTGGACCAATGCACTCACACACATGAACTTCAGGACTTTCAGCATCCTCAACATCAATGATACTAGAGTTAACAATATTTGTATCCTCAATGTCCTTGGCTAACTCTAGTCTCACTTATTTAACATTGACATCCTCAAATTGTAGTTGGCTAGGTTATTGGTGTTCTACTCGCTCTCGAAAATATTTTGCTAATTTTGGTACGAGTTGTTTCCTTCACAATAAGTGTGAGGATCAATAATAGAATTATCTACACCTAAATTACCATAATTCCAAGATGTCATGTTTCTCAAATTAATATTATAAAAAAATACAAATAAAAAAATAAAATAAAATAAAAGTTCAAACTTGAACCCTAGCAATATATACAGCTACAACTACACTGTTAGTTCCCCGATAATGGTGCAAAAATTTGATCTCGCCTAATTCTAGCCCTAAAGGATAAGCAGTCGCTACAAATATAATCCGGTCTAAAGGATCGGAGTCGAATCCCACAGAGAACTAAGGCTTAGCTATGTCTTTTTAATATCACTAAGAAGAAAAGTTTGAATAATTTTCCAAATTATAAAGATGTAGATTTATATTTCTAACTAATTTACTAAAAAATACTACAAAGCGATAAAACTATCAACTAACGAGACAAAGGGTTGGAGACTAAATTAAGGAGGTCTAGATTTATGATTTCCCTAATTGTCGGAATCCTTACAACTCTGTTCCCGACAATTTTGTCGATGTTTTCTCTACTGATCATGAGCACTTTAGGTGCCTTAATTCTCTCTCGAGAAACTACAATAATTTACTAGTTATATTCTCTCGAATTACGCTAGTTGGCTTTGTCTAACCGCTCATTATGACCACGTCAAGGCCTTATTATTCCTAAACCTGCCTTTAAACTCGTTGTATTGATTTTTCACATACATTAGAGTGACATTGTTCAATAATTACCTAAGTATGAATCCTTTCTTAAGAAACACATAATAAATAGGCACAGTCAATCGATGTCCATTCAATCAACAAAAATAAATAGGTAGTTGAACAAGTAGAGAAATCTAATGGCTCAATTATATACAAACATAACAAGAATTTATCCTACAAAAGGTTCCATCAAAACCCTAGATAATAAATTAGCTATTCATAATAGTATGTAAAACTAGAATACTAAAATTCATAACTAACAATGAAAAAAAGAGGAAGGAAAAACTCGTAGAAGAATTTCTCACTTTGCTCCTACTGTGTCTCTGCCTCCTTAGGTTGAATCTGTGTCAAAAAATAATTTTCTCTTCTCAAAATACCATTTTTTCATGTATATATACCAAGTAGGGTCGGACCCAAATAATTATACATTCTCCTACACAAAAAAGGACAATTTTTAGGTCTGGACACCGTGGTTACAGTTCAGGCACAATATTTACCCAGTGTATTGCCTCAGTCCGCGTCCAGGTTTCGGCCATGTTTTGACCCTGTTACGTTTAGACTTTAGAAATATGTAAAACATGAAAGTCGTAGCCTTTGAGTTAGCTTTCCAACCATATATTGTGGAGCAAAAATGGAGTTCTGAGCGAAGTATTATGTGTATTTTACTAGACAGTGCACAATATGCCTACTTGATTCTTTGTTTTGTTGATCTATCATCTGTTGATCCCCGAATATGATCCCAACTTAATTATTTGGTCTTTTACTTAGACTTCAAAGCTCTAAATTAGTTGAATTCATTCCATTATATTCATATAGCTCGAAATCACTCATGCAAGACATAAAATACATAATTAGTGCAAAACACTAACGATTAAAACGCAAACTCAACTAAAGTGCAGTAAATTTAAGTGTAATAAGCGACTAAAATACATAATTATAGAATACCATCAAATGGCATTATATGATTTATTATGACTTGTGTAAATCATCGATTTTGATTTTTAAGTGATCCACAATTGATTTGGAAGAATAATTCAAATCTAGAAAGATTTAAGTTGGAAAAGTTGACCAAGTTGGACTTTTATGTATTTGATATCAGATCATAGTTTTGATGGTTCCGTTAGGTCTGGATGGTGCTTTTTGCCTTGGGCGTATGGTCGGATATGTATTTGGATGTTTCTTGAAGGTTCTACCGTTAATATGCGAAAGTTCGGACTTGGGAGTTTTGAAATGTTCAAGTTTGACCAGAAGTTGACTTTGGTGATATCAGGTTCAGATTTTAGTTCCGAGAGTTAGAATAGCTTCATTATATTATTTGAAACTTGTGTGCAAATTTGAGGTCATTTTGAGTTATTTGATATGGTTCGGCACAAGTTTTGGAAGTTGAAAGTTCAATAGTGTTGATTTGAGGTGCAATTAGTGGTATTTATGTTGTTTTATGTGATTTGAAGCCTCGAATAAGTTTTATCATATTTTAGGACTTAATAGTATGATTAAAGGGGGGTCCCGAGGGGCTCAGGTATATTTTGGATTATTGGTTGAGAAATTAGTTACGTCAAGGATTTGGAGTTTGACCATGATCAATATCGGATAAAGATGATCTCTTTTCGGTGTTTTTAGTGCGAGCAGGTTCATAGATTATTTTATGATTGAAATACATATATGATTTGTGTACGGGAGGTTCTGAATGAGTTTTGGGGTGCTAAATCGAAAACTCTTTTGTTGCTGATTTTCTGGTGTAAAATAATTACAAAAATATCATTTTTGTCTCTTAAATTTCCAGAGTTCCTTTAAAACTTCAAAATATCATATCCTCATTTTAAGGCCAAATTGGGTGATTCAAAAGGATATCTTGGGTGTAATCTCACAATGATTATGTTGGACTTATCAAATGTGAGTTTTGGGATCATCTTGGATCTGATTTGAGCTACAATTACTGCTGAATTTTTTTTACTTATTTAGGAATCTAGTCACTTTTTCTCGCATGATTTTAGAGCTGAGATTTGGGCGATTATTGAGAGGATTTTTACCACATGGGTTGGGTAAGTCTTTACTACTCAATTTTAATTATATTATGTGATTTCATCTTCGTTTTGTCATTTGATTGATAATTTCAAAAGAGATTTTGGGAGTGTTTGTCTAAACTTTCCTAAAGAGAAGTTTTGAGTTTTAAGCATAGATTCAGAGTAGGAAGTGAGTGAATAGTATGGTTGGCCTCGTAATTGAATGAATTTTTGTATTTTGTGAGTTTTGTCAGGTTTCGAGGTGCGAGGTCACATTTGACTCTTTGGTTGACTTTGAGTAAATGTCATAACATTTGACCTTTACCGATTGGGTTTGCTTCCTATGACATTATTTGATGATTTTAAGTTGATTTTGGCTATTTTTGAGCTGTTCGGAGGATGATTTGAGCATGATTGGGCTTCTAGTGTATCGATTGGGCTTGTTTGAGGTAAGTGTCTTGCCTAACTTTGTTGGAATTTTTTTCTTCTAATTGCAATAGTTTGCTACATGCGAAGGTGATGCATATATGAGGTGACGAGCGTATTTGCATGCGCCAGAGTTAATCATGCTCGAGATAAATTATATAATTAATTGTGCCTTGTAGAATTACGCGCCTTCTTGTTTCATGTCTTACTTGATATCTAGGCTACTAAGAACGTAAAATTAATTGCTAGAAAGCAAGATTTTGTTTATTATTACATGATTAATATTTGACAATTTTTGTGAAACTATTGATGTGTTAAATTCAGTCATCACTATGCTTAATCGCTAATACATCTCTACGACCGTTATTCTTGAGATATTAGATTTTATACTTGAATTGAAGATAATTTGTGAGAATTGTTGAAATACTTGCACAATAAGATTCTTGAGGTTTATTAAATTTTTAGGAGTGAAAGCTGTGATTGATGTTCATTTGGAAAATCAGCTTAAACACTCACCATGATGTAATTCATATTTCCTACCTTGCTTGTCATTAATATACATGTGCTAGGAAGAGTGTTTCCATTGCATATACTTCCGCACTCTCTCTACTACATCCCACTCTCCTCCAATCAGCCGCGACTTTCACACCACCATTTTTCCTCCATCTCTCTAACCAGCAGCCGCAAAATAGCTTTCCTTTCACCCTCAAAATCCATCCCAAAAAATAGCCCCAAATCCTTTCGAAAATCAGCTTAAATCAGCTGTAAAACTAACTGAATGGCTAAAAATCTGTCTCAAAACCCGATCAAATACAGCAAAAAGCCATCTCAAAATGGCCCTGAAGTATCACCCCCTAAAACTCCATTGAAACTAGCCAAGAATAAGCTCTAAAACCCAGCAAAAATAGCTCTGTTTTCCAGTGAAAATCAGCTATAAAATTGTCCTAAAAATCAGCCTTCCACCTCCAAACACCACCACTAAAGTTGCTGGATCGGGTCGAGGTTATTTGGGTTAAGTTGATGTCCATGTCGTGGCTCTCAGGTCGAGGTTTTGTTCGCAATTCTGGTGTCGTCGCTGAATTCCATTTCTACTAGCTAAACAACTATTTTTGTTGAATAAGATCTTGCTCAAATAAAGGTCCATTCTCCACTCTACTTTTTTAATAAGGCCACGAACTTGCTCTTATTTATTGTATACTATTTGAGATGTCTTTGGTAGAAGTTAGTATTTTATCATCATGCGATTGTTCGGTGATTCGCTTACGTTGCTTGAATTTGTGGGATCTCCGTTCATTATTATTCTTTGAACTTAATGCGACTATGTATTGTTAATATTTTAGTTGTTATAGTAAGTTATTCTCATGTTAAAAGGTTTCATTATAGGTGTTTGAATTTTAACAGTGATATTCTAATGTTAAGGGATTTGTGGCTAGATGGGATTCTGGCCAGTTCATTTCATTATAGGTTTCATTATCGTTTCTGATTGGATTCTAGAGATTTTGAGTTAAAAATATTTTCCATGCTTGGTCTTTCTACATAGTCGTTTTAGTAAACATTAGGAATAGAATTATGGGTTGTAAAGTTAACTCTAATTTTTAGCATTTTTTTTTAAAATAAATTCTTGTCCACTATATCACACCGCCTATCGTGATTATGTATACGTTCGCGTAATATAATTATAAATTTAATTTTAAAAAATATCTTGTCACGACCCCAATCTCGGTCGTGATGTCACCCAACACACCTGCTAGGCAAGCCTGACCATTTACACCCTCATCCCGAGCATGAAGCTCAAATCAATTACCTGAATATTATTTTCAACAATAAAGTTAAACTGAATAGTCACCCCAAAGATCTAGGGTCACGAGTCTAGAACCTCTAACATGATCGGATACAATATCTAAACCAAATACTCAAGTCTGAATAATGTGTATACAAAGGAAAACTGGAATAAGAAGAGATGCCAGGTCCTGCGAACGCCAGCAGCTACCTCAGCAACTCGGATAAATACTGATAAAAGTCGGAGTGCTCATATATCCCTCCTGTGTACCTGAATCTGCACACAAAGGTGCAGGGAGTAGGGGTGAGTACTAAGTACCAAGTGAGTAATAAATATATACAAGTAGCTGAAAGTAAGAAATCCACAGAATACCACATAATGAAGCTAAACTACGGTCCGATTCCTCCTACGAACTAGCAATAACAACAATACATTACCACTATCAGAGATAATTCACAGAAAAAGATGCAATGCAAAGCACATAACCGCTACGGCGTGTAGCCCGATCCATTTAACGTCGACGGCGGTCACTGGGGTGTGTACAGACTCCGAAGGGGCTCCTACAGCCCAAGCGCAAATACCGTTGCGGCGTGCAGCCCGATCCTCATATCATAATAACCTTTGCGGCGTGCAGCACGATCCATCCTCAGTCCACAATAATCAGATAAGTCACAAAACAGCTCAATTTACTTATTTCCAGTTTCCAGTTCATAATTTATGAAAAATACTTCAACTTTTATTTAATTTTTGCAAAAACCGGTGACTTAGCATTTCAATACTGTGATTTCAAATTCCGGGACTGAGATCAGTGATTAAAGTATAGCTATCACATATATATACTATCCCCTAGGGATACTACAGGTCGGCACAAGGCCCCAAACAAGGCTTACAACCCACAAATATGTCAAACACAGTGTATTTCCATCACTAATAGCATATTATCCCTATCCGGGATGGACCAAGTCTAAATTCCCAGTCACAATCAATCCCGCACCTGCCATGAGGTGCGAGCCACGCCCTACTAGCGTCACAATGTGCTAAGCCGGGGTTTTGAACCCTCAGGCTACCATATACACAAACTACTCACCTCTAGCCGGTCGTACATTTGTCCGCAATGCCTTTTTCTTTAGAATTCGCTGGCTCGCGTGTAGAATCTATTCAAACCACAATAATTATGTCATTTACGGGTCAAAGAAACATAACCCATTTCAATTTACATGAAAAACGCATAAATACGCTAAGTTGGTAAAAACTCGACCCCGGGCCCGCTGTCCGAAAAATTCAGAAAATTATACCAATGCGATCCTCGTCTCGCAACGAGTCCGTGCATACAAAATTTATCGAAATCAGAGCTCGAATGGCCT